>VZRN01006444.1:200323-245591 GCA_013397935.1 Dasyornis broadbenti
AATGTTAATAAATAAATTCCATTTAAATTGGGATTAGCCAGAGGAATGCAAAGCAGAGCAACCAGCCCGTGCCAGATTTAGAAATCAGGGCTCCTAAAGAACAGCTGAAAGGGTTGGGTTTGTTTATTGTGGGGAAAAAAGAGAACACTGTAGGATGGGCAGAAAAAAGAGATAAGAGGGTTTTATCAAAGCAGTGGTGGGGGTTGCTCCGTAGGTTTAAAAAAAAAAAAAATTAAAAAGCAAGTTCAGTTTGCATAAAGTGTAGTTTAGCATAGATGGAAAAACAGGCCAAGGGTTTTTTTGTTTTACCTCAAATCTGACTGCAAATACGGATGAAACACTGGGATATTTTACCTGTGACAGTCAGGAAACTTAAAAACACACAAAGAAAGAGCTTTCAGATGTAATTTCAGTATTTTTGACCTCCCCACTGGCCGCGGGCTGAGCGTTTTTCTCCCCTGAGATCCCTCCTCATTCGCATCCTCCGCTTCTCTAATTCTGCCACGTTAATTTTGAGATTAACTTCGTCTCATTCCCCCGCAAACTTTTTCTATTCCTGACGGTCTGCTTCAGTTGAAGGGGTGCAGTAAAGATGGACCAAAAAAACCTTTATTTTCTTAAATAAAATGCTTTGTAAAGCTCTTACGTCCAGTTGAGTGAAGTTCAGGTTCAGCAGCCTTTGGAAGCTGGCCATGATTTCCTTGGATTCCGGAGTCCAGGACATGGTGAAGCAGAATATGAGAAAGAAATCCCTGCAGCACAAACGTTAAATATGTTGCGCTGAAGAGGTGCCTGAGTGGCTCTTTGCCCACATTTCCCCCAATAACTCCCGTTTTTGCAGCAGAACATCCTCAATCTCTCTGTTAGGCAACTCCAGAGCCGTTTTTTGGGGCACTTTCAGAGGATGAAGAGCTGTTGGAGCTGTAAGTGAGGACCTGGCTCCACGCATTGTCCTTCAGTCGGGATGAACAGTGCATTTGCCAGGCTCTTATCTTTTTGGGAGCTTTGTTCTTAAACTCTTGGGCCACATGGTTTTAATTTCTGGGTGCCTGTGGGTCTCACTCTCATTTTTCTTCTCCCTGCTTTGATGAGCTGGTGGAATTCTCTGATGCTTGTCAAGCTTGCCTGTGATTCACCCTTTTGTTTAGCTCCTTCTGAAGAGAATCAAACCTTTTCTGTCTGCTTTGGGCTATTTCTCGTGCAGGAAAATCAGGTTTTTCAGAGCAAAGCCAGGGATACCCGAGCATCAGCACCAGGTATCACCTTCTGTGCAATAAACATGAATTCATCATGTTTGGGTGGCAAATCCCCTCCAAGGAACGTTTCACAACAAAATATGAAGTGGAAACAGTTATTTCACAGTTTCAAAGGAGAAATAATACCTCAGGAAACCTTTCTGAGTGTTTATAAAAATGAATACATAATTAAGAGTCATTTAATATTGAAATCTCACCGTCCTAAGTGGAGTGTGTTGCTCACTTTTGCTTATTTTCTGTTTTAACTGATTCTTTTCCAGCTTGGAGTGAACAAGATGAACAGACCCACCTTCAGTCTAACGCTTAATGAGGAAAAAGGTCAGGATTTTTTCATTTTTATTTCAATCCCCTGCCCTCCTGTTAATTGACGCATTAAAAAATACTTTTAGGTGGCCCTTAGTGCTTCCATAGCCTTTAAATAACAAAACAACGCTGATATTTTAATGGCAGGGTGAGCAAGAATGTTTTTAAATCTAATGGTGAGTTCAGGAAAGAGCTGACTCAGAGCAGTGCGAGTAGAGAAAAGGGGCTGGGGAAGGAAAGGTCGTGTATACAAATCCCCTCACTGAGATTGATTTCAAAATGATTAAACTTGTAACTAATAAATCTCTGCTAGAGCAAGAAAGAAATATTTGGTGTTTAAAAAGATTAAAACCACTTTTTTTTTTTTTTAAATCCTTGAACTTTTGCTTCCTTTTTTTTTTTTTAGAAAACAGAGAGAATTCTCTCAAATAAAACAAAATTCTCCCGATACTTATACATTCAATTAGTAAGTAATTATCTGCTAATGGGCAGATTAATCAGATCTGTAGCATCCCAGGGTCCAGAGGCAGCCCGTACTCTCCAATATTATTCCATTTATGCCAGATAAGGCGGGAGGCTTCGCATTAAGGTGTCTGAAAAGCTGATTTTTATTGTCCCCGTATATTTTTTAATACCTTAAGTGTATTTTCATCAGGGAAATTGCTGAGCAGAGCTACGTAATTCAGTAAACAGCTGAAAAAAGAGCACTTGGAGAAAAAACTCCGAGGGTCTGAAAATAGAACAGTCACGTGATTACTACTTTGGCACAAAAGCATAATTTGTGGGTTTGATTTGCAATCCTGCTACAGTTCTGACATTCCCTTGCACAGGAGCTCAGGCTGAATAATTCAGGTTATTGAGATATTGCTCCGTCCTCAGCTTCAGGTGTCTGATACAAAGGAGGTTTGTGTTGTTTGTTGAGACCTCTGCATTGAAAATATGGGAGGATGGGTTTCATTTTTGCCCTTTATTGCTTAATTTTTGGTCTTAAAATGAATGGAGATCTGGGGCTATTCCATAATTGTTATTCCAGCGCTCGGAGCCTTTCCCCAGATTTCCAGGAATCTCTTTTTTTTTTTTTTCCTGTTTTTTATTTGCTCATCTCAAGTCTAATTGAATTTTCATGGTCAGGTTTTGAAAGAGTTCCATTCAAATATTTTTTTTCTTTAAATTAGATCTTTATTTTCCCAAATTTCCATTTCCCCAGTAACCTCTAAGCAAATAATGTACAGCAGAACTGAACACTTTTTAAAAGTAAAAGTGTTCCCCCTTGGTTTTATTTATCTGTTTATTAGATATTTTAGGACATCAAAGATTCCTAAAATTCATATCATCTTCATTACAAAAGCAGTATAGAGCCATGCTGAATAATATCAGCTTTTTGCAAGCCTGAAACATGAGAATTGAGAGAAAATTCCTCATTTCTTCATCCAAATTCCCCGAAACTAAAGTGGATGTAAAGTTTCTCCGCTTCTCATTAACGTATTGCTCAGTAATATCCCATTTAATGATACTCCCTTGGAAAGGTTTGGATAACAGTGACGTCATTCTGAGTTGATTTCTGGTGCATACCAAATATTAGCCTTAATTTTATAAAAAATGCGAGTGCTGTCACCGTGCTGACACAAAGTGGGTCTGTCTCACAGGCACAGGTTTGACCTATTTCCCTTGGAAAGGAAAAAAATTAATGTGGTGGAAGGCCTGGAAGAGCATCCGAACTCCTGGGTGTCCTTCCATGGGGTGGATGTAATAAATCCACGGTGAATAGCCAGGGGTGAGGCTGAAAAACAAAATCCTTTTTTTGCAAAGCCTTTCAGGGATGCTCTGTACCTTGGGAGGATGGACTTTATCCATTCTTTCCCTGGGAGTGGCAGCCTCAGTTGCTCCCAGCTGTGGGAATTGCACGGGGAGATGGGGTGGGAGGAAGTTTCAGGGATTGGGGCTGTCCATAAGAACTGCGGAAAGAATCCTGCTCCTTCCCAGCTCAGCCACTTGTCCATTGCCTCGGGTGACTGGAATGGCACCGGTAAGTCTCCTCAGCTGGGGATACTCTGATTTTTCCCTGGACACTGGTGGGAAGGATATCAGATTTTCATCTGGTTAATCAACAGCACCCCCAGCCAGAATGCTCCAAGGGAAGGGATTTATATGGTGTGCTCCTAGTGATCAGCTGGGTTCCATGGACATCCAGGAGTCTTTCTCCACGAAAATCATTTCTGTGTTGGTTTATTAGTGTGGATTCCTAACGAGCAGGGCTGAAGTGGCTGCTTTGGTCATCTGATCTGGGGTGCTTGGGGAAACAAATGCCAGAGGGTGCTGGGAAACCAGGCTGGGAGCTGGGACACATCCAGGGGGCTCCTGGGTGGGGAGAACAGGGACAGTGGCCCAGAGTCTTGGTGGATTTTTGGTATTTATGGGTGAGCTCTGCCGAGTGGCTGTCAGGGAATCATCCAGGCTGGAAAAGCCCTCCAAGACTGAGTCCACACCAGGCCCAGAGCACTGAGTGCCACCTCCAGTCTTTCCTGGGACTCCTCCAGGGAATCATTTTATAGAGTGGATAAATTCCAATCCAGAACAATTCCACAACATCAAAAGTGGTATAAAAGAAGGGAATATCAGCCTCGTTATAGAGATAAAAACTCCTTTAAAAGCTGGCAATAACTCAATATCCCAGGTGGTTGCACTGGTGCAAACTGACTGGGGCACTTGCGATTCCCATTGTAATTCAGTCTTGCAGTGCTGAGCAATTTTCTGGTTGTGGCACAACATTCTTAATTCTCTGTGTTTGCATGTGAGCTGTGTTTGCACCCTGCAGGCTGGAGTCTGTGCTGCGTGTGGCATGTGCAGAGCATGAGTGTGTCATGTGGCTGTCACGTGTAGATCATGAGTATGCCATGTGAGTGTCATGTGACTGACATGTGGGTAACATGTGACTGACATGTGGGTAACATGTGGATGACATGTGAGTAACATATGGCTGACACGTGACTGGCACGTGACTGACATGTGAGTAACATGTGGGTGACATGTGAGTGACATGTGGGTGACATGTGAGTGACACGTGACTGACATGTGAGTGACATGTGAGTAGCATGTGGCTGACACGTGACTGACACATGAGTAACATGTGGGTGACATGTGAGTGACATGTGGTTGACATGTGGGTGACATGTGGTTGACATGTGGGTGGCATGTGAGTAACATGCGGCTGACACGTGACTGGCACGTGAGTAACATGTGGGTGACATGTGACTGACATGTGGGTGACATGTGAGTAACATGCGGCTGACACGTGACTGACACGTGAGTAACATGTGGGTGACATGTGAGTAACATGTGGGTGACATGTGGGTGACATGTGACTGACACGTGGGTGACATGTGAGTAACATGCGGCTGACATGTGCGCAACATGCGGATGACGTGACTGACACGTGAGTGTCACGTAACTATCATATGCCTGTCATGTGACCGTTATGTGTAGCTCATGTGTATGCCCGGTGAAGCTGATGAGTCTATCATGAGTATGTTGTGTGTATCATGTGCATGTCATGTGTAGCTAATGAGTATAGCATGTAGCTCACATGTATAGCATGAGTATAGCATGAGTAAATCAAGAGCACAGCATGATGATATCCTGTGTATCTCATGAGTAAACATTGTGTATATTACGTGCCTGTCATGCGTAAATAACGTGTATATCATGTGCTTATCACGTGTTTATCCTGAGTGTATCATGAGTATATCGTGTGCATGTCATGTGCATTCATGCATATATCATGAGCAGATCGTGAACAGATCATGTGTATATGATGTGCGTATCATGAGTGTGTCATGAGCGTATCATGAGTCTACCATGTGCATCTCATGAGTAAATCATGAGTAAATCCCGTGTAGAGCTGTGCCGTGGCCCTGGACCCCACCTCAAGGAAGAGAACCCTGAAGGATTCGAGGTTTCCTCCCTACTTGAGGCACTTTTGTTTGTTGAATCGCTGGCCTAAAAATAGGCCCTCATAAAGCATTCACCACCGATCTAATTAGTCAGGAGAATGCTGCTTTTCAGACTGGGAAAGCATTCCCAAAAAATGATGCAACATTTGGATCTAATTAGATGATACAGGAGAATCCTGGCTAATTGCTTTGATAGACTTAAACAGATTAATAATGTGCAAGTGGTAACTAAATAAGAACTCCTTTTCACTGAGTGCTTTGAAAGTGATGCTTTTAAAGAAGCTAAAATTTCTTATTACTTCCGAAACCCCAAGATTGTGATTTGAGAGCATTTCTCGTTTTGGAGGTTTTTCAGCGCTAGAAAGGAAAGCCTCAAAAATCAGATTGTAATTTGTGTCTCAAAGCAATGTTTGATGTTTGTTCCAAGTGTTTGCAAAGCTCGATATCCAAAATGTGGCCATTCCATAGGTGGGAACTGGGATTTGTGCCTCGGAAAAGCAGGCGGGACTTGTGGAGCCCCTTGGTGATCCATGAAATTGTTGGGCACTTCAAAGTTCATGGAAGAAAAAAGGGAATGGAACCTCAAAATTGGAGGACAAGGGAGAAGAAGTGGAGATGTTTAGATTGTATTTTAATAGGAGAAAAATTATTGCTCAGAGGGTTGGACAGGGCTTGGAGGAACCTGGGATAGTGGGAGGTGTCCCTGGGGGTGGAACAGGATGGGCTTTAAGGCCTTTCCAACCCAAACCATTCCATGATTCCATGGAATATCAACCTGTCAAAATTTGTCTGAACTGGCTCAATGTCCACTTACTAATAAAATAAATATTATTCATCTCATGTGTAACAGATTGGAATCCAGACCAAAAAAAAAAAAAAAAAAAAACCAAAAAAACCCATTAGTATCTAATTTAAATGTCTTTTTACATCGTATCAAATTTTCTATTTTCCCACTTGACAAAAAAATTGTTAAAGCAAATATTAACAGCTGAGAGGGCAAAGAGGCTGCCTGAAATCTAGCATTTCAGAAAGGGGGAGAGTCCCGTTAAAAATTGAAACCACACTTCCAGCATATGAAAATTAAGGAGAAATTTTCCGTGCGGGGAAGGGGTCGAGGGGGCTAAAGGGGGGAGAGAATTCCGTGTAGTTTTGCATAGTTCTCCAATGAAATATTTTGAAGGATATTGTAATGAAACTGGACTGCAAAACAAATCCAAACATCATGTGCTGGCACAGGGAAAAAAGCAGGCACTGATTTAGATGTGGAAAGTTGTGTTCCTCGTGGTGAGATAACACCACTTGTCTGGAGCTGTTAGGAGATTACAGAGGGGAGGGATTTATTCCGTGGGCTGATGGAAATCAGGCCTTTGGATACCTTCCAGTGTCCAGAATGCTTTGGATTTGGTCCAAAATCCAACTCCTTTGCATCCCAGTCCAAAGAACTTCAGAGAGTACTTGGATGGGGAAGGGGCAAATGGTACATCAGGAGAGGGTGGGGTTCTGCAGCCATGGAATCCCAGGATCCCTGAGGCTGGAAAAGCCCTCCCGGCCCATGGAGTCCAAGCTGTGCCCGATGCCCACCTTGTCCCCAGCCCAGAGCCCTGAGTGCCACCTCCAGGAATTCCTTGGACACTTCCAGGCATGGACGCTCCAAACCTCCCTGGGCACTTCCAAGGCCTGGCCACCCTTTCCATGAGGAAATTCCTCCTAAAGTCCAACCTGAGCTTCCCCTGGCCCAGCCCGAGGCCTTTTCCTCTTGTCCTGTCAAGCTGTAAATCTCCGGACCAGCAGAGGTTTGAGTTCTCTGGCGTTACCAAATTATTTCAATGAAATAACACCCAGGAACTTTCCATGGGTGGTTTAGTGATGGATTTTTGTTGGGAAACATGGATGGGCACCTCTTCCCTGTGCTGTCCATGCCTGCATGGACTGGGGCCTTCACTTTGTGGAAATCCACATGGAGCTGGGCTGGATTTTAGGGTAAAAACACCTCACTTCCATGAGCATTCCCTATAAAACACGGATTATGTGTGTACTAGGGAGCTCTAGGGAGCCTCAGCCCTGTTTCCTGGATCTCATCACACCCAGGCACCTCAGGGTGTCCTCCCAGCACAAAAAATTGCACAGAACAGGTCAAATTTGGGAGCTGGGAATAGCTCTGGTCTCTGCTGCTGCTTAGGGGAGTGTGGGGGTTGAAGTATTTTTGTACCTGGAGGGGAACAGAATTTAGAACCATGGAATTCCGGAATGATTTGGGATGGAAGGGACCTTAAAGATCCTCTGATCCTCACCTTCCACCATCCCAGGTTGATCCAAGCCCTGTCCAACCTGGCCTTGGACACTGCCGGGGATCCAGGGGCAGCCACAGCTTCTCTGGGCACCCTGTGCCAGGGCCTCCCCACCTTCACAGGGAGGAATTTCTCCCCAATATCCCATCCCTTCTGTTTTTCCTAAAAATATTTAAATACTTTCCACAGAAGAAACAGTTCAGTGAATTTTTTCAGCTCTTTTCAGTCCTGTTTCTGTCCAGGTGCAGCACAGACAAGGGTTTATCTGATTAGATGGTGATAATCTTGTGGTGGAGGTGGAATGGGCGCTGAGGCAGGGCCCTGCAGAACCTGTAGAATTACAAGGTTGCTTTAATTTGTTTCTTGCAGAAATAAGCAATTGCTGGATATTATTTGTTCATAATGGCCCTAAAACAGCAACGTGAGCCACAGCAAGGCTGGGCTGAGACATGAGCAACTGCCCTTGCACCCTGTGCTCCCAGTGTTTTCGATATTTTCTGATTTTATTGTATTACAGAAGGTTAATTCTCAATTAATTCAGAATAATGGGGAAATTATTTACCTGTTCTAGCCTTCCATGGGGCCTACAGTAAAAATGCCAATGCAGCTTTCAGCAATAAGGTAAATTCCGGCCCGCTTTTGATGAAACCTCATCTGCTCCCTCCTTAATCAGGATAAAACCACTCAAACCCCCAAATTTCTGCGCTGGAAACCTGAGCGAGCCCTGAACTGGTGCCAAGAGCTCTCCAAATCCCATTTCTGTGTTCCAGCCTGAGGGATTAAAGGGTGGATTGCTTTGATAGGAGCCATGGCAAGGTGTCCGTGGCACATCCACCGTGACCTTCGCGGGGCAGGAGCTCATCAGGCCCCTTGTCCCTTGCCCACTTCTGGCTGGCCGAGGATTCCATCCCACTGGAGCGCTCGGGAGAGTGGAACCAGATCCCTGCAGAACAGTGCCAGGCCATTCCAGAAGCCTTCATCCTGCAGAAAACCTGGAATCACGGAGTCATTAAGGGTGGGAAAAGCCTCCCAAGATCACGGATTCCAACCTTTGGCCAATCCCGTGTTCTTTAGATCCCAGCCCCTCAGTCCAGGGGGGTCTGTCCACCCAGTTCCTTTTATCCACAGCCTTCTTGGAAATATCAAGTGGTTTTTTTTTTCCTTTTTGGAGCATTTTGAACTTTACATTTCTAAGCAGCACTTCTAAGGAGAATGTTCTGCATGAGGGTACTTAAGGGAACATTTTCCAGGACTATATTTATGCCTCTGTAGTCTTCCTTTAGTGGTCTTGAAGGAAGGAGCTGTTATTACTGTTAAATATAGATGTAATGTGGTGTTATTGCAGAAATGTTTTTATGTTCCATTTCTAGCTTCAAAAAAAAAAAAAACAACCCTTTTCTTATTAAAATCAGTCAGGTCTATAACATTTATGATGTTTGGCATAATGTTAGTGTTGGGAATAAGGCGGGATTGACACCTGATGCCAAATAAAACCTCCTGATGATGGTACTACAGCAGTCATCAGTGCCATCCTGTATTTGAATTTAGGATTGTTGCCTTCTTCTGGTGTATTTACCATTTAAATCCCGAATTCCGTGTTTGTCTCACCTCAATAAAATGTCCAGTCTCAACGGTTAAGCCTCACCTGGTCAGCTTGAAAAACTTTTGGGAGAATGACACAACTTCTGTCATGAGGGAAAATCATCCTAGGGGGAATTATTCCTGAGGA
The DNA here is from genome assembly GCA_013397935.1 of Dasyornis broadbenti. Classification (NCBI taxonomy): domain Eukaryota; kingdom Metazoa; phylum Chordata; class Aves; order Passeriformes; family Dasyornithidae; genus Dasyornis; species Dasyornis broadbenti. Next base: position 209,850 of record VZRN01006444.1, read on the forward strand.
TATTCAGATTGTTTCGTAGGTGTTCAGAGATCAGTCACTGCTGCTGGCTTTTCCCTTTTTATTACACAATTTTTTGGGGGAGATGATTATTTTAATTCAATCGAAATGCAGGAGGTTTGCATTTTTATGGGTGTTATCAAAGGCTAGAAGCAGCTTCCTTCACATGAAATTCATTCAGTTTTCTAAACAATTTTTAAAGGGCATTAACTTCATCATCTGCTGATAGTTCTGAACAGAAGCATATGTGAAAATATTCAGTGAAAAGATGCATCCCTTAATTCACCCAAACTGTCCATCAACTATTTAACAGCAGTTGCACTCTCGTAGCTTTTAAGATGTAGCTCGATTGCATCCACATATAAATAGAAAATGCTGGCAGGATTCTGTTTGCTCTGAGCCTTATTTTGATGGTTCCACTGACATTTAAAAGTTTGATTTTAAGCTCCGGGGATGGCTGCAGCTCTAGACATCTTCCTGAGTTACTGAGCTGGGCTGAGAGACTGCGGAGAGTGGCTCACGTGTTTCCCACCTCTGTATTTTTCAGGCTGTTCGATTGGAGCCAAGGAGTCATGAAAGAAACGCAAGAAGACAACTTGGATCATGAGCAGAAGATAAAAAGAAAACAAAAAGAATGTGGCATATAAAGGGTGTAATACCTGGAGGTATTGGATCTGACTCATATTTATAAAAATGAGACGAGCTTTCACAAAATACAAGTTATCTTAGACAGTCATCAAGCTTGGAGCCATCATGCTGTTGAACTAGAAATCCTCCTTTTCCCCATTCTCCTTTCTGACAGGTAACAAAGGATTGGTGAATTATGATTTTCCCAAGTTGGAAGCACTAATTTTTATCTATATAGTTCATCCTTATGAATATATAAGGAGTTAAACATTGCATATTTAATGTGGATTATAATGGGAAAGTGACTCATTAACCAAAATGGCCACTTTTAAGGACTTGGTTTCAAACTGAGCTGGAGCCTCCCAATGCACTTTGTAGGATTTGGGGAAAGCTGTGCTGCAGGGCCTGCTTTGGGAGGCCAGGATGACATGTAGTAAAAGGATATCACCTTACTGTTGATATCTCTGAAGACTCATAACCAGAAACAGGAAAATGAATGGTGGGAAGGAGTGTGACGGAGGGGACACGGATGGAGGGCCACCAGCAGTGCAAGTTCCCGTTGGTTGGCAGCGGAGGGTGGACCAAAGTGGAGTTCTCTACATCAGGTAAGGTCACCTCAGGGGCTGGGCCGGTGTGCGGTGCAGTTTTGCCGGAATGTGCTGACTCAGCTCGTTTCTTCCGCTCAAAAACGTGAAGAACTCGTTCTTCTGCAAGCGCGAGAGTCTGTGAGGCTGAGGGAGGGTAGATGTGGATGGGATGTCGGGAAGGAATTGTTCCCTGGGAGGGTGGGGAGGGGCTGGAATAGAATTCCCAGAGCAGCTGTGGCTGCCCCTGGATCCCTGGCAGTGTCCAAGGCCAGGCTGGACAGGGCTTGGAGCAGCCTGGGACAGTAGGAGATGTCCCTGGGCAGGGATTGGAACTGGATGAGCTTTAGATCCCTTCCAACCTCAACCATTCTATGATTCTGTGATTCTTTTGTAAGTAAATTAAAGTTATGTGACTGCTCGATAGCTCCAAACCCATTTTTTGATGCCCATGAAGGTTCTATGTTCACTGTCACCGATGTTCTCCAGCAAGAGTTGCTTTTATGGATCCCTCACGTTTCTCATGTAGGAAAAAAAAAAACCCCAGGAATATAAACCTAAATCCAAAGTTTTAGGTACTTTATTTGTTTATTTTCTTAGCTTATTGGATTTTTTTTTTTTGCTTCGCCCTGGAACGGTCGCAAAGAAATGCATTGAAATCGCTATTAAATAAATGTGTTCAGACAAAGAGAGTCTAAATTAAATGTTATTGGAAAAAAGATCAAAGTTAGCTGTATAAAATGTGGGGACATTGGGTTTGCATCACACAAGTCTACAGGATCATTTGTCTGTTATTTGCTTAAATTTCTTCCACTGTTCTATGATTACAAAAACCACTCCTTCACAACATTTTGTGTATCACCCAAGCAGAAGTCCCTAATGAGTCAAAACACACCCCGATTTTACACTAAACCACCACCAAGGATCAGATGCATTCCAGGATTTCTTGTTTGTGCTCTCCATTAGCAGAATCAAACCCAGTCCGTGTCAGTGATACCCATGGCCAAGAGAAACCACCTTCCCCTTGGATTTCTCATTACAGCTGTAATTCACTGGGCCTCTGCCTCAGTTACAAAGCAGCGGGAAAGGAAAAATTGTGCATTAGTGGGGTTTTTTTCCCCAAAAATCTCTGTACCCAGACATCAGGACGTAGAATGCCTGGGTATTTTTATATACCTGCTTTTGACCTACATTTTCCACAGCTCAAACGGGTTCTACACGTTTCCTACAGCTTTGGGGAAGCTCATGTTATTCCTGCCCTCTTCCCAAGTTTTCCAATGTGTTTTTTTAATGCTTTGGTGAATTTTCTGGTTGCCTTCTCTGAGATGCTCTGATGAAGCAAAGCGTGATTTCCCGTTCCTTTCTGGTGCAAGGCACAGAGCAGGACACGTTGGTTGGAAAGGGTGGAATTCCAATAATCCCGTCTCCTGCCTGACATGGAGCATCCACAGGGCAGCTGAAGCCTCCAGGATTGAGTTTCCACAACCTGCTCGCTGCCCTGGCAGCGTGCACAGCGTTCATGGAGACAAGGAAAGGTCAAACAATATTGACTCCACAGCTATCCCAGGGAAAATTAGTGGATATATTAAGATCTGACATGATTTAAGTGGAATAGATGATCCCAGCTGAATAAAGACTCTCTGTTTGTGCTTCCTTGTAAAGCACGGACACTTTCCTGTCAGCTGTCAGCAGTTGCTTTGGATTAAATCAAGATTAAATCCGTTCATTAACTGGTTCTCATTACCTGGGAGTTGACTCTCAGGGCTTTTCTTGGCAAAACAGTGCTGCTGTTTTAGTAGGGCCTAAATCATCCCTGCAAGTGTCCAAGGCCAGGATGGACGGGGCTTGGAGCAGCCTGGGGTAGTGGAAGCTGGAATCAGCTGATCTTTAAGGTCCTTCCCAACCCAAACCAGTCCGGAATTCCATGACTTTGTGGTAGTTTCATACAAAGGAAGCTGTGGATTATCCTCTGCGTTCTGGAAGTGTCAGTGACTTCGTGCACGCTAAAGAGACTTTGCAGCTACAGCTCTGCCCAGGAAAAAGGCAAAAAAAAAGGAAAAAAAAAATGACCCTTTTTAAAATTTTTGTGGACAAAGAACCCTGCATGTGTGTGCAGTAGGAATGCAGGATCCCACATCCCACAGATTCAGTGGATTGACCTTCCTTCACACCCACTGATTGTCAGCCCAGACCTTTTTATTCCAGGCTCCAGGATCTCCTGGAGCCTGCACTGGTCGTGTGTGCCCAGGCAAACAGCACACCAAGGTTATTTAAAATTGCCTTTTCTAAAAGTATCCCAGGAAAAGGAGCCTTTTTTAGCCAATGCAAATGAAACAGCATCCTGACTCCAGAGCAGATTCCCGGGAGTGCCTTTTAGCAGGAGCTTTTAAGGATCACAGAAAGTGTCTGGAGAGGTTTGGGGTGTAGAAGGGATGGTCCAGGGCAAGCGTCGGTCTGGGATTCTCCCATGGGAAGCTGTTACATCCTCAGGTGTGGAGTTTGCCTGGGCTGAGCACGGTCAGGACAGGTGGGAACATCCCAAGGGATCAGCCAGGATCGTGGTTCAATTACAATAAATAAAAATAAAGAGCAGTTTCCCCCTGCTCCCCAAGGATTTCAAGCAGGGAAGCTTTGACTTCCTGACCAGTCACCAGCCCTGTACCTTTATTTTTAGATTGCTCTTTCATCTTCCTCACCCTCCAAACTGTCACTGCTGCACACACTCAACCTGAGCACTTCTCCCAAAAATAACTATTTCAGGGCATGTCTGGCGAAGGAATTACTTATTTAAACTGTCAGCATAACTTTAAATGCCACTTGCAGATGTTGCTGTAGATGTGACTTGGTTCTTGTGCGGAATGAGGTGTTTATGTGTTGGATCCTAAGTACCAAAGTTCGTCATAGCTTGGAATTTTGAGTCATGAGTGTTTTCCTGATCCAAACTATTCCACTTGAGTTGTTTTTGTTTGAGTTAGGGCTATTTACAGCTGCCATTAATAACCAGTGTTTTATTCCAGATAAACAGTTCAGCTGGCCCAGCAATAAAGAGCAATCTGGCAGTTACAGGCTGGGGACACGAGAACTTTCTTTTCATCTTATGAATTAGTGATTTTGCCATAACAGAGTTTCCAGTGCCCTATTTTGGGATGTGGAGATAATGATTTTCTGGTGGGAGTTGGAGAAATCCCGGTGCAGTTCATCAGGGGCTCGCTGGCCTGGCTCCTTGGTGTCATATTTCTCATTTTCTGTGAGAGGGGCGAGATTTTAGCTGAATGAAACCAAACTTTGCGCAACAAAAAGACCCGGCTGCAACAGTTTTGTTTCCTTTAAAATGTGTTTGGGGGGTTTTTTGTAAGTATTATCTCAATTCTTGAGTAAAAGCAAGAAGTACTATGAAAAAAAAAAATTAAATGTGATTTTACCTACTGTCCTTGTGAGCAGATACGAGTCAGGAGCTATCAAAGAGCTCGTATTCATCATTTCTGTTCCTTTACAGTCCCAGTGGGTCTTTATTATCCTGCTTGGAGCAGGTGAAGACTTACTTGCTGACTGATGGAACGTGCAAGTGTGGCCTAGAATGTCCTCTTGTTCTTCCCAAGGTAAAGCAAAGCAGCATTTTGGATCTCTGTGCAGTCATATTTATGAGCTACCCATGCTGATGACTTCATCTCTGTTCAGGTTGTCTCTAAAATAAGTGCTGTCCCCCCAAAGTTGTACCATAAAATACAAAATTAATCTCCCCTCTGCCTCAGTGCCTCTTGGAAAGGATATGACTCAGTTATTCTAAATAAATTCACTTTTTGTTTCTTGTTTCCAAACATCCTGACATGGGACCTCTTGGGCAATGTAGGAGCAGTCAGGAACGAGGAAAATTCCTCCATAATCCATATCAAATTCCTAACTGAGGTGTATTTTTGGTGCCTTTGCTGCCTGTGGTCATTATTTTAAATGCTGGAATTTTCACTGCCAGGTCTTTAATTTTGATCCTGGAGCTGCTGTGAAGCAGAGAACTGCTGAAGATGTTAAAGCGGACGAAGATGTCACCAAACTATGCATTCACAAAAGGAAAATTATTGCTGTGGCTACACTTCATAAAAGCATGGAAGCACCACATCCTTCACTGGTTCTAACTAGTCCTGGTGGTGGAACAAGTGAGTAAAACGAAATCGTGCAGAATCATTTCATAATCTGATTTTTAGCCACATAATTACGGTGCACAGCCACCCCAAAAGTCTATCTGGAAGTGCAAAAAATAAGGAGATTGAAGGAATAAATAAAGGGAGTAATCAGAGATGGAGGGAGATAGAAAACGAGTCGAAAAGCAGGTCAGCCCAGACTGAGAGCATGATTTTCTTGGAAAAGATATCAGATTGTTCTAGACAAAGAAAATACATTAGCTCTCATCTTTTGGAACTGTAGTAATATGTCTGATATTCTGTCACATGGGAAATTAGAGGAGCAGAATAAAGTGATTATGAAGGGATTAGGATGTGGCTAAGGACTTGGCTAAATGGGAAATTGTATTGTAAAGGAGAATAGACGGCAAGAGGAGATCTCCACTGTCATTTCTCAAGGATTATTTTTGGCCACCAACCTGGATTAGCATTTTAATTATCCCCATCAGCAAAAAAAAAAAAAAAAAAAAAAGAGGAAATTTGTTGGTGGCTGAAGCTGACAGGTATTCTCCAAACAAAAGATCAAAACTCACTGTAAACCTGGGGGAGCCCCCTGAGGCCAGGCTAAAGCAAAGTTAGCACTGAAACAGCTCCAAAGCCAGGAATTCACCCCAAATTAGGGACTTTGTACGGATCCAAGGAAAGATTCTAAAGGGGAATTGCAAGTCCCAGTGGGCAGGACAAAGGAGGGAAGGGTGCCGAGTTTATGGTTCCGTACTCTGATGTTGCAGCTCCTGGGAAAAGGCCTGAGAGCTCTCCTGCACCCCTCAGTGCTGTGAGAACACCTGGCCGATCGCTCTTCCCACTTCTAAGTGGAAAAATTATAAGAAAATCAAGTAATAATAAATTTTAGAGAATTCGACAATGCTAAGATACCCATGCTGTTCATAGTACGGATGTGCCCCTGCATTTTCACCTTAAAATTTTGGATTTAAAACATTGTTTAAATTCTTTTTCAGTGTAATTTCATTTTTAAGCAACTGTGCAATTTCCCAAGTTACTGTTCGTTTTCCTGCTTCATTTAATGAGTAGTAGACTTAAATTACTTTCCTGTTTTCAAAAACTTAGCACAATGAAGGAGGTAATTTATGTGTTTATGTGCTCTTGCCTTCTCTCTCGGTCAGAATTTTGTGCATAAGCAAAGAAAATTCCCCAGTAAATCCCAATGTAAACAAAATATCTTTTCATTTTTGCACATTTATGTGTGACCATTGGCTTATTTGCAGCACTCAAGGTGAGGCCTCTCACAGTTACTTTATTTTGCAGTTCAGCCTTTAGTTTTGTCCCTTAAATGACACTTTGGTTGTATTTTGGGACAGGGGAAATGTTTGTTTCTCCCACGTTGGAGCAGATAGGATGAAGGCAGGGTTGGCAATGCCATCTGTCCAGGCTGAAGGGAAGATGAGGAGAGGAATTTCAAGGCGTCTCTGAGTTCATTTGAACACGGAATGTTTTAGCTCCCAATTCCGGTTGAATTTGGCATATCCAGAGGCTTCATGCCAAGCACTGCGAGCTGAGTTGCAAATTCCCAGAGCAGCAACACTGGCAGAAAGTCCCCCAGACTTGGAGCTGCTTGTGGTTCTAGGCTGGAAGGAAAAAATTGAAAAAAAATCTTTTTAAAGAAAGATGGGAAGTGGTCTTGTGCTTGTAGGAAGGCGTAGCCTCAAAAGTGGGATTTACAGGGAATTCTTCCACGGTGGACATGTTCATGTGTCGTGCAAACATCCCCAAGGTTTTTGTCGTGAAAACAAACAGAAAGCATTCAGGATCCCTCCTCAGGGACAGCATTTGGGACAGGACATTTCCCTGGGAAGTGAGTCCCAGTCCTGGCTGGGCTTTGTTCCTCCTGTCCTCAATAGATGGTGCCAGAGGCTCCTTTTCCCTGCCACAGCGATCCCGCTCCTCCTGCCAAAGGAGGGGGGATGCTGGAGATGCAGGACACTGCAGGTGGTGATTGGAAAAAGCAAAAGAGAAGGGAAAAGGTACAAAATTGTCCATCTTTATATGGGATATGGAATATCCCACTGTGTAGATGGTAACAGGCACCGTTCCAGCAGCCGCTCGGTGACTGAGGGTTTATTTCTACTGAAGCAGAAGTTTAGCCAAAGGCTTCCTGAGCTTCTGGGAATATTTTCCCACTCGGTAGCTTTGCCCTGAATCGTGGGACATTGCCTTTCCAAACAGTAACGGCTGTGTGTTTCCAATACCAGGTGCAACGCCGGTAGTTCCCAGCCGAGCAGCAACTCCAAGGTCGATGAGGAATAAATCGCATGAAGGAATTACAAATTCTGTGATGCCGGAATGTAAGACTCCTTTCAAGTTGATGATGGGGGCATCTAATGCCATGGGTAGGCTTTATGTGCAAGAAATGGCTGGAAGCCAGCAAGCAGAGCTCCATCCTGCCTATCCCAGGCAGAGATTGGGGAGCAATGAACTGGGGCAGAAGTCTCCGTACCGCGGCAGTCACGGGGGGATGCCCAGCCCGGCCTCGTCGGGATCGCAGATCTACGGCGACGGCTCCATCTCGCCCAGGACTGACCCGCTCGGAAGCCCCGACGTGTTCACGAGGAACAATCCCAGTTTTCACGGAGCACCCAACTCCAGTCCCATCCACATGAGCAGGACGCCTCTGTCCCCTCCGTCAGTCATGCTCCACGGCTCTCCCATACAGTCATCCTGTGCAATGGCTGGAAGGACTAATATACCTCTCTCCCCCACCCTGACCACCAAGAGCCCAGTCATGAAAAAACCCCTGTGTAACTTTTCGTCCGGTATGGAAATACCACGAGCGATGTTCCACCATAAACCCCCCCAAGGCCCACCCCCACCTCCTNTGCTCTTCAGAAAAAGCCATTAACATCCGAGAAGGATCCTCTTGGCATCCTGGACCCGATTCCCAGCAAACCGGTGAACCAGAACCCCGTGATCATGAACCCCACCACGTTCCACTCGAGTGTCCACTCTCAGGTACCCGTGATGAATGTAAGCATGCCCCCCGCCGTGGTGCCCCTGCCCAGCAACCTGCCCCTGCCCACCGTCAAGCCCGCCCACGTGAACCATGGCGCTCACGTCCAAAGGGTTCAGCACTCGGCTTCCACCTCCCTGTCCCCCTCGCCGGTGACGTCCCCCGTTCACATGATGGCGTCCGGCATCGGAAGGATCGAGGCTTCTCCCCAAAGATCACGTTCTTCTTCCACCTCGTCCGATCATGGAAACTTCCTGCTGCCTCCAGTAGGGCCACAGTCATCCTGTGGTGGGATCAAAGTCCCTCCCAGGTCCCCGAGGTCAACAATAGGGTCACCGAGGCCATCCATGCCATCCAGCCCTTCCACCAAGCACGATGGACTGAATCAGTACAAGGACATCCCTAACCCATTAATTGCTGGAATGAGTAATGTATTAAATCCTCCAAACAATGCAGTTTTTCCCGCTGCATCGGCTGGAAGCGGTTCCTTGAAGAGTCAGCCTGGTTTGCTGGGAATGCCTTTAAATCAGATCTTGAACCAGCACAACGCTGCCTCTTTTCCAGCAAGCAGTTTACTCTCAGCAGCAGCCAAAGCACAGCTAGCAAATCAAAATAAACTTGCTGGTAACAACAATAACAGCAGTAGCAATTCTGGACCTGTTGCCAGCGGCGGCAGCACCGAAGGACACAGCACTTTAAATCCCATGTTCCCTCCTGCTGCCAACGTGCTCCTCCCCACCACGGAGGGGCAGAGCGGCCGGGCAGCACTGAGAGATAAATTGATGTCTCAGCAGAAGGATCCTCTGAGGAAAAGGAAGCAGCCGACCACCACGGTGCTGAGCCTGCTGAGACAGTCCCAGCTGGACAGCTCCGGGGTTGCCAAAGCTGGGTCCGATTTGATCAGAAAGCCAAGTCAAAGCTCCTTCCCCATCAGCTCCATGTCACAGCTCCTGCAGTCCATGAGTTGTCAGAGCTCCCACGGGAGCAGCAATAGTTCCTCGGGCTGCGGGAGCTCCAGCAGCGCCCTGCCCTGCCCGGGCACCCAGCTGCACCTGGCAGAGCCCACGCTGGGCTCGGGCAGCGCCGCGGCCCCGCTGGCGCCAGGGCTGCCCCTGCGCGGGGAGGGCCTGCACTGCCCCAACAGCACCCCCGGCTTCGGCCCCGCCGCCGGCCCGGCCCCCTCCAACCACCTGGCAGGGCTCATCAACCAGATGCAGGCCAGCGGGGGCTGCGGGATGCTGCCCCAGGCGGGAATGGCGCTCGGAAACTCCCTCCATCCCACCCCACCTCAGGCCAGAATCCAGGCACCCTCCACTCCAGCGATCCCAAACAGCATCGGGAGCAGCTGTAATCAAACCAGTCCTGAAACAGGTACGTGGCCTCCTGAGGGGATTCCCCTGGGTTTGAGCCCTTGGAAATCCATGAGGGGTGTCTTTAAATGTGCGTTCTACACATCTGCGTGTTAAACTTGGGTTTACACAGTGAAAAGTGCACCTGGGTTGTGCTGAAAGCCAGATGCTCAAAACATAAAGGAAAAAAAACCTGTGGTCAACTAAAGCATATCTCCCTTTTTCTGGACAGAACCAACCTGGCCTCCTTCCTGTGACAACTCTTGCTTCTGCTAACTTCCACACACTCTTCATGAATAAAATCCATTTACCTCTGGGCATGCCCACACCTCTTTTGTCACTTTTCCAAATAAACTGGAGGTTTTTTTGCAGCCTGCCCTGCTGGTCCAACCCTGGAATGTTGTGGCTCACCTGGCAGTACATGTCCAGGTGATCCGTGAGTTGCCTGCTGCAGGCATTACAGACGTGGTGTCAAAGATTGGAGCAGATCCTGGACAGACCAAAATGTACAAAATGACCCTTCCCAGGGCCAGCACGAGGGAATGCCAAGCCTGTGTTTGCTTTTATTGGGATAATGTTGCTAAGGTGGTAATTAAATGGTTGGATAAACAATTGGAGGAGGAGTGTAGGGAGAGATTCCCCGGTTTGCTCATCCGGGAAGATTTTGGAGAGGAAATGTTTTTGCTGCTGTCATCATCTCCAGGGGTTTGAAACGGGAAGGGAAACAGCTCAAAAATGTGAATTTCATGAACTATTACTGGTTGAACGAAGTGTTGGAAGATGGTGTAAATTTTTTAAGTAGAATGAAAACCCAGGGTGCACCAAAGTGTTCAAGTGGTCTCTCATTAACCCAAGCAAGAGCCTGAGCTGCATTCCTGAGCTTCCTCCTTTAAAATACAGAATGGAATTATAGAAAAGCTGAGTTATAGAAAGAAAATATTCTAATACTACTCTGGTCATGGTTTGTGATGACTTTTAAGGGTTTGTCCCCATCCCTGGCATAAAAAGATTAATTTTTTCCTTGCCTGGAGTGGTCACAAGAGGCAGCTCTTTTGCCTCGTCATGCTGACACAGGAGGCATTTCCTGATGCAGTTTCTGAGACTTTGTACTCTCTTTGCACAGAACAAAGGTCTGGGATTGCTTTAGGAGTTCGCTTCCCTGTCCCACTGAGCACAGGACACAATCCCTGGAGCAGGAACCCCCTGGGTCCCACCTTGGCTGGGCTTCCCAAAGGCTCCCAGCGGGTTCTTGGTGTTCCTGTGCTGGTTAATCAGAGCCTGTGCTTGCAATTCCACTTGTCCCCGAGCTGAATTCCACCCCAGAAAGAACAAATGCAACGGAACAAATGTGTGAAAGCCCTGAAGAGAGGTTCCAACATCGACAGCCAGTTTGGTTCTCGTCCCTGCGGGAACAGGAGTGGGTGCAGAACCCCACATGGAGACTCCCGTCGTGCCCTGGCATTCCCAACCCCCTGGAGATGGATTGTAGGATTAGAGCAGCATCACTGTAAAGCCTCAAGTGACACTTTTTTCCTTATCTAAAATATAAGAGGCAGTTCTGCGTAGGCGAAGGCTGGAAAGTTGGGCAATGCTCCATTCTCTGCTGCTGAGGGAGTTGTTTCTTTAGTTTGGTGCTTGCAGAACACACAGCCTGCATTTCATTATTTGTGGAATATCCACCACAGAGCCTGGAGAATGTTTTCTCCCTGAAAATGAAGTTTCAGGTTGTGTTATCTTCGTGTGGTTCCCTAAAATTCTGCGTGAACTTCACTGAGCCTCTTGCCTGAGCCCTCACAGCAGCACAGGGCTCAGGGATGAGGTTTAATCCAGAGGCTGTGGAGATCAGAAAGGGGAATTCTGTTGGATTTCCAGGAGAATGGGAATGTTCTTTCCATGAAACTCACGTGAAATGTTGACTATTTTGTGTTAATAATAACTTTGTAAAATGAGGGGGAGTTGCCAACCTGTACTCAGCTCCGTAACAAAACCGGGAAGAGGAATATTGGGAATTCTCCTCTGTGTTAGTTTTGGGGATGGAGCTGGTGGAAGCCCCTGTACACTGAATTTTCAAGAACGGTTCAGCTGAGGAAGATGTCTAAAGGAACCTCTCGTGTCCATATTTCGGTTTGTGGCTTGTTTTTCCCTTTGTCTTTAAGTATTTTAATTGCTAAATCTGTTTTCTGTGTCTGTGCCAGCAATTCAGAACAGCTCCTCCTCAGAAATAGCTCCTGAGAGAAAAAAATCCTGTGAATCCCCACAATTAGCCAGTTATTGCCTAAGCTTTTAATTATATTTTAACCACATAGCCCAAGTTTTGTTATTGCAGCTCTTGTTTTCTCCTTCCACAGATAATATCTTTAGTTCCCAGGTAATTTTCAGTGGGAGTGTGATGGAATTTGTTCTTTTTGTAGGACGGGACTGCATCGCGGGGCGGTGGATTTGATTGCAGGGTTTGATTTATTTACCTTTTTCGTGCTGTTCACATGTGGTTCACGGGTAGGAAATCTGCGTGTGAGAGTTGAACACTGAACATCCAAATCCTGCTACGAAGGGAGCATCCTTCTTTTTCCCATTCTGCCTTTTTTTCCCCTTGCCATTATTTTGGGGAGAGGAAAGTGATTCTTTTTCTATTGGAATGAGAACTGTGAAGAAAAAGGAAAACTTGGGCACAGCTTGGTGTTGTTTTCCCTCTTAAAATCTGAATTTACCACGACTCTCAGTCTTGGGGTTAACGAGAGCTTTCCCTGCCATGCAACTTTCTAGGAATTTACGTTGATAAAAGTTAGAGGTTTTGTAAAAAATAGTAATAAACTAATGTAGAAAGATGAGTCTTATTAAAGATATTACAGGGAAAAACTGAATTAATTCTGTGGGATTTCCCACACAGATTTAGCTCTCACCATCTGAAAATGGAACCAGTGGGCAGCCCCAAGCCTTGCTAGAGGGAGGAGTGGGGATTATTGAAGGAGATAATGTTTTTTATTGCATTTTTAGCTTCCCAAATTTGCACTCGAGTGTTTTCCTTCATTTGCAATGCATCTGCCACAGCTGTGAGTGGTGAGGGATCAGAGCAAGTGAGAAAATCCTGAATTACTGCTCTGCACTCGTGTGCTGTTGTCTTGACAGCTTTGTGCTCAAACCCCGCTCTGCTTTCTGCTAACAACCGAGCACATCACAACAGTTTCCTCCAAGTCATTTTCAACCCAGCAGTGTTGGGAAAATGCAGAAATCAGAGAAGATGGGCAAGGAAAAGAGCCAAGAATGAACTTCGGTCAGGCATTAAATTTTAAAAACTAAATTAAAAAAAAAAAAAAAAAAACAAAACCAAATTTTATGGACTTCTGTTGTCCTGATCATAGTTTCAGGCTTTTTGCCCTTCCCTCAGAATTTTGGGTACCAACATTCCAGCTGCTTTTTTGTAAATGAAAAACCCCCTGTGCCCGTGGAGCGTGGTGCCGTGGGCAGCACAGGAATCCGGGCAGGCAGGTAAATGTTTCCCAGCAGAGCACATGCCATGGCCATGGAGTGCTGCACGCGAGGCCAGTTCAGGTCTTTAACTGGTTCTGCTGGGCTGGGCGGGATATTTTATTTATTGGCCCCTTTTGGGGGATTTCTGTGCTGTGTCAGGGCACCACAGGATCTCGAGGAGGAGGACGAGTGAGAGCAGTTTGTGCTCGACTGCTGGGTGATGGTTTCTTTGGGATTGGAAGCAGTGTCATAAAGGAGAGAGCAGACGGAGATCTCAAATGTTTTCCATTCCAAAAAGAAAAGGGGGAATGTGATTGTCTAAATGTAGGGCTCCAGTTCCCTGCAGGTGGGGGATGGAATGGGGAGTTAAACCAGAACTCATTGTCTGGGATCTTTAAGGATTCTGAGGTGGTATTTTCCATCAGTGATTTCACTGGGAAAGTCAAGGCTCTGGAAATCACTAATTGACCAATCTCCCCTCTAATGCAAAGTGTGAGGTTTTATCTCCAAGTTGTTATTAATTCCAGTTTCTCCCTGCTGTTGCAGCAGCTCCGGCTGCCCTCGGGCGTGGCTGGGTGACCCTGGGGCGGCTGAGGTGTCACAACCCATTGGAGCTGTGGCAGTAATTAAAATATCTCCGTGATCTTTGTGCTTTCACACCCTCCTCCTCTCAGGGTCAGGCCTGCAGGGAACATCTCTCTCCTCACACACTGGAGAGGATCCTGCAGATTTCTCCCGCCTGAGCGCCGGAGTTTCACCGGGACAGGGTGGAGGTGGGGGAGAGTGGAGTGAGGAGTTCAGGGAATCACCAAGGAGAGAAATGGGAGATTCCAACGAGGGTTTCCAAAACTTGCGAAGTTCTAAAATAGAAAAGCAGGCAAGAAATATCCAATGTAAAACAAAGCTGGCTGGGGTTTTATTGGATATGCAGAGAGAGATTGTTTACATGGGATGGAGGGACAGGGCACAGGGAATGGCTACAGCCTGGCAGAGGGCAGGGATGGATGGGGCATTGGGAAGGAATTCCTGGCTGGCAGGCTGAGCAGGCCCTGGCACAGGGTGTCCAGAGAAGCTGTGGCTGCCCCTGCATCCCTGGAAGTGCCCAAGACCAGGCCAGACAGGGCTTGGAGCAGCCTGGGACAGTGGAAGGTGTCCCTGCCCATGGCAGGGGTGGCACTGCATGGGCTCTAAGGTCCTTCCCAACCCCAGCCATTCCGGGATTCTCTGAAAAGCAAGACTTGAGAAAGTGGCATCTCCACCATTTATTTGTGCTCAGTTCTAAAAAGGTTTCAGGTGTTAATGGCTAACGAGCAAGTTCTTTTTCACTTCCACCTTTCTAACTACTTCATACTCACTGTTTTAGTGGCTATTTTTACTCCACAAATTCCAGCAGTGTGTTTCTGAGACTGTTTAAATACTGGGATGTGTAATGGAGAGTTTCTCACAGGGAAATGAGTTGTAAAGTAGCACTTGGAATATCATTTTCTAATTGGCACGCTCTGAGGGCAGTCCTTTAGGAAAGTACAGCTGTAGTTAGGAAGAACAATTCTGAGATATTAATGATAAATATCTTCCACTCTGATTTCTTTAAGGGAACCTTCTCGAACACAAACTGATTCCATGACACCCATTTATTTTATTGTCTTTGTCTAAGAACACCTGTCAAGCAATGCTTTAAAAAAAAGGAACACAGCTAAAACCCACACAGGAAAATGAACCTGTTCTCGAAAGAAAATAGAATTAAAAATGCTGATAAATAAAATCAGTAATAATTTTAAGATTTTATATTTATTTATAAATGTATAAGTAAAGCTGTTTATTTGCTCCCAAAACATTTCCTTGACCCTCTAAGAGAACAACAGATCTGCTTTTTCTGCATTCTGGATGTTTCTTCTTCTCACTGCGTTGCAAAGAGTTCATTTTTCTCAACAAGTGGCAGAAGAACCTTTGGCAGAGTCTGTGGCTGCAGGAGCTGCAAATCTGGGATTGTCCTGGGCTTTTCTGGCTTTTAGTGCTTCATCTTTTTTCCTTCTGTTTTACCCTTAGGAGCTCCTGATTATTAAGAACTGTTGTTTACTGAGCTCACACGTACTTGAGTTTCCAGGGTCCAAAACACCGCGGTTTTATTTCCTTTTGGTGTTCAACTCTTGCTTGTATTCGTCATCCAGAACCTCCCAACTCTCATCTTGGAGCCTGGGGGTGGTCACAGTAAACCGTTGGGTGTTGGAGTTTTGGGGCTTTGGAGTTGTGGGGGTCTTGGAGTTTTGGGGTTTTGGAGTTTTTTGTCCATGGGGATCACGTTGTCCTTCGGTCTGGGGAGAGACACGGAGAAGCTCTCACAGCCCCACATTCCAGTGAGGATGGCCGTGCATGGATGTCTTCATCTGCAATGTTGATTTGCTGGGATGGAATTTGATCCAGAATCATGTTCTGGCACTGCAGTCTGGTGCCAGAGAGAAATTTGCTGAATGCTGCTGTAAATATTGTAAACACACCCAATCCAGGCCTTTTCCAGCCCAATTCCTGCTGTCTCAGGTTGGACGGGAGCTGGAGCAGGAACATTTGTCTGGTTTTTCTTTTCCTGCTGAAGTCTGGCTGCTCAGCCCCTCTTCGACTCCCAAACTTCCAGTCTGGGTTGAAATAAGGACACATCTTCTTCCTCCTACTCAGTATCCATCAAGTTGGTTTTTTCCTCAGTAGCAATTAATTAAGTGCTTAATTAATCTGGAGAAAGGTGTTGAGTGCACTCTGGCCCTCTCAGCTCTGCAGAAGCTGTGGGTGATGGGGGTCAGAAAACAAAACCATTTTTCCCCAAAACCTGGAGTGATTTTCCAACCTCGAGATTTGCTGCACAGCAAACCCTCATCCATTTACCTGAGCAGAATGGAAAAGAGGAGCAGAAATAAATTACAAACAGAGATGAGGTCCACTGGAGAAAACCCAGACTAGGTTTGATATTCAGGAGAGCTCTCTAAATAGAATCATTTCCTCATACCTGAATTAAAAATCTCTCCGTGTGCTCCTCAACACATCCACAGCTGATTCTTCCACTGGGGATTTCTTAAATCCATAGGTTGGTCTTTGGGACTTCCCATGATTTTTAAATCCTTGGAGGATTAGTTCTAAATATTGATTTTGTTTTTAAAAATAAATAAATAAAATGCGCTTTTTGTGAGCAAGAAGGTTTTTGAGCCACTCACACAGAGTAGGATTTCCTCTGCTTTGTGATTGCACTTTGCTCTCACTTCACCTTTTGTTCCTTTATTATTTAATTTCTGCCCTGAAAGGTGGTAGTGGCACGGGCAGAGAGGGGTGAGCTTTGTTCTCTTGAGGTCAGGGCAGTGCAAAGTGCTCTGTGCTCGTGTTGTACCTTTTGGAGTTTTCACAACTTTAAAAAAACGGTGGTTTTAGTTAAAAAGGATGTAAAGGTTTCGCTCCTTTCTTATCAGCTGAGTGTGGTTGCAAGTCCCTTTTCAAGGAGTTTTTGTTTAGAAAAATGGGAATCGGTATCTTCTGGTTATTGATACCTTTCAGTCCCACATCCTGTGAGCTGTATTTGCAGGGCAGTTGACAATGGCAAATTATTTATTACATCAAAACCACTGTTCGATCCACTTATACAGTTTAATATATATGCAGGACATAAATTTAATACTGGCACGTTCTCCAGTGAATAAAGTAGAAAGGTGTAGTTCAAGGCAATTTCTTGGCTTTAATTATAAAGATTATTGCTCCTGCTTTGCAGCCTCCTCATGGCAGATTTACCCGGCTGCTCTTTCTTTTCGTGCCAAGTGATGGATTTTAGACCACCCCAATTTAAATTCTTTTCTTTGCTATTTCTTGTGGGGTTGTGAATTCCCACTGATCTGGCCCAGAACGTATTTTGCCCATTAGATTTTATCACAGATGTAATCAAGCCATGTGTTTTTTAGTCCAGGAGTCCAAAACCCTATTAATGAATTAAAACTGGTAGTGGATCATGGATCAGCCTTTCACCCAACATCTTTCCTCTGTTCCTTCTTCCTGGTGGTTAATTCCAGCCTGGTCCATGACTCACTATTAAGTGATGGTTGGTTTTGGGTTTATGCTGATGAAAATCTGTGATTAGATGTGAATTAAATGCTGTTGTATCCCCTCTCCAAGAACTGTAAGGGCAGTTCAGCTGCACAGTTCCATCATCTCTGATGGGACGTGGCACAGAGCAGCTGAGGGCAGATCCATTCCTGTTTTTCAAGCCCTCCAGTCTGGATTCCCCAGCCCCTTTTCTCCCTGGTGTCCCATGGTTGCCCTGTGCCCCCGGTGGTGTCTCCCAACAGGCAGCACCCGTTAATATTCCCGCTTTTGCCATTCCAGGGGGTTCAGGACCGTCGTCATCGATAGCCATCGCCGGCAGCAGCCAAGCTGCCATCACCAAGACCACGTCAGTGCTCCAGGACGGTGTCATTGTCACCACAGCAGCGGGGACCCCTCTGCAGCAGGGCCAGCTGCCCATGGGGGCCGAGTTCCCCTTTGCCGGCCACGAGCACTCGCTGCATTTCCCGCAGAACAGCGCTTCAAACAACAATCTGCCCCATCCTCTGAATCAAAACCTCCTCAATTCTCTGCCTCTCTCTCTGCCGGTGAATCAGCAACATCTCCTCAACCAGAATCTCCTAAATATCCTCCAGCCTTCAGCAGGAGAAGGCAAGTCTGAGGTCAACCTCAACCCTTTAGGTTTCCTGAACCCGAATGTCAATGCTGCTTTAGCTTTCCTCTCCGGGGACGTGGACGGGCAGGTTCTGCAGCCCGTGCACTTCCAGCTGCTGGCAGCCCTGCTCCAGAACCAAGCCCAGGCCACTGCCATGCTTCCCGTGCCATCCTTCAACGTGACCATCTCGGATCTGCTGCAGCAGCAGAACCCCGCCGTGCCCTCGGTCACGCAGCTGCCGGCACCCCAGGAGCCCCTGGCCGACAGCAGCAGGGTGGAGAGCCTCCTATCCAACCCCATTCCCAGCTTCCCGGGCACGGACACGGCGTCCAACCCCCTGCTCCTGCCCGCCGCCTCGGGGGCCTCGGCGCTCATGGCCTTGAACCCGCAGCTGGTGGGGGGCGTGCTGAGCTCCGGCAGCCACGCCGAGGTTGCCATCGCCACCTCCTCGCAGGCCACCACCACCACCAGCACCACCAGCTCGGCGGTGGCAGCGCTGTCGGTGTCAGCCCTGGGCGGGGGCACGGCCGTGGTGTCCATGGCAGAGACGCTGCTGAACATTTCCAACAGCGCCGCGAGCGCGCCGGGGCCGGCCAAGCTCAACAATAACTCTGTGGTGCCACAGCTCCTCAACCCGCTCCTGGGGACGGGGCTGCTTGGTAAGTTGGGCTTCTTGTGGAAAATAAAGCCTCAAGAGGGTTAGGGAGGGGGAGTTTCAGAGTCCGGTTTTTAGTTTGTCACTTTAATTCCACTTTATCTTCCTTTTTTCCTTTGTGTTGTTGGAGCTTGTTGATTGAGAAAATGTAACTTCTTGTAAGAAATCTCAAGCACGTTCTGCTTTCATTCCTTAACATTTAATAATGATCTTGGAAATTAGTAATTCTGCTACCTAGACCTCCTAAATCCACCTGGAAATGGTGTGAGCAATCGGATTTGTGTCATTGTTCAAAGAGTAGCAGCCCAGGAGCGTCCCTGGGTCGGCTGTGAGTGCCTGTGGCAGCACAGCGTTAGTGGGAGTGGCTGTGCTGGAGATGACAAATGACCAACATCCCCAAACAAGTGACGAAGAACCCCTTAAATACAAGGCTTTTCCTCCTGGGTGATGATTTTTTTTGGTTATTTTAACCAAAAACATATAATAGTGTAGGTACTCTTCTGTTTCCTCCATGTAATCTACTCCTGGTGGGAATTAAATAATAATTAAATAATACCTCACCCTGACCTGAATGGGCACAGTGAACTCAACCCTGCTTGGCATTTTCCATGCTAAATGCAACTAGCCAGTGACTCCTCAAATGGAAATTTTCAGGAAAACGCAAGAGATTTTTATTTTTAAAAAGCAACAAAACAGGCATTGGATATATTTTAAGTTCATTATTTCCTAAAGTCAGGTTCTGCAGTGTGTTTGTCTTTTTTAGAGCTGAAATGTTCATGGAAAGTGAAATTTTCATGTAATAGAAGATGTTCATACAATCTTTACTCTAGAATGTAAAAAAATAGTTGTTTAGAGTGTTGTGTGACACGGCTGAGCCAAAAAGCCTTTTCTCCTTCACAGTTAGTGAAAAACTCGTTTTGTTGGGGGTTTGAATTGTGTTCTCCTTCTCTCTCTGTCCCCTCCTCATCCCCCTCCCCACCCCAGCACTGTCTGAGTGAGATTCCAAGGCCTGGAATTCCACAGAGGATCCTCCTGCCATCCCTGGCTGTCCCAGGAGTCCTGTCAGGAACCTTTAGCCAAAGTCCAGGTAGAGGTGACACCACAAAGCCCCAACACTGCAGAAATAAAGAGCAGGAGAGCCCCTTCCTAGAGGATGGCAGGGGAGCAGTGGTGTTTTCCAGAGGCTTTTCCTGGCAGTCAGTTGAAGCTGGAGTGCAGGGAATTCCTGATGTGTGTTTCCCTGTGCTTGGATTGCAGGGGACGTGTCATCTCTGAACACTGCTCTGAACAACCATCAGCTGAGTCATCTGCAGTCGCTCCTCAACAACAATCAGATGTTTCCTTCAAATCAGCAGCAGCAGCAGCAGCAGCAGCAGCCGCAGCAGCCGCAGCAGCAGCACCCTCTCCCAGGCTACCAGAACGTGCAGGGCTTTCAAGGCCAGCCCCAAATTCCTGGCCCAGCCAACAACCCAAACCCCATGGCGTGTCTCTTCCAGAATTTCCAGGTAGAAAACAAAAGGAAATTAATATTCAAACAAGTGTGAGGCTCTCAGGAGGTGAAATTGCATCCTGGAGAGTTTGGGTTTCTTTGCTGATTAAGACAATAGAATTTATGTAATTACAGATACACTGTGTACAATATATTCTTGCAGTAGCTCGTGGATTTTGCAAATCAGGAGCATCTGTATAACAATTTTATTCCTTTCTCCTTAGGAATTTGGTTTAGTTCCTTTGGAAAGAGTTACGCTGCATGTATTGGAAAAAAATTCCTCTCTATGTGCTGATAATCACTATAGAATTTTAGCAAAACTCTTTTCCATCCCACAGAAATGACCCTAAATTCCCGTTTAGCCCATTCCAATAATTCAGCAGCAAGGAATAAATACTGATAGCACTTGGCAGTAATTATAAACTTAATAAGTTACTGTAAGTGCCTGTGTGCACCAGGCCTCTTGTTTTCCCACTGAAATGGGATGGAAGAGCTGTGATGTGGATTGTACAGCCTGGAAAAACAGGGATTGGAGTGAACAGACAATGACAGACTGGGCAAAAATGAGACTTCTCTGCTTTGCACATAACAGACAATTATTCCTAATGCAGGCTGGGTATCAAGTTAGGGAACAAACCCAGAGTGAAAACAGGGATTTGCTGTTCCCCAGTTCTGCTGCAGAGCTGCAGGTGTGAGGATGGGAATGCAGATGGTGCCAGGCAGTGCTCCCACACTTTCAGGAGCAAAAAGGAGCTGTGGAGAAGTTTTCCCTGGAATATCTCCGTTCTCTGTCTGTTCCCTCTCTTGTAGGAATTTTGGTTGCATTAGCTCAGTGGTTTTTGTGTCACGTTCCCAGTTACATAAATAGTCATGGTAAGTAGTTAAGGGGCTTTTGGAATATTTTCCCCTTGTGTTTTACAGTTTTTGTTGGAATGCTCTTGTTGACACCGTGTTCCCTCCTGTGGATGTGACAAGGAATAGGAGAAGGTCAGGTGGTTGGATCTGGAGGTGCCAGGTTGCTGTGGCAGTGTCTAGCTTGGAGCACAGGGATGCAGATGTGGGATATGGGGCACTGGAGTGCACAGAGATGGGTTCAGACTGAAAGAGGGGAAGTTTAGGTGAGATATTGCGAAGAAACTCTTCCCTGGGAGGGCGGGGAGGCCCTGGCACAGGTGCCCAGAGAAGCTGGGGCTGCCCCTGGATCTCTGGAAGTGTCCAAGGCCAGGCTGGACAAGGCTTGGAGCAGCCTGGGACAGTGGAAGGTGTCCCTGCCATGGCAGGGGTGGCACTGGATGGGCTTTAAGTTCCCTTCCAACCCCAACCATCCTGTGGCTCTGTATCAGAAATACTGACCTTGGAGAAGCTGTTCAGGACCTGAGAGAAAACAGGAGCCTGCTGTGCTTCAGTCAGAGGAGGAAATTCCTGACAGGCTCTGGAAGAGATGATGATGTTGTCCCAGCAGCGCGTGGAGTTCGTGTCTTGTCATGCAGGGTGTCCACTGCGATCCACGAGGCAAAGTCTGAGGCAGTGGTTTTATTTCCCTCTGAATTAGAGTTTCCATTTTCTCTTGTTCAGCATTAAACTTTGTAACTGGTGTGTAACAAAAGCAAATGTGCTGTCATGAATAATCACAGAGTTCGTGTGTTGAAACCCAGCTTGAGTTGGAACAGCAATTCCCATCTTTCCCTCTCCTTTCCCCAGGTGAGGATGCAGGAAGACGCCGCCGTCCTAAACAAAAGAATGATCACGCAGATGGGAATGGCGCCGGTTCCCGAGAGCTCCAACACTCTCCTGCCTCCCTTCCAGGAGCCCCCCTGTGATCTGCAGCAGAGAACTGACCCATCCCTGGGCCCGCAGGCCAAGGAGAACCCCAACGCCGCCGCGGGCGACGCCTCGGTGGACGCCATCTACAAGGCGGTGGTGGACGCTGCCAGCAAGGGGGTGCCGGTGGTGATCACCACGGCCGGCTCCAGCTCCACGCAGCCGAGCCCCATCCCAGCCCTGAGTGCCATGAGTGCCTTCACAGCCTCCATCGGGGACCCCCTGAACCTCTCGGGCGCCGTCAGCGCCGTCATCCACGGCCGCGGCGGCGCCGAGCACGAGGGGCGGGTCCGTAACGCCCGGGGCACGCGGCTCCTGAAGAACTCGGAGCACGGCAAGGGCTCCGGAGAAGGGGATGGGTACGAGTATTACAAAGCAGCCACGTGTAACACACCCAAAAAGCAGTGGGAAGGGGAGCAGAGCCCCGGGGGGGAGATAAACAGGTGGAAATGCGAGGAGTTCCTGGAGCACTCCACCCACATCCACGGCAGCCCGTGCCACGAGAGGCCCAACAACATCGCGGCGCTGCCGCTGCTGCAGGGGGAGCAGCACCAGGTCCTGCTGGCCCAGCGGAACTGTCAGAGCGAGAAAATGCTGGAGGAGAATTTCAGGTATAACAATTACAAAAGAACTATGATGAGTTTCAAGGAAAGACTGGAGAACACTGTGGAACGATGTGCACACATCAACGGGAACCGCCCGCAGCAGAACAGGGGCTTCGGGGACTTGCTCAACACTTCCAAACAAGAGCTGATCCTGGAAGAGCAATCTCCCAGTTCCTCCAATAGCTTGGAAAGTTCCTTGGTGAAAGACTACATCCATTACAATGGAGATTTCAATGCCAAAAGCATTAACGGGTGTGTGCCCAGCCCCTCGGATGCTAAGAGCATCAGCAGCGAGGAGGACCTGAGGAACCCCGACTCCCCCTCTTCCCACGAGCTCATCCACTACAGGCCGAGGACGTTTAACGTGGGCGACTTGGTCTGGGGCCAGATCAAAGGACTGACTTCCTGGCCTGGGAAACTTGGCAGAGAAGAAGAGGTTCACAATTCATGTCAACAGAACGCTGAGGAGGGGAAGGTATATTTATATCTCTATGCACATCTCTCTCTCTCTCCCCACGGGTACACAAATGGTTATCAAAACTTCATCTTCTCTGTTTTAGGCTTTGTCTCTTCTTTTAGCAGCAGAAATGGCTTTTGCGTGTAGCTGTAGCTTGTAGAGCTGAATTTCCCTTCAGTTACCTGAGAAATCTCTGCCAGGGCTGTCAGACAGCTTAGATCTGGGTTTTGCTGAATGATTTTTGGTGTTAACAAAAGCTTGCTCTCACTTACGTGGTGTGTTCAGTCACGTTCCTGGCTGTGTCCAAAGAATCTGATATGGAAATACCTGAAAGTGTTGAAACTGCAGAAAGGAGAAGTGGCCTAATCAGATGGAGGAATCTGTAATGAGTGAAATCTTGCTGGTTGACACACACACTCCTCACAGGAAATGCACGCACATTTCCAACTTTAAAGGAGGTTTTGATCATCGTTTAGTAATCAGGAAAGTGTTCCAATTTCCTCTTTCATACTAAAATCCTTTTTTTTTGTGTCAACAAATCATGTGCTTGATGGAGAATATACAGAAAATGCAGTTATCAAGGAGTTACTGCTTATTTTATTATGAAAAATATTTCCAGATGTGGTTTCCACTGCTTGTGCAACATCCTATCTTTGTAGTTCTTATAAAATGCTTCACACCTTCCACATAGAAATATTCTCAAGTGCCATTTTATAAAATGCAGGTTTAAAAAATACGTAAGCAGAAAGGGGAGATTTGAGGAAATTGGGTTTGTCTGTGACACAAAGAAATGAAACCACTCAGAAATGATGAGAGTGGGTCGGGCCAAAGTGTAACTTTGCACAAAATTTAGCCGAGGGCAGATACCCAGAGGAGAGAGGGGATGAGAAGGCCTTCCCATTCCACCCCTGCCATAGTAAGGACACCTTCCTCTGTCCCAGGGTGCTCCAGCCTGGCCTTGGACACTTCCAGGGATCCAGGGGCAGCCACAGCTTCTCTGCGAATTCCATCGCAGCCCCTCCCCACCGGAGCTGTAAATCCTGGATGCTGTTTGGCCACAGTGGTTTCACCCCTGGAGCAGGAGACTTTCAGTCTCCCTTGGCAGGGACAGCATTCCAGAGCTTTCCGTGGTTTATTCCATCCCACCCAGCCCAAAGCAGGACAGTGTTCCAGAGCTCATCCCTCAGGAAGCTCAGATCCCTGAGTTACAAGTCCAGTTAGGAAATGGAGGCACATGAGAAGATCACGAACTCTTAGGGATGAAACAAACCTGGAAGAATTCCATGTCCAATATCCCTGTCCATGTGAGTCAGGAACACAGGAGCAACATTCCCACTCCCAGTGTGCTTTTGGGCACGAGCTTCCAAACCTGTGTGTCCAAATCTCGGTGAATGTTTAATAGAACTGAAGAGTTTATTTTCTGTAATTTCTATAAAGAGGGGATTTTTTTAATTTGTATTTTTAGCAATTTCATGTTTCCTCCCAAATTTGTGGGTACTTGAGTGTGTCACTGGTTTTGTGCAAACCTTCTTTTGTTATTGTGGGGTTTATGTGCATTGTGTGGGAATTGTGTGATGTTAAATCCAGTGGTGTTAAATCCAATTTTATTGGGCACTGAAGCACAAAAAACAGGGAAGCAAAGCCTAGGAACGCTCTCATCAAGGTGGAGACCAGTCCAAGTTCTTCCTGAGGAAGTCCCACGCCATGGATCACCTCTCTGGCATCAGGCCACCTTTCATTTAATCATTGGAAATTCAAAAATAAAAGAAGTGTGTCTAATTCCTCCCACCGGAATTGCGGAGTGAACGGCCATTCCAAAGGCAGGAGCTGAGGGTGAAAGGTGGGATCCACAGGGAAAAACCCACAGCAAAGCAGGAGAGATCACCTGGGAAACCGCCAAGAAATCACCTGGGAAACCAGAAAGAAACAACCTGGAAAACCAAATGTTCTTCAGGAATTCTGCACCAGTGAGTGGTGGGAGTCACCTGCAACACTTCCGAAAATTCCCTTTTCTCCGGAGCTTCCTTAAAACATCCTTGAAATCTTTGTGTAACCAAAGGTGACCCTGCTGTGTTGTATTAATTTGCTGTTGGGATTTGTACATTCTCTGCTCTCTGGATTATTTAAGGTTTGGTTTTTTTGTTTCCATTTCAAAGACTTCGGGCGCTCAGGTTTTAATGCAGTAATGGGTCTGCTTGGAGGGTGGCGTTTCCCCAGTAGGAAAAGGAGGAATTTTGCACCTTCCTTTCCTTGTTTTTTTGGCTACTGGAAATTAGAGGAGCCCAAGGGAAGTGCAGCCAAAATGTCTGGGAAGGAAAGGAACAAGTCTGAGTCTAATCCCAAACCAGAGGACGTGTATCTCATTAGGCAATTAAATTAATTATTATCCACGTTCATCGGCTAAACGGGACCGAGGTTTTTGAGAGCAAGCAAAGATTTTGTGGGAGCTTTTCGTGGTGAATTTTAACAGGGCAAATGTTGTTCTTAATTTGCCTTTCCAGGGGTTAAACTGGGCCTTTCTGGTTCTGCTGGTAAAACAGGGGGGATTTATCCTGTGTGTGTGATTTGGTGTGCAGCGGCCTGCTGTTGATATTGATGATATTATTAATTGTTATTTCTGTTGGAGTTGCTTTCCACACCCTGACTTGTAGCAATTTGATATTTCTTCCAAAAAAAAGTGGGTTTTATGTATAACTATCACAAAATGCCAATAATGAAGATGTTTTGTTACTTTAACAAGTCCTCCGTTTCCCAAACATGATGTTAATTCTTGATAACATTATTTACATCGAATTTCGCTGTTTATCTCCTGGCAGCCCTTGGCAGTTTGTTCCTTTATACCATGGATAGGGAGAATTCCCTTTTTCTCATGTTTGTCCTTAGAAAAGCTCCCCAGGTTTTCAGTTTCTTCTGTGTGCATTTGTATTCTTCCAAAATCCAATGAGGTGAGGGATTATTGGAAGTATCTGCATCGAAAGTGAGAATGGTTTTAAGGGAAAAACGCTACAACTTGTGACATAATTGAATTTATTTCATGAAAATTGAAATCTCAGCTCCCCATGTGCAGATTTCTCCAGCAACGACTCCTGGGAGGGCCTGGACCAGCACATTCCCAGTTTCTTTAGCACAGATGTGATTTCAAGACGTGAGAAATTTGGTCTGAATATGTAATTTTGGGCCTTATTTCGGGAGATTTTGGCAACTGCTCGCTCATTAGCTTCACCTTGTCATGTCCACGCGTCAGATCCCGGGTGAATATAAATTATTTAGTGATTGGAGAGCTGAGTTTGGAGGGAATTTGCATTCCCACTTCATTTTCAGGTTGTGTATAGGCACACACACAATTTGTTTTTATGTAAAATGTCAGGCAAGATGCAGCAACGAAACAGGAATTGAACCATTCGTTTTCTTTAGGTTGATGTGTTGTAAATATCTGATTTTGCTGGTTTTATCAGCAGAAATGACTGAGCCAGATCAAAATAATAGAGTGAATCCATGTTTTGAGATGCAAATGATGAAATTATAGAGATGTTACGATTCATTTTCTACTTGTATGGTTTGCACTGGGATAGCTGGTGGCCACACAGTGGTTGAAATTGCTTGAATTTAAAATATTTAAGATTTAAATTTGAATTCCCAGTGCTCTTGAGCACGTGCCCAAATTCATCCCTATCGCTAAATAAAAATAAGAAATAATTAAAATTACTGATTTTAAGACAAATAAATAGGGTGGGCTCTATGGAGGGTCCTGGATTCATGAGGCAAATCAAGATTTCCTCTGGAATGGGAATGAACTTGGCCGTGCCATGAGAGACCTGGAATTCTTCTCCCGGGAGCTGGAGGTGATGGCAACGCTTTGGTGTAAAAATGGGATCATCAGTCCCAGGCACTCGCTATTCCAGGTGTGGAATCCATTTGGAAAAGTGAGTGCAGAGCGTGAGGCTTCCCCAGCCCTGTTCACTTTAATCACACAAAGCCAAGGAAAGTCTTTTCCAAGATTCTCCTCCTCAGTTTTGTTGCCACGAATGGCCCGGATTTGCGTTTCTGTTGCTGCTGGTGAGAGATTCCAAGAGCTGGATGAACGAGGGAGGGTGGGGAGATGCAGGCGCTGTTCCTGCCCTGCTGGGGAGGCCGTGCCCGCGGGATTCTCGGGAAGGCAGAGCAGGAAAGGTGGGAAGTGGGGTTTGCAGCTGTGGGTAACGCTCTCTGCTCTTCGTCCTCTCCCAGGTGGAGCCCGAGAAGCTGAAGACACTAACGGAGGGGCTGGAGGCGTTCAGCCGCGCCAGGAAAAGGAACAGGAAGTGAGTCCATCCCGCTTTCCCACCAAAACCCAACCATTCCATTTCCCTGCTGCTGCTTTGGGGGAGCCCAGCCACACTGAGGGCTTCATTCTGAGTGGTTCCTTGGGTTGGTGCTGAGAATCCGCTGGGTTTGAGTGCATCTCCTGTGTGAAATGTCACAGCTTTCTGGAGATCCCTGAAAAAAAGTCATTCCACGGAAACCGTCCTGAGCAAAGAACGCTTTTTAACCACGCCTGCCCTTCTCCCCTCTGCCCGTGGCAGCTGAGCACAGGTTTGTGCAGGGAAATTCCCTCTTTTTCCCACAGCTGAGAAGTGGTGCAGGGTTTGTGGAGCCTGGCTGGGCTGAAGCAGCCCGAGGGCTCAGAGCAGAGCTCTGGGTCACACCTGTGGCAGCTGCTGGGGTTTATCCAACTTTTAGTGACAAATACCAGGAGAGAAGAACTGGAACAGCAAATACTGGGATGTGAAGCATCAGGATGGACAACAAGAGGAAAATGACTGAATTTTAGGGGAAAAGAAAAAACCCTCTGGGCATCTCTGAAAGGATGGCAGAGTAGAAATGGTGCTGTGATGGGGTTTGTTCTGTGATGCTGCTGCTTATTTACTGTTGCAGGGAAAATACGTTCCTTAAATCTGTGAGAATTTAAAGCCAGCTCGGAATGACCCCAGGCTGAAAGGGATTAAACAATTCTCTCTCTTCCCCTCCTTTCAAGGGTTGAGCTTTGCTTGTATTTCTGTGTCCCACGGGGCTAAAGAGAAGGAGTTTTTATGCCAGTGAGACAGTGTTGGTGGCTGTTTTTTCCAAGATCATCCTCAAAATACCTTCCTGGATTTTAAGGGAGCGCAGAAGGGCTTTTGGCAACTTCTCCGTTGTTTATTCACATCCCTGAAGTGAAACCAGTGACTCAAGGACAGCAGGAGCAGGTTTAAAGAGGTTAAAGCTGACATAAACAGCTGCCTTACAGCCCTTACAGAGGTTTTTCTCCATATTTCAACTTATTTCCTAGTTCACATCCTTTGGTGGACTTTTCCTGGTTTTCCCATGCACTGCTGTGGATTTATCTGGCAAAGGTCATGGGTTTCTTTCTGGTGGGTGTTGGATTTTTATCCAGATTTTTTAAACATTTAGCACTGGATAGAATTGCTGCAAGATTCCTTGCCTGCACCTCCCAAGGCTCATCCCCCAGTGCCTGTGGCTCCCTCTCCTGTGCTTTCCTGCTCCTCTGGCTGTTATTTCCCACATTCCTCTTTAGTCAGGAATGTTCCACTTCCCATCCCCTCCATTGCCATCCCCGCCATCCATGCTCAGTTATTTCAGCTCGAGCTTGGAGCTGGGACAGGTTCAAGTCACAGCTCCCATGTCCCTTCCATGGGACACGTGCCATGGTCAGGGATAGAACTCCAGGAAGGGAAGAACTGATGCTGAACATCCACCTCCTTTCCAACTTCCAGGGCTGGTTTAGATGGGATGCTGGGGAGAAACCCTTCCCTGGGAAGGTGGGGAGGTGCTGGAACAGGGTCCCAGAGAATCTGTGGTTGCCCCTGGATCCCCGGAAGTGTCCCAGGCCAGGCTGGACGGGGATTGGAGCAGCCTGGGATAGTGGAAGGTGTCCCTGCCCCTGGCACTGGATGGGATTTAAGGTCCCTTCCAACCCAACCCATTCCAGGATTTTGTGATGAAAAGGAAAGGATTTCGATAGGAAGTGTCTCTGTGATGGACATCCAAGATGCTTCCTTGCCTGCCTCTGCCATCACCTTCCCTCATGAGAGAGATGGTTCTCCTCCTCCTCCTCCTCCTCTTCCTCCTCCTCCCGTTCCTGCATCTCCAGAGTAGGAGCTGTCACCGTGTCCAAGTGGGAGAAGTCGTTAAAGAGCAAATGGACATCCATGGAACTGTCACTGTGAAATGCAGTGTGTTCAGAGCTGCCCCACGACTTGGGGTCCTTTGGGGCCGGCAGAAGGAAACCTTCGCCCCACATCTCCTGCAGCCTGTGGGGTGCTGTCATTGCAGGGTAAAGCTGGGAATATTTGAGGTAATCAATACAACTTCGTGAAAGGTGGAAGGATATTTAATTTTTCTTCTGTGATCCCAACACAAACCTTGACTTTCCGTAATATCGTTATAGGTCTGATCTTCCTCCTTGTGCTGCACCAGCCTTGGAGTCTCCAGGGCTGGAACATTCCCAACGAATTCATGTGTTTGTTACTGACTTTTTCAAAGTTTTGCTGTGAGTTACTGATGGCTTCCGTCTTTTCTCCCTAGAAGTGGAAAGCTAAATAACCATTTAGAAGCTGCTATACACGAGGCCATGAGTGAACTAGACAAAATGTCTGGGAATGTAAGTTCCTTTTCCTCCACAATGTTCTCCTTTTCCATGTTTCTGCATGTGTGTCCCTTGGAGGGAGGCTTGATTTGGGTGGCTAGAGGAATTTTGTTCCTCTTTTCTTTAAAATGTGGAATTTTCAGTATTTCCCCTGCATTAGGAACTGTTTGCAAATGTGTGATGGTTCTGGAAAATGGGAAAAGTTTAGGATTTCAGTCACATTGCCAGTTTTATTACTCTGGACGAGGAGAGATTTGCACATCCAGCCTGATCATACCTGGATGAGTTCCAGTCCTGCTCCTATTCCATGGGGTTCCCCTGGCTAATGACACAAAATCAGGCTCATTTGTTTCTCAGTTTGAGTAGCAAGGTTTTGAAACCACATTTGAAAGCATCTTTCTTTTGAGTGCAAAACTCTTGGATTTAGGTTTTCCCCATGAGAAATGAAAGATATTGCAATGGAAGGTAAGTTTGGAAAAAAAACTTAGTAATAATAATATCACACCCAACAGTGGTTTTTCCTCACTAATTAAACTGCTGTTATGTAACTCCAGGATCTTTCCAATAAAAAGTTTGGTTTATAAAATATCCTCATTTCTATATCTAAAATATGGCTGTAATTCCATTGCAGCCCAGCTAAAAATAGAAAAAAATTGATCAGAGCACATGTGACCTCCCACATTTTTTATTTGGTCATTAATTACTCAAATTATTAATTATAAAATGTTTGAACACAGGGGAAAAAGGTTTTTTGGTGATGTTCAGTGCTCAGGCCTGAAGATGTGCATGCTTGGAAGTTATAGTAACACTTAGGGAGCTTCTGGAGTATAAAAAAGGAAATACATTTCTATATAAATGAAGAACTGCAGACTTGGAGCTGATTTCAGAACCACCAAGAAATATTCAGGAAGTGGTTCGGCAGCTTTTAAAGCTGCTCTAGGTAGAAACCATTCACATCTCTCGTTGACAGTTCTGATTTTGCAAACTGAGATTTGAGCTTTGATTTTAAATGATGTTGTTGTGCTTCCTTCCCTTGGAAGGACAAGGAAAGCAGGAGCTGACTGTAGGTCTGGAACGAATAAATCTGGGATGGTGTTTGGGCTGGAGCATCCTGCTGGCACCTTTTCCCACCTGTAAATCCAGGGATTTTAAAAGCTGCCTGCTCTGGGCACTGTCAGCAGCAGGAAGTGGCTCAGGGGAAGTGCTGGGGTTGGATTTGCTGCTCTGCAGACTGTTGGACCTGCAGCCTATTGATTGAGATTTTAATTATGTGGGCACAAAATTTGGGATCAGGGCTGATTTCCGTAAGGATTATCTTTCCTAGAAACACTCCCAGGGAATCAGCAGCTCTCTTTTTAGTGCCTTGCAGTTTTCTCAGCTTGTGCTGCTCAACCCCAGTCAGTCTGAAATGGGAAACACGGGCGGCAGGATCCTTAGCTCCAGGAGGGAATTCTGCTGGCAGGAGCCAATGGAGGCAGTGAAAGTCAGGGGCTGGAGAGCTCGGGAAGGAGCCCGGGAAGTTGCTGAAGGATCGGTTCCTGCTGCTGGAAGCTGCAGCTGCCGCCGACAGATGGTGGTGGAATTCCACACCAGGCTCAGCCTTCCTCCTCCCTCTCCCACTGCTTTTCCCTGAGCAGCAGTGATGACAGACTTTGGCTCTCAAATCAGCCGAGCATTAGCTCGGAATTGAATGTTTCCTTTTAAACACAAAAAGAAGAGTTTGCTGAGCATCCCTCATTCCTTCACAACAGCCCTGAGCTGGACTTCTCCAGTTTTCTCTGTTCTCAGCATTTTCTCAGCACCTTCTTCTTGCTTTTTATCGCTCTGGGCACTCCAATGTATAAAAGTTTTTCACTGACAGTTTACCATTATTGCCCAGTTTGGGATCAGTCCCTGGTTGGGTGGTTTCAGTCCCTGACTGGTTTCCCAACCACTGCTGCCTCTCCTCTCTGCGAGGTTTGGGATGCACAGGTTACGGAATCAACCTTTTCCTCGCAGTTCCTCAAAGCTGTCGAAGTCCCTTGAATTGTGTAGATGAGAAACGCTAAGAGCTGGTTCCTGCCAGCGCCTCGAGCTCTCCTGCAGCTCTGATGCCTCCGACCACTATCCTTTGCTAACTTGTCCGTGTACTTGTTTTTAGGTCCACCAAATCCCGCAGGGAGACAGACAAGTGAAGCCTCCAAAACTCAAGAGGAGGAAGATCTCTAGATAACATTGAATGTCTTTGTTACTGGTCCAGTACTTATCACAGTGAACGTGCACATGAGTCTATCTGTAGGTATTGATCTAGACGTGGGTCTGTCAATATTTCTGTGGAGACAGCTCGCTGGGCACCACGAGGAGCAGTGGTACAAGATTTTGGATGATCAGGAGGGATAGAGGTTGCTGGATAAGCCAATCAGAAATCTTGAAAGGTTGCAGTAACAATGTCAGATGATTACTGAAATTTTTTTCTATAATACTAAAAATTGTGATTATAAGAAATAGTCCAAATGTTTCTGAGAAATTTTCATTGTGTACATAGATAATACAGAATTTCATGGTGATATCTGAACTGTAAATATTGTACAATATTGTCATGTACAAGCGTACCTAATGCACACTTTATCTTTTATTGTACAAAAAATAGTGTACAAAATTCTTTGGTTTCTATTGAGTACACATACAAGAGACTACCAGTGTAAAGTGATAAATAAAAATACAGCCTAAATGCTTTTATATGATAATGTAAAAGATGCTGTTTTTGTATTTAACAGCAGAGAGAAGGCATGATTATGTAATACCTTAATTATGACATCCACTTCACGCCACTGAGTGTTCATTGATACTGTCTGTGTGGAATGAACCTTGCCTGGAAGTGCTGTACTCCAGTTCAGGCCTCTGTAGGAGAGCGCAACCTCGCAGATTCCCATTGGGATGTGGGATCACAGCTCTAATTAAGAATTCAAAGGCTGCAACCCTGGGTTGCGTTTTTATTTACTTAGCTTTGAACGTAGAATGCTGTAGATTCGATTAAAAAGGAAAAAAAAAAAAAGAGTAGAAGGACTATTTTAGTCAACCATTTCTGTAGGAAAGGTTTCATAGCCACCTGAGGAACTAAAGAGTCGATACCCCCCGTAACGTTGAGCCCCTCCAACCACCCCCTAGATTAATTAGCTTCAATTACCTAACGTCATTAACATGGTGTTTCCTCGGAAGGGGGCAGAGGCCCTGCTTTCAGGAGTGATCAGGATCGATTGCCATTGATTACCTTTGGTTTGGCAGTAGGATGAAAGGGCAATGCTCCACAGCGGCCGGGAAAAGTAATCCCAGTATCCATCTCGCAGTATTAAACCAGAAAAAAAGTTAAGGGTGGCTTACAAAACTATTAGCAACAGTAATTTTTATCAGTATTATGTAACATATCAGATTTATTTTATTTAAAAAGAATTATTTATACCATTAACAGATTCTTATATATATTAATGTGGCTGAAATGCGCAGGTTAAATCTATTAACCAAATTATTTATGTTATATTAAGTGAGAAATGTGAAACATATGTAGAAAAAAAAATTAATACACTACAGATTTAAAAGTCTAAAGCTATGAGCCATTATAAAATTAACGAACAGAAGTGTAGCACAACATTCTTTCCATTTGAGTTCATTTTTCTTTTTCACACGGATGGTGGTGATGGTGACGGAAGCCGCAGCATCCTCTGTCTCCGAGGCTTCCCGAAATAACTCTCAGTTCACCATTCCCAGTCCCGGGGTGAAGCCTTTACCTCCAACCTCTTCGTCCGGGACCACCACTTACCTCAGATTTCCTTTTCGCCCCAATTCCCTGTCGCTCTCTAGCTGAGGACTGGCAGTGACCAGCACCCTGGAGCCGGCGCTCCCGGCAGGATCCCGGCTCCTCGCTCCTCGTGCCCGGTGCCGCTCTCGAGGGTGCGAAGGGCACAGCCCGAGGACGACGGCACCGGCGTTGCCAGCCGGGCTCTCGCGGCTGCCCGGGCTCGCAGCTACCTCTGGGCTCGCTCCGGGCTCGCTGTCCCCTCGCGGCCCGGCCGGGATGCCCTGGCTGCGCCGGGGCAGGGCCTGGCTCCGGAGCCCTCCTTCCTTGCGGGGTAGGTTCATTTGTCTTCTCCATGCTCGCTCCACGCAGCCCCGGCCGTGCCCGCCCGGCAGCTTCCCTGCCGCCTCCGTTTTTCCATTGCGTGTCCGTGTCGCCGGTGGCCCTTGGCTCCTCCCGATCCCGATCCGTGTGTGCGTGGGCGAGCGCTGGAGCCCTCATCCCTCGGGATTTCCTTTGCTTCCTCCCTCTGCTCCGTGTCCCAGAGCTGAGTTTGTGTCTCCTTTGGCCGTTAGGTCTGTGCTCCCTCCCCGCTGTTTTACTTTACATCCCCGAGATTATGTAAAGTATTTTCGTGCACTTGATCTCCTCGGTTAATAATGGCATTGATGTGGGTGCTAGGAGTAGTTTGTTTCAGTCCATACCGATTTTTTTTTTTTTCTCTCCTTTAGAGTTTCTATGGTTTCATGTAAGCAGTTAATGTAAATATTGTGAGCATTACAGGTCATGCAGTGTTGTAACATTTTAAGAAATGTTGCACCGACTTTACGATTAAAAAACTGGTCACTCATACTTGAATTTTGCCCATAGAGCCATTTCTTTCTCTTTGCATTAATGCATAATCTACTTTTTTGATGGAGGCCCAACCCTTCTTTCTACCTTATTATTTTTTGTTTAATAAATCTCTATTTTTTCTAATAGAAGACTTAAAAATGAAAATTTAAAAAAAAAAAAAAACCTACTTTTTGCCTACTTTCTAATTTAAGAGAGAATTCCTATATTTAAAAGGTGGAAAAAAAACAAAACAAAACAAAAAAAAAAAAAATACTCCATTGTGGAAAGTGGAACACCACTGGATTTGTCATTACCATGGCACAATCACCCGAAAGTGGCTGAGTACAGCGAGCCCACGACGCCGATCAGGACCTCGGTAGATTTAGGGAACGCCGTGATTCCTTGAGGATGTAAAGTGTTGCATATTCTTGTCTATTTATTTATTTATTTATTATGCTTTTCTTTTGCATAAGTGGGTGACAATGTGGTTGAGTCATTCAGATGACATTCAAATTAAAGGAAATATTCCTCTTTCTATTATGGTGCATTTTGTGAACACCATAAACAAAACGAAACAAAAAGATTTTCATTTCTTTCAATGGATTTTCTTCGTATTTTCAACATCTGGCTGGTATCAGCTGCAAAAAAAAATAATATTCACATAGTTTAAAAATTAAAAAAAAAAAAGCAAAAAGCAAAAAAAAAAAAAAAACAACCCCACCCCACCTCTGATGTCCCAGGTCTGTTATCCTCACAGTCTAAGGTTTTAGGGGTTAAAAAAGGAACTTCAAATTCCAAGGTCTTTCCGAAATCATCTTTGCAGAAGGTTTATAAGTCATGTGATATCCTTTTGGAGTCCCTGAGTTTGATGGTCTAGAGATATTAGAGGGCTCGTGGTGGACTGAATTACCTTAGGACTGAATTACCTTTCTTAGCTACAGTTTGTATTTTGCTATGTAGGGTTGTAATGTGAGAATTCCAGAAGAGCCGTAGCATAAAAGTGCTTTTCTATTTTTTAAAAAAACCCATTCTAGTCTTACTAAGAATTAGAGAATTTTTTTAATATCAGTTTTGTAATTTTTGATAAAGTTGTCAATATTATGATTAAATCACCAGAAAAAACAGTTCCTGTGCTGTTCTCTTCGGGGCAGGGACTTTGTCTTCCGACGGATTATTCGATGCCACCATGGGATGCCCACTCTTAAACAGGGCCACGGGCACCACTATCAAATTCAAATAGCAACCCACAGCTGTGGGGTTGAGTTAAATCCATGAGAGCCGAGAGAATTCCCAGTTCAGCCTGCAAATCCCAGTGCCTGTGCGTAGTCTGTGCGCTCCGGGAAGGCCACGGCATCGCTGCCACATCCGACGGGTAAGTGCAGGGAGCCTGTGGGAGCTCCTGCTCACACAGCCCAGGGTCTCAGGCCAGGCCGAGCGCATCCAGCCCATCCCACCCCTCTGAGTGAGCAGCTCAGCCTCCAGGATTGCCCCCGGAGCACCCAGTGCTCCAAGCAGGAGGTTTCCAGGAATCCCAAACACTAAATTGATCCTTCAGTTCAATACTCACCGTTCACACCGGGTTCCAGCCAATGATGGAAAAACACTTGGAGGCTTAAAAGCAAAAAAAAAAAA
>VZRN01006444.1:245655-262282 GCA_013397935.1 Dasyornis broadbenti
AGCCTGGGAGCTGCAGGGACTTCCAAGCCCACAGACCACCCCACCAAGCATTCCTGCCCCACTCCTTGTGCTCCCAAGGATAAAGAGCAATTCCATGCTCTTGTATGTCCTTAAATATTGCCCAGACTCACAGCCAGCCTCAGGCTGGGTTGGTGGTGATTCCATGAATGCTGCCTGAGTGAACAGCTCCCAGAAATTCCCACCAGCCTCCTGTGGCCCTGTGTTAGCCTGCAATGGTGACACTTGGCACTGGCTTTGCATCTGAAAGCTCAGCAGCGGCAGCTCAGACCCCTCATTTCTGGCTGCCAGATCTTGGCTGTGAACACTTCAAAGCGATTTTTGTTCTGTTAAAAAAAAAAAAAATTAAAAATCCAAGGTTTGATTTGGAATCTCCCCTGCGAAAGAAGATCCTGGAGAGAGGGAGTCTCTCACGTTTTTACCTGGTGTGAGATAAGGATTTGTGTGTAATTGAGTGTCATCCCGAGGGAAGATAAGGGGGTAGGATTTAGAACTGGGGAAAAAAAACTGTACCTATATTTAGAATAGTACTTTCTGAAAATTCCTGCTTTGGTAAAGATCTGGGAAATGGGAAGGGTTTTGTCTTACACTGGGTGAAGCAGGGCAGAGAAGGAAGAGCAGGAGCATCCTCAGGTATTCCTGTGTAAAATCCCAGGGAAGCACTGGCACAGGTTGGCACAAATCGAAGAGAACCTCCGTGGGAAAACACTCTCAGCTGGAGTTTGAGAATTCCAGGCAGGAATTGATCCTAATGAGTGATCCTGGGCTGAGCCATGGGGTGGCTCTGGCTGTGAACCAGGTACAGGTGGGATGGGACAACAAAGGCTTTCCCAGGCACATCCACACCCATGGTGCAGGTAAGTGGGAGGTCCTTCACTGATCATTCCCTAAATATCCGGAAGAATGAATACTTTGGGTCACAAATACACAGAATTTCTGCCCAGCTGGTTTCTGCTCCACTTGGACCCACACCAGGTGGTCAGAGTGGGTTGCAGGGTCTGTGCTGAGAGGAACCAAATTTCCAGGTACAAAACAGGATTCTAGAACAGAACTTTTCTTGATCCCACTTCAGAAGTTTCTGTCTCATCAAACTGCTATCAGTTGAGGCCTTTCTGAAGGAGAAGCAATTCCAAACTCCCAGCAGATATACAGCTCGTTTTCACTTCCAGGAAAGTAAGTTCTTGCTTCTCTCAATGATTTTTCTCCAGAGAGAGAAAAAGTCATAAAAACAACAACAAAAAAAAATCTTTGGGGGTTGTCATTATCTGTTCTCAGTCGTGGGATTGAGCTCTCTGCTTCCAAGGAAAAAGTGAAGATTTACGCCTGAAAAATAAAACTTTGTTCCTATCCTATCCTGTCCCGTCCCGTCCCATCCCATCCCATCCCATCCCATCCCATCCCATCCCACCCTTCATTTGTTTAATTGGGACCAAAGGGAGAATCTATAATTCCCAGACTTGGTCTGAAGAGTTTCGTGAACCAAAATAACAAATAGGAGATAACAAATGGGATCTTGGGAAGGAATAAAGCTTTGTGATTTACGATTTGGTTATGACAATGATTAAAAAATGGACAGCAAAGTGTTAGAAAATAAATCAATACAATATAATTTTTAAAAATATATTTTAAAAGTTTGGACAAACTTTAGGAGATTTGGGGAAGTACACGTGTGGTATTTGAAGCCCTAAA
Source organism: Dasyornis broadbenti (assembly GCA_013397935.1). Lineage (NCBI taxonomy): Eukaryota > Metazoa > Chordata > Aves > Passeriformes > Dasyornithidae > Dasyornis > Dasyornis broadbenti. The sequence goes on from VZRN01006444.1 coordinate 247,363, forward strand.
AACAACAACAGTGGGACAACGACTTTCATAACATTGCCCATGAAGTCCTGCTTTAGCAGCCACTTGGACAAGTTTCTGGCCAGATGTTGGGTCCAGCTGTGGCTCCTTACACCTTTTATCCTTGGATCTGACAGTGCCTCACCTGCGTCCATACACAGAGTGAGGAGGAAGGAGTTTGTCCTAACGTGAGGCACACGTAGGCATGGAAACACGTGTCCAGGGCACATGTGATCCTTGTTAACATACTTGGAATGCTTGTGGGGGAATTAGGCTGAAGGCCGGTAACGGTGCAAAGCAAATCTGTGACAGGCAAGGAGTCCCTGCCGGGGCAGATTTAAGCTGGGTTTAGCTAAAAACAGAGTCAGGGTTTGGGAGGAACAACAAAATAGCTGCATCTGTTGGAATCAGTGAGATTCCATCACTGAGAGCAGAGCTGATAGCACTGAGGAATAAAAGAAAGGCAACAAAGCCCAGCAAGCAGCAAATGATGAATTATTCAATGCAAATGTCAAGTTTTAGTAGTGACTCCGGCTGTAAATCTTTTTTTGAAAGGCTGAGCATTGCCATTAAGCAACTCCATATGATGCTACATCTGTCAGATTTCTTTTATATCATTTTATTTTTATGGATGCAGGGGAAAAGTATTGGGAATTTCCACATTTGAATTTTAATAACATCATTTCCCCAATTTCTCTCATCCGTTGATTTAACGTTTGGTTGATTTTCCTGGCAAGGGTTAAATCCATACCTACTTCAGTAACTTCCCAAGCCCTGAGTCTTCAAATGAAGATTGGCTTTTGCGAGGAAATGTTAATTTTCCGTGTTTTGAACCCGGGTTGAATTCCTTGGGAAGATGGGGAGTGGTGAGGGAAGAGCGAGGAGGTGCCCATTACTCTGCAAGTGCCGGGGGACTCCTATCACATCCATATAATCAATCTATCCAAGGATTTCTATAGCTCCCATTATCCCCGGTGCCTCCAGGATAAGGAGCTGGAAACAATCGCCCATTGTCAGTTTATGAAGGAACTTTTTCATCTTCCTTCCCCAAAGACTCAGTTCTTAATTAAGGAAATTAAAATTAATTACGGAATGTGTACAACAAGATGTTATCGCGTCTGTGCCCTGCACTGAGCTCTCTCTGCTGTGCCTGCACGTGCAGCCTCCGTGTCACTGAAACAGGGAATGGTGGGGACGGGAGGGAATGGCTGGAAACTGAGGGGTGGCAGGATTGGATGGGATATTGGGAAAAAATCCTTCCCTGGGAGGGTGGGGAGGCCCTGGCACAGGGTGCCCAGAGAAGCTGTGGCTGCCCCTGGATCCCTGGAAGTCTCCAAGGCCAGGTTGGACGGGGCTTGGAGCAGCCTGGGATGGTGGAAGGTGTCCCTGCCCAGAGCAGGAACATTCTCATCTCCAGGGCAGGGCCTCAGCCTTGTTAAAACGTCTCTGTACATTTAAGGTCAAGCTCTGTGGAAAACTGGGTGTGATTAAAAACACCTTCCAGAGCTGAGGCTGAAAGAGTTGCATGTTTTAAAAGGTAATTTAACATTAAGCAATTCCTAAATATCCAAAGGACAAAGGACATTTCCTAACAAGCCCCAAAGCACCTGCGCGTATGTTGTGGTGATTTCTCCTGCTTTGTTAACAAGAGGTTTAAACTGAGCCCCATTCCAAAGGACAGGAATGCTGCATTTCCATGAATGAGTTTCCAGAAGAAGATGTTGCCATTAGCTATTGACCAGGACCCTCTTATTAATTGCCTGATAAGGATGACCTAAGTATCTAATAAAAGAATGGATTAAACAGCAAGAGTGAATGAAGTGTGTCGCAAGGATCGCTGGAGCTGCAGCAAAATGAGCACAATTATTTACTGAATGAAAGGAAAGTGAGAGAGGTTATTGATTTGGATCTTAGAACTCTTAGGAGACGAACATCTCAGAGATGTCGAGTGTTTTCAGAAGAGCAGATGTCCCTGTTCCTCCAGCTGGTCAGAGCCAGGAGACTCCTCAGTAGGAGCTGGGCCAGGCCAAGGAGGGACCATGCCCAGCCTGGGAAAGGGGGGAAAGAAAAGATGGGGTTTTGTGCTCCCTTCTTTCAGCCTCACCTGTTCTCATTGGCAGGAGAGCAGGGTTGTCCCTACAGCTCAGACAGCAGTGGGAGGCTCCCTGAGTCCCTGTTGGAGAACCTTTCAGCTGATCTGAGTGGGTAATATTCAGGCTCTTCCCAAATGTGATTAATAACGTTACAGAGCTGTAAATAACGAAATGGCCTTTCATTATCACGTCCATGGAGTGGTTCATGCTGGTTTTTATAATGATCCTTAAAAGATGGAAGGAGACTTCTTAAAAATTTCCCTCCATTAGAGGCCTCCTAACTTCCTAACTCTTAACCTTCAAAGAAGTTTATTTCGACTTCCTTCTTCAATAAAACCAAGCCCCGGTAAGGCACAACTGATCAGAAGTTCGTGGTCTCTTCTGCTTGTTTCTGGAACCAAAGAATGAGTGAAATGCCTCGAAGTTTCCACTTCTGAGAAAAAGGAGAGTTAAAAAGCAAGGCTTCTTTTCAATCGTGTGATGGTGGTGCTGCGGAAGGGCATCAGGACCCATCACGTCAGGTAAATAACCACGAATCTAAAATTTTCTTGTCTCAGAAATTGCTGCTTTTAACTCCAGTTGCACAATGTCTTTTTTTGTTTGAAATGCGAGAGAGCTTTTCCTTCAGCCCTGCAGACAATTGCACCTATTCAACTTCTCGGAGAGTTCAGAAACACGGGGGTGTTTGGAATCTTTTCTGGAGCATCTCCTGAGCAGAGTGTGAGAAGCACAGTCTGATCTCCAAACAAACCCAGCTAAATTTACTCTGCTCCCACCCACCCTGGCGAGGACTCTTGCCATGGTTCCCTGCTCACACGTCTGGGTCAGGGCTGAAATTCTCCATGAAAATTGGATGGCCATTCCACAAAGCCTTGCAAAGACATTTGGAAATTTATTTCTTCCTTCAGTCTCGCTGCACTGCTTTTCCCAATTTTTCCACAGCTCTGGCTCCTGGTGCCAGAAGGAGACCTTGTTTGTTTGCTGCATCACTGAGGCTAAAAAGGTTTGCTTAAAACCAAAAATTCCAGCCCCAAAATAGCGGTGCAAAGGCTCTGCCTGTGGGGAAGCCTCAGCCAGTGCCACCAAGCAGAGCATCGCACCATCCTTGGAAGTTTTTAAGCTCCATCAGAGCATATTTGACTTTTTCCTCCCATTGCTCTGATTGGGACATCAGCCCACAACAGCAACTGCCTCCTGATTTCCCACCTCATCAGCGCTGGTTTTCATCTGCTCTGAGAGTTGTTCAGCTTCTCCCTCTGGCTGTGTGATCACTGCTCTCTCTACTCCAGCAATCACATCCCTCTCCAGCTCTCATTCCGTTGGAGCAGGCAAGGCACGCGCCTCTCCTCTCTCTCCCCGGGATCGTTTCTCCAATCACTTGGGCATTTGGGCAGCTGTTTGTTGCCAGACTGGGGGATTTGTTACCCCTGGTATCTGAGGAGGACGAGGAGCATTTCTCAGCAGTCTCACAGGAGATGGCTCTTTCTCTCCCAAACACCTTCAGATCATCTGAACCATACCTGGAGCTCCAGTTGGAATCAGCTGAAGTGTGGAGCTGTTTGTTGGTTGTTTCCAGTCAATCAGATTTTATTTTATTAACACAATGTTTATATCAAAAATTAGAATTATTACATGGGACTGGATTTCAAAATAAAAAATAATGATATTTTAAAAATGAAGATTCAATTAACATTTCTGTACAAGAAGATACATAAGGTAGGGTTTGTGCCACACAGTTTGTGCCATAATGGCCCTAAAGGAGGCACTGGCTGGATGGGGATTGGCTTCCTTGTGCCATTTGTATTCCCAGCCCTGGCAGTGTCAGAGCCCTGTCAGCTCCCTGCAGGAATGTGCCCCTCACTGAGGATGACTCTGCCCGTGGAAGTGAGAGAAATGTATTTGCAGGCAGAACTCCTCCAAAGAGCAGCTCCAGCTGCTTCCTAAACAACCTGTGTGGGATGGTCCATTTTGTCCTGGAATAATACGTCACATTTCCTATCTTTCATGGGCTTTGACATCTTTTTGTTCTGAAAAGCCTCTTTCCTACAGCACAGAGCCCTGATCCATAACTTAGAGAAGCTGTGGCTGCCCCTGGATCCCTGACAGTGTCCCAGGCCAGGCTGGACAGGGCTTGGAGCAGCCTGGGACAGTGGAAGGTGTCCCTGCCCACGGCAGGGGTGGCACTGGATGGGCTTTAAGGTCCCACTCTGCCACCCAGCACTTTCCCAACAGGAGCTTTCCTGCATTGCTTTCCCTGAGGCAGGAATTCCTCATTGTGTTTGAACATCTTGTACTCTCCCAGTCTGGTTTGTCTGGCATTGAACAACCCCCAGAAAAGGTTGCACTCAGCTTGTGCAAGGAAGAGTCACAGAATCCCAGGATCACTGAGGTTGGAAAAGACTTCCAAGATCCTCCAGTGCATTGGAGATTGGTCCTCTGTGACCAATCCCCATCTTGCCAACTAATGAGACGAGCCGGCGTCATTTTCCATTTCTCCTCTTCGTTTGCTTGTTCATTCACAGCTAAATCCTCCTTATAGTGGGAGATCCCAACACTCTTCAGTTATAGGGGTTTATAACCTACTGGAGAAGAGCAGGATGTCCTAAGGTGGTAGGACTACAAAACCATAGAGGATTGTCTGGTCAATAAAAGAAATAAAAGTACAATACAATCTGTTTTTTTCATCTTTTGGCGTGTAAACGTTGCAGTTCTGAATGTCACATTAAAATATTGCCTAAATCCTTCTTTTGATTTCCAGAGGACTTCACATCTGGCAGCAACTTGCAAAAAGTTGCAGAATATTCTGGAAAAAATGAAAATCTGTCCGTGCTTCATCTTCCTCTAGGATGGGACTTAGCAGAACTCTTCTGTAACAGATTGAGTTATGTTTTCTTCGAACAAGTAATTGCCTTCATGTCTCATCATATGAACCACTACAAACGACGTTCCTCCCCTGGATCCAGAGGCAGCTCACATTTATATCCCAATAAGCTTCTAATATTGAAGAAATGTGTTGGGTTTCACGTCCTGCATGGCAGCTGCAGTTCTCTCAATCATTGTTATTAAGGAATATTTGCGCACGTTGCCGCCGCTGTCAGTTTAGGCAATTTTTTTTTGGCAATTTTGCAAAACAATTTCCCTCCCTGGGTCTCTGCACACATCAGAAAGACTCCACTTATTGAGCTCAGCAAGTGGCACTTTTGGGCTGCCTGTTTCTTCTGAGCAAATCAGCCGAGGCAGGAGCTTCACAGAAAATTAGGGGCTTTGTTTTCAGCAAGTTCATTGTTCCTGCAGCCCTGCTCTCTTTTATTTCAGACAAACAGACGATCCCTGGTTTGTTGGGATCGATGAGTGAGGGTATATATTGGGAAGTGGTGTGGGTTTGAAGTGGGATTTGCTTTGATATTTCTGTGCAAATCCATGTGATGGCTCACTGACTCATACCGCTGAAAATAGGCGGTGATATCAAGCACAGAATTCTGTACAGATTTTTTCCCCCCTTTTCTTGCTTAGCTTGCTGCTCTTCCAAAAAAATCCAGGTCATTATTCAAATCTGTGCTTAGATTAAAACTCCAGATAGCATCACTCTTACTCATTGATGAATCACACTGGAGCAAATTTTGGTCCTACTGAACTCACTCTGTGTTGCCTTAGTCATAAGTTTGTTTGGCAAATCACATGTCAGGCTTGAATTAAGCACTTGCTTAAATAAGATACTTTTAAAATACGTTCAGGGAAGTTTGCACATAAGATTTATATAGAGAAGATTTATATTGCAAACTTGTCAAAGCAAAACTAGAGAATGAACAATTCTGTTAATTCTGAGTTAAAACAAGGATTTATGTTGTCAGCAACAGACCTAAAGGCACTGCTGGACATACCTGAAATTAAACTCGTTTTCTCAAGTCTGTTTCTAAATTAATCTTGAATATTGGCTTTGGGAGCCTTTGGAGTAGCAAACTCCTCCTGGATGTAGTGATGCCACCACCACCCACATGGCTCAGTGTCACCACAGCCTCTGCTCTGCCACTGCTGACACCAACTTGAACTTTCCCAGAGATTTTTTTACATTGCCTGATTGTTATGCCAATATCAAATCTGCACTGAATCTTTTCAACTGTCACCATATGGCTCTTTACATTAACAGAGCCATTTTTCCCTGGATGAGGATAACAGGAATTTACCTGAAATCATAGTTTGAAAGCTAAACGCAAAATAGGCAACATAAATAAAACCGTGTCCAAAAATAGTTAGAACAAAGCAGCTGTGAAATTATGTTGAAAGAAAGGGCAGGAACTGAGGTGGGGATGATTATAATAAATTATAGATTATCAATCACATGGCAGATGGCTGGAGGGGGTTTGGCTGGAGGCATCCACAGCTCCAGCTCCTCCATGCCTCGTGCAGGAACATCACAGTGAAATGAACCCTGGAAGTGCTGACAGACCAGATACAGCTAAAAGAGGGGGAAAACCGGAATTTAATACATTCAAGCATGCCCTGAATGATGATGTGTCCATGGGAATAGGCCAAATGCAGAAATGAGACTGGCAAATTACAGCCAAACCACAGCAGGATCCATGGGAAAAATGATCATCCCATCTCCTGATGCTGCAGCAGACAACAGCTCCACTCCATCCCGAGCTGCAGAGAAGGAAAAGCTTCAGTGGTGCTGCTTACACACCAGCAAGTCTCTGCCACAGTGGAACGGAGGCCTGAGGAGCTGCTCCTCAGGAAATTCATAACTCCATGGTGTGCCAAGACCTACAGCTCCTTGTTGTGGTTGTCCTGTCGTGGGGAGAACCTGTCCCCTTTCCAGCTGGTAATGGAGCAAAACAAAACCTGTCATTAAAGAGGTTCCAGCAGGGAAGGAAAGCTGGGCACGGAACCATAACTTCCCAAGTTAGAATATTTTATTGTGTCCCAGGTGACATGAGGTCACTGTTTGCTTAAGCTTGGTACCTTACAAATGGAGTTTGGATAATCCAGACAGGTTGGGATTACAGCTCCTTGCAGCTTCATGGATCATTTTCCTCGACAGGATGAACCCGTGACTTCAGGAAAAGCTCACAGAATATCTGTGTGTTTAAAATCAAGAGAGAGTTGTGCAAAGAAATTAATTAACAACCAACCACCGAATACTTGGGGGAAAACAGGAATGGATTAATTTGGGCTGCTTGAAAATCTACCTATTGCACTGGCAGTTTTTTCTCATTTGAAGAATGAAACTCTGATGCAATTTTCTTATTATATAATGGCATTATTTTCCACTCCTTTATTTCTCCTCTGTTTCCAAGAATGATTAATTAGTGACACAACTCAGGTACCTGCAGAAACATTGCCAAACCCAACCATTCTTTTGTCTTAGAAGAATTTTTACCTGTACCTGGAGTAGCCAGAAGCACCAATGTCCTTATTTGTAATCTCATAGGATTATTTAGGATTTCAGAGTTAGAAATTCCCATCACGCCTGTGACATGCCCTGATTTTCCTGTGGGATATCTGTGCAGGCTCCACAGAAATGGTCCCGTATGGTTTGGGAACCTCTTCAGTTCTCTTTGAAGTTTTCAGCTGCTCCTGCTCCTCTCTGCATTGGCTCTTCCATAAATCCTGCCTCGTCCCAAGTACCCGGGTTTCTGGAAGTTGGGTGTTTGCACTGCCCCTGAGAGCCATAGATATTCCATGAATATTCCAGAATCACAGAATCAGTTTGGTTGGGAAAGTCCCCTGAAATCATTGAGTCCAGCCTATGATCCATCACCACCCTGTCACTTGTCACATCCAGGGACGGGGACTCCAAACCTCCCTGGGCAGCCCCTGCCAATGTCTAATCCCCCTTTCCATCAAGAAATTCCTCTTCATGCCCAGCCTAAACCTCCCCTGGCACAGCTTAAAGTCTTGTCCCTTCATCCTGTCTCTGCCTTGAGTAATCCATAATTTTAACTTTCAGTCTTCCGAGGTTCACATGTGAAAACTGAGGCTTGAAGGAATCGCCATTCCCTCACTTACACCAGTGCCCTCTTGCCCTGCCTGCTCTATCCCGTGCCCACAATTCAGTTCCCACTTCTCACTCTTTTCTTCCTTTTTTTTTCTTAGTGAAGTTCAGAGGAATTTTATGAGCAGGTCCTGCTCTGTCCATGCTCCAGACCTGGTCTGGGACATGAGGACCACACAATTCCAGGGATGAGGTCAACCAGGATTCCAGGATGAGAATCAATTCCAGAATTGATTGATTCCAGTATCAATGACCAGACGAGGTCAGTTCCGGGATTCTGGACAACCTGTGGGCCTCCCCACCCTCCCAGGGAGCAATTCCTTCCCAATATCCTATCTAACCCTGCCCTCTGGCAGTGGGAAGCCATTCCCTGTGTCCTGGCACTCCATGTCCTTGTCCAAAGTCCCTCTCCAGCTTCCAAAATAAACTCACTGCTCCTCGTTCCACAGAGTGTGTGAACCAAAAGGACAAGGGTAAAGCAGCTGGATGTGCCAAGGAGCAAACCTCTCCCCTCTTTCTAGGGAGCGTTGTGGAATCTTTACTTGAGAAGAAATTCCTGAGCTGAGCTTGGCTCCCACAGTTCCTGAGGAAGCAAGGGCTGGTGTAAAGGTGGGACTCTCCTGGAGCAGCTCTTCCAGAACATTTGTGTATTTATGAGGATCTGATTGCACATGGAGCAGCAGATCTCAATGAACAGGGATGAATAACAATGTGGAACTGGGAATACTGCATCAGCATTGCTGTGACTGATGTCTGCATAGTAAAAGTGTCTTTTTTTAATGTTATTTTCTTAAAAAAAACCTTTGACAAGGAAGTACAGGGATGTGAAGCTTGAATACATCTTTAAATCTACATGTTGATTGCGTAACTCACCACCACGACTGCTCAAAATTTCCTTTTGTTATTACCAATGTGTGCACAGAGTACTGCAAACATTATCCCCACTGCTCACTGCCAACCAAACACTTTCATTTTCCTTTTGACTCTTCTGGCAGCCCAGCAAATATTTTTGTTTCTTGATGCACGGCAATGCTGCTGAGAGACTCTGGTTTTGTTGTGGTGGCTTTCAGCCCCATTTTGCAGGGAAATGGGGGAAGTACAGAGCACGCGATGACACTGCTCCCGTGCAAGTGCCAAGACGCTTCCCTCTGATTTACATCCCACTCAGATAAAAGTAAAATCCTCCTTTCTAGGGAAACATCTCCTGACTCTGACTGGCACCAGCAATTTGGGACAGGGGAACTGCTGGGAGCAGCTGGGTTATTTCTGCCCAGCAGGAAATGGTTCTCACAGTGTTCCACCCCACTGGAGAGAAGCACTGGGGAGATTTTTTTGGGGTTTCAGGGTTAAACCTCCCCACTCCAGTGGGTGCTGCCACTCCAGATCAGCCCAAAGCAATGGCATCAACCACCAGAGCAAGGTGGGCGGGGAAAATGATGCCATTATTAATCAATTAGAAATATTGTTATATCCAGGCCATCGATCCAGAAGACAGCAGTTGTCAAGGTGGGTTTGTGGGGGTTTTTTAGGTGGCTTTTATTTTATAAAAGGTGCACTTGGTGTATTTTCTAATTTCTTACTTTTACCTAGTGAAAGGTGTCCCTGCCCAAGGAATGAGGTTGGAATTAGATGATCTTTAGGGTCCCTTCCAACTCAAACCATTCTGGGATTCTGTGATTTTATGATTTTATGGTTGTCCAATAATTTATTTTTAGAAAGCAGCCCCACTTCTGCCCTTGTGCTGAAATCAGCTGAGCTACAGAACTCGGAGAAGGAAAAGGAGCATCTCTCACTTCTGGGGTAGAGTTTTCCAGAGTCCCCTTCATGGCAAGTCCTTCACTCTGGCTTCTGAAATCTGAATAAAATAAAACCAGTTTGCAATGCTCCATGAGTCTTACTTTACTGATATTTCAAGTTGCAGGATGGGGGTTACTTTAATTTTTTGACTCAAGCTGGGGAGCTCCCAGTTCTCAAAACACATTGACTTAAAAAAAAAATAATTATCTTGTTTGCCTCCTGAGGTGTGAGACTTTGGGATAAATTCGTATACTTTTGTAAACTTGGTTTTCATGCTTTTTCTCTGCTATTTTTTTCTAAGTGACAGTTGAGTAAATCTCTCTACTCTTGTTTTCCAAAGTTAAAGGGCATAAACACCATCCTTATTATGTACTGATTTTGGCAATACTTTTCTAGTTCCAGTCATAATCACGGTTTCTTCACTGGTCACTGCATTGAAAAGTTGCCTTTTTCTTGGTGAAAAACCCCCATATTTCTGTGGTTTTGAGCTGCACTCGTACAGGTGCCCAATGGCTTTACTTGATAACTCCAAAACAGATGTATCTGGTTTCATATCTGTATTATTGCTAACTTGTTGAATTGTGTTGTAAAAGAGCCCAGGCACAGTCAAGAGTAGATTTATCTTTTGAGTCAGAATCCAAGATTTTATACCACAGGAAGCAGCTGCAGCAGGTTCCTTGAAAGAGCTCCCGATGCCTGTGGTAACCTCCACACATAAAGCACAATTCCCTTTCATTTTAAACCTATTTCTTGACACAAATAGTTTTGATATAAAGCTCTTAAATCAGGAGCTTCCTGCTGCTTTTCATCACAGTCCCTTCCTGCTGTAATTTGGGGAATCTGCTATTTTCATAGCTGCCCTTTTATTTTGTTTTATTTGGCATTGGGCTCGAGATTTTAACTCCATTTTCAACTTTTATAATTCTCACTCAGAGCTTTAAATCTCCCAGGAAGCTATTCCATACTAGATTTCAGGGTTTGGCCGATGGGTTTCGGTGACCTTAGAGGGGAAAATGCGCAGGCTGCCAGTTCCCTAAACCCTTGGAATAATTGGAAATAGAAATGGTTGGGAATGATACATTAACTCTGAACATTAGCCACTAAGCATGCTTACTGGCTACTTTGATCAAGCTCTTTTTTCCTGACAAAACCCCCTTTGAAATGAATAGGACAGAGGTTCCTTTCACTTCAATCGCAGTTCTCAGACACGGGGAGAAAGAAGGACTTCATAACCTTTAAAAAGACTCCCCTAGTCCATTCATGGGTCTCCTGGAAAGCTCAGCACTTTCCCTTGTGCTGAAGTTACTAAGCCAGCCTCCTGGATACTTTCAGGCTTCCTTCTAGTGAAGATTTGCTTAAGCATGAGATCAAACCCCTCTGTAATGAGGCTGGAATCCAGGATGTACAGTGGCTGGAGCAGCGGCAGCAGCAAGGTTTGGTAGCGTGGATTGACGGCATCACTTTCCCAATTGCACCTTCTGAGCCTGTACCTGGCACGTTGCAGAACGCAATACTTTTGTACACTTTAATATCTTGATTATTTTTGTGTATTTACAGCCCAGTCATCAACACCCTGAAAATTCCAGCTCCCTTTTAACACCTTACAATGAATTAAGGTTTTGGACACTCCACAAGGCTGGACAGCACCGTGCCTTGGCAGGGGCCATTATCACTCCTGGAATCTCTGTTTCTAAACTCTTTGAGCTTTTTTTCTTGAACTACTTCTTGTACTTAGGAGGCAACAGCACACAGAATAAAGAAGTCATACATGCTCCTGCTGTATCATGTTGCAATAACGTACACTGAGCTAATAATCCATAAGTGATGCTTCTGCTTGGAGCAGATTAATGCAGTGAGATATGCACTATTAGGAAAAAAAAACAAAACAAAACCAACAAATCAACAGGATAAATCTGCAAAAAAGACTTCCAAAAATGTCCCAGACTTCAGGCAGCTACGGTGAAAACAAGGATTCCTTGTGTTAAATGTCACTATGGAGAAGCAGAACCAAAAGCAAGGACGTGATAAAGCCCCCGAGCCCATACAGCTCTGACATTTCCACTGATATATATGTTTAAATAAAATCTGAGGATTTTTGGTCTAACCAGTGTTCAAATGTGCATATTCAATTCCATTATCTCTACGAAGATGAGTCAGAATTCAACTATTGAAGAAATAACTTTATTTGAGACATTGTTTCCCTGATTTGTGCATCAAAAGTAAATTATTTTATCTACAAGTGAGTTACAGGTCATAATTTTTATAGCTAAAATTCTTCAGAAAACCTGTAATATTTTACAAGAGGAAGAGATCAGATTATGTGCTTAAAAGATGGATGGTTCTGGCTTAAAGCTAAACTAATGTAAGCTGAAACTTTAGTTCTGCCCATGTTCAGCTCTGTGCAATGGCTTTTTTGACTACATAGGTAAAAACTCCTCTGTATACGAAAGGGCATAATTGAAAAAAAAAAGCATTGCTTGTAGAAATAAAATAATGGGATGAGTTTAGGACTAAGAGCCACCTGGAGGGTAAATATGTTTCATTTTTGGTTTTTTGTTTTTTGTTTTTTGGGTTTTTTTAAGCAGTGAAAAAGAACAGAACATGCACACAAAGGGAAAAGGTTATTATTATCTATTGTTCAGCTGTGCTGACTGAAAGGGGAAAGAAATCTTACAGCAATGTGTAAAATGCCTCTTTCTTGCAGAAGCAGAAAGAGGAAAATCCTGGTGTGTTTTAACTACTCGAGGAAGTCCTTCAGGAGGAACCGCCTGTTCCAGCAGCCACCTCAGCCCTCACATGGATGTCACCTGTGCAGCTGGGCTCAGCACACTGCAGGTGATGGCATCCAGGTGGAAAATACAGCTCAGGCAGGAGGGTGTCACAATCACTCTTTGGAAAAGCCAACCCTCCGCTGCTGCCAATTCATCCCGAGTCACTTGAGAGGCACCAAACCTATTTGGGGGTGGGAAGTTTGGCTGCTTCTAAAATGATGCTGAATTGTAAATTCTAAGTTAGAAATGACACATTTTTAAAATATTTACCTGTTCATTCTAATCCAACGCAAGAATTGTCTATCTTTAGAAATAAAAATATTCTAAGGGAATTGTAAACAAGTGCAGTCTAACACAGTTTTGTTTGTTCATTTTCCCATATTTTTAAAGCTTCATTTGCTCACATGACTTAACACTTACCTGATGCTTTCATAAGATTAGTTAATATAATTTCCAGATCTCTTTCCCAAACTAATTTGGGTCTGTGGCTGATGAACACAATGTTCCTGCTGCTTCTTTTTCCCTCTTGTGTATTCCTGTGATTGTTTCATTTTCCTTCTCTCTCTCTCTCACTCTAGCTGCCACAATTCTTTATTCTTCGTTTTGTAAATCATGTGTTTGTCACGAGCAGAAGTTGCATTTGCTACACAAAACCATGTAAATAAAAACCACAACAGATAACTAAAAATATACGGCAATTCAGAGACTGAACCTAATTTTTTCTAATTACAAAAAATGGAAATTAGGTACAGTTGTCACTGTGATACAAAGGGTGAAGTTTTGACCAAAAATTTCAGTTTATTTCAGAAGGTGACACTGACAACTTGTATGGGAGCTCTAAAGTGCAGGTAGAGAAGCAGCTGCTTGGTTTCAGGGTGTCAAAATAAAATGGAAGTGAGTAAGATAATTGAGGTACTAAAGGTCTTTGATGAAGGGTTTTGCAGATTAATGTCAACTCCTGCAGGAAACTCTGGATGGGCAGAGGACTGAGGCTTTGTCCAGGTGAGAATTTGGGATTACTAGTTCCAAGTTGCAGGACATCACTCTTGGTGGAAAGAGCGATGAAGGAGTTTAGTAAACTGAAATACAAGGAGTTGCACCTCAGCATGAGGAAGAATTTTCCAAGAGGGTGGCAGAACATGGGAACAAGTTCCCAGGGAGAGTGTGGAGTCTCCAGAATCATTCCAAACCCACCTGGATGCACTCTGTGTCCCCTGCTTCAGGTGACCCTGGTTGAAGTGGATGGTCTCCAGAGGTCCCTTCCAACCCTAAATATTCTGTGATTCTGTGGGGAAAAAATAAAATAATTGCGCAAGCACAAGTTTATTTCTGAAGTGTTGGTTTGTGTCAACCTTCTTGATGTTTTCATGGCTGGAACACTTTAAGCCCACATTGACCAACATGCTGAGGAGAGAAAACTGATGGTTTGTCCAGAGAGTGGGGACGCTGTGGGGACATGGCGGAGAGACACTGGGGACTCTGTGAGGATACTGTGGGGACACAACGGGAACAATGTGGAGACACGGTGTGGATGCTGTAGGGGAAACGGTGGGGACACTGTGGGGGAGATGGGAAGACACTATGGGGACACGGCAGGGCCAATGTGGGACACAGCGGGGACACTGTGGGGGAAACGGTGGGGACTTTGTGGGGACACTGTGAGGAGACAGCGGGCACCCAGCAGGGACACTGTGGGGACACAGCAGGGAGACATTGGGAAGACTCTGTGGGGACAATACAGGGACACTGTGGAGAGACTGCGGCGACACCGCGGGGGCACGGCAGGGAGACAGCGGGGACACTGTGGGGAGCCGGAGGGGACACAGCAGGAGCACTGCTGGGACACTGTGCGCACACTGAGGGGATATTGCAGGGACATTGTGGGCACACTTTGGTCACCGGGCGGAGACACTGCAGGGACGCAGCAGGGACACCGTGGGTTCTCTCCGCAAGCCCGACGCGCTCGCCTCTCGCCCGATCCCGCCGCCCCCCCTCAGGCTCCCTGAGGCTCCCTCAGCCTCCCGCCCTCGGCTGCGCGCGCAGCGCCGCTCCCGCCGCGCGGGCTGCCGGGAGGGCCGAGCGGCTGTGGTTAATGTCCGCCATGTTTGCCATGGCGCAGGGAGCGGACCGAGCGAGCCCGGCGCGGATCTAGGGCTGCGGGGCGTGCGCTGTGGGCTACGGGCGGCCCCGCCGGGAGCTGCGCCGGGGCAGCGGGACCCTCCATGGTGGCGCGGGCGCGGCGCGGGAGCGGCTGGGAGGCGGCGGCG
>VZRN01006444.1:266336-304460 GCA_013397935.1 Dasyornis broadbenti
TTTTTCCCCCCTCTTCCTTAGTTCTTAGTTCATTCAGTTTCTGTTATAACACTGGAACTTGAAGTGCTCATCATCTGGCTTTGAGGTGTTCTGGAGCTGGTGGTGCTCCTAGAAGAGCATATTCATTCTCCTTTCAAAGCAGGAAGCTTTTAGCTTTGCACAAGCTAGTTTTCCTGTTAAACCGTATCAGCAAAAATATCCATAATGAATGTTTCCTTCTGATAGAGGGAACTGGGAGAGTATCAAACGTGTGAGAAGCTGCTGATCAGATGTACCTCCCTGGTACTGTCTGATGCACTCAGGTCTGGGTTTAAAAACATAAATCTACATAAATCACTCCCCACGTGGACAGAACCTGCTCCTAACTGGATCTTTGTGTGAGGGCTGTGCATTCATAACCTGTGGCTGAACCCTCAACGTTCCTTACAACTTTGGCTTTGTAGAACAAAGCAGCCCGGACAGCAGTGTGTAAACCAGGAGGTCAACAGAGGATAACTTCAGCTCCAACCATGCAAATATTCTGTAAAAGAGAAATCCTTCTGAAAGGCTTCATGGGAATCTACGTGAGAAACTCCAAGGGTTGTATTTCCATGCAAAACTTGGTGAAATCAAGACAGCACGCTTTGCTTGGGAAAGGAATTGGGCTTGTTTGACCTAAGTCAGCTGGGTTATCTGCTGGGAAAATACAGTTCCCAGGATAAATTATTCCTCAGTTTGTGTGAAGCACCAGTATTTGTTTACTGATTTTGGGAGTATTTGGGCACTGCTGAGATTACTGAAGTATTGTTTGGTATTATGCAACAAAATGCTGGGTTGTGATCTTTATTCACAGAAATTTGAACTTCAGTTTTGTTTGAGATCTTTCACTTGCCTTGTGCAGTGATGTTTCTCCCAAGTGCACATTTCATTTCAATTTCCCAGCCATTATTTCAGTTTTCAGCTCTGATCCTTTATCCTTCCTGTGCCTTCACCTGCAGAGTCTCTGGTCCCTGTTTAATGTCCCGTTTGATAACAGTGAATCAGAATTAACCCCGAGCAGCTGAGCACTGGGGAGCTGTTAAATTGAGGAGCTTCGGGTTTAATTTGTTGTGGCTGAAGTTTTAAACACGACCAATATTTGCTCTGAAATCTCCGCCTCACGGGCAGTTTATTAGGGCTTAGCACATTAACACCTATCAGCAAACCTGTAACAAGTGCTTGGGATATCACCTTTGCCCGGGACAAATGTCATTGATCTCTGAGTGTGCTTTTAAGGTAGAGCTGAGGCAGGGTAGCAGAGATGTTCTCTTTGGGGTCTGACTTGATAAAGGAGGTGACAGGGGATCATCCTGCGGGACAGTGCAGCATCCTGTCCTTACCAGCAGCGCGTGGGGATAGAGGTGGGAATGGAGAAGCGGTGTCATGCCGAGGTTAGATGGGTTCAGCCCTATCTTAACACCGCGCTGGTAATTTAGATAAAGCCGCATTTTTGCTGCAGGCCAGAGGCTGCGCGGGGTCAGCGAGCAGGGCTGGGAGAGCTGCCCGGGCGGGTTTGGGAGCCCGTGTCCCTGGCGAGCACAATGGCAGCTGCCTGGCTGGTAATTGAGTCACACCTCGGGTCATTATGCAGAAACTTTCCCTTGTAGGAAGCGTTCCTCGGCAGGAGGTGTAATTCCATGACAAAAGCTTCGGAGAGCACTTGTGAATCTGCCTCTCTGAGCTCTGTGGCTCAGCTCTGGGACGTCTCAAATGCAGGGAGCAGTCTTTCCTTTTCCGTCAATTTGAGGAAACCTTGGAAAGAACCACCTCAGGCTTCCTTGGATTTAGAGAGTGCCAGATTTCTGCTTGGCAAAACTGAGTACAATTTCTGTTTTGACTGAAACCAATTGAAATGTCCTGTTTGAATAATTCAGATCAACAGACATTAAATCTGCTTATAGTAACCTCTGTTCTTAATTATTTTTCATAAGAAAGGTCATTTTGATTGGTGCTAGACGTTCAAAAGGTTATTTGTAATTTATTTTGCCAACAAGGCTAATGAACAATGCCTTGTTTATGCCATAGCATGTTTATCATTCTAACAGTTCAACTTCTGGAAAGATAAATAACACATTTAATATTTACATAAACCTTGGGTGTCCTAAAAGGCAGTGGTGGTGGTGATCTATTGTAGAACTGAAATTTCTATGACAAGTAGAGAAGAATTGAAATAAAACTGAATTTCTGTATGTAAAAAGAGGTAAGAAGTAGCAAAAATAATTTTATGAAACTAGGAGTAATATCATTAGAGACTAACATAATTTTGTGTTGCCGAGTATTTGAAATAAGAAATAAAGTATTTGAGAATATACTATTTAAAAGTTTTGATTTCTAATCCTTTTTGCAAATTCCTACTTGTTAATGTGCAATGATCACAGTATAGTGGGGCTGAAGGCATTGGGTTAAAACACTCTTCCTGTCTGTGGCAGGCGAAGTGCTGCAAACGTAAGGGAGCAGAAATTTGCAGAAAAAAAATCTGAGTTCTTAATTTCCCTGATTTACTTCGGTGCAATTCTAATTATGATTAAGACATTTATACCTTTGGTCTCTCAAGTTTGAGTGCTGAACACCTCGCCATTGGCAGAATTGTTCTCTGCAAGATGTTTTTGTGTCATCTGCCGTTGCAGGAAGTGAAGATTTGCTCAGCTTGACTTGTGAGGCTCTTCCCAGTTGGTGAGATGCCATTTTCCCGTCAGTTTTCCATATCAGTAAACTCCTCTCTCTCCTGTCTCCTGGGACACTCAAAGTGGTTCGTGCATGGATCAGTTCTGAGCCAGCATAAACACTTCCTCCCCCCTTGCCGTGGTTGTTTTCTGTTGTTTACATTGGAATTTATAATTTGTTTTTCTCAGCTTTGTGCCATTTCTCTGGCTGCAGCTCACACTTGCTGTATCTTAGACCAGTCTGTGTTGCATAACAAAAACTGTTTCTACTTTGAAGCATCCCGGTGATGTCGGATTCCCTGTGCCAGACTTGGATATAAACAAAACACTCAGTGTCTGCAGTGGTATCCAGAGCCTGGATAATTAAGGGAGACGCTGATACTACAGAAAGTCGCAATAATAATAATATATATGTTTCTTAAGTTAAAGGTATTTGGTTTAACGTGGAATTTTGTAGTTAATTTGAAATAATTTTAATTTCTATCAGCTACTGTACATGTGTTTTAATTTCTGTAACCTTTTCCTGAGTTGACCAAATTGTAGAACCAATCTCTGACGTGTTTTTTTTAATTATAAAATGGTGAAGCACACAGAAATCTCTCAGGTCTTCAGCACTCCAGGTAGCATCATTTTAGTGATGAAAACACCATTTGTTTAAAAACTCTGTATAATACAAATTCCCTGCTGTAGGTGTGTGTGCCTCAGTTAAAGAAGAAGAACTCTGGATATTAATCCTGGGATGAAAATGTTCCCCACAGGCTGAGGTTTAATGCACAGAGCAAGAAGAGAGGGAGAGGTGCCGTGATCGCCTGTCAGCTCCTGCTGGAGAACTTCCAGTTTTCCCTCCTGGTGGCTCTTCCTCCTCCCTGCTGCAAGGAGCAGTTCTGTGACTCATGGTCACAGGGAGATGTTCATGTGTGGAGCCAGGAATCGAATGGTATTTGGGTTCCATGGATAGTAGTGGGTTTAATAAAGGGGAAGGCTCATTGTTGGGGAATCTCAACCTTTAAAAATGCATCGTGGGGTTTGTGGCATGAAAAATGAGAATATTTCTAAATATCAGTGCAGACTTTACCATCCTGCTTGATTTGGATGGTCAGGATTCATCATTGAATCATTTGTTACCTTCTGAGTGATACCAGTGTATCCCAAGGAGCTCGGTGGACTACATGTTACATTATTTGTAACAATTGCTCAAAGCTTTTTTGGGAAAAAAAATTCCTACTCTTCAGTAAACAAATTTCTCATCTAGTGCCAGAAACAGCTTTTCCAAAAGTATTTTTAATAATTCAGTTAATACTTATAACAATAATTTTCTTTTTAATAATTAATTTTCATATTTTCGTAGACTGGGAACTTGTATAAATAAATGTAGTTTTAAAATACAGATTTTTACTTGCTGTAGGTTTTTTGACATTTCATAGACAGTGACAGTTTTGTGTCCATATGTTCATAAATTGTGAATAATCATTATTTATAGGGATAAGTGATTGCTCATGTTCTCATACATTACTGCTATCCCACTTGGGGTAATATTTGGGATATCTCACAGTTTTTTCACGTCCAGTTTGACACAGGGTGGTTGAAATTGCACTGTTTCCTTTTTCTGAATTAAAGTTATTTAGAGAAATTTTTCTTGTGGGTTTTTGGTTTTTTTTTTTTTTCCTGTGTGTTGGTGCAGAAAGAAACACAAACGATTGTGATCTGAGCTTCTCTCACCGTCCCTGTCCCTTCGTCAGGGTCTGTGGGCTGCTGGCCACTCCCATTTCCTAAAGTGCTTCACAATTGGCTTTAGGCCAAATGCCAGAGGGGGAAGGAAGGCATTCCTGGGCATTGTTCAGGTCCGAAGGGGATTTCTCCTCATTTAGATTCACAGCTCCTCACCTATGGAGATGTCTTTACCTGGGCAGGAGGTGTCATCCAGGAGGGGTTGGGGGCCCTTCTGTTGGGTTGTTGAGCCGAGATCAGCATTCCAGAGATAACCTTCAGGAGATGGGCTGTAATCCCGGGATTTGGATGGAAAGTAGTCCTGGAATGGATTGGCTTTGGTGCTGCAGTGGTTTAGCAACTGGGAAAGAGAAGAAAATTATGGAGAAGTTAGTGAATCCCAGAATGGTTTGGGATGGAAGGGACATCAAAGCCCATCCCATCCCACCTCCTGCCATAGGCAGGGACACCTTGCACCTTCCATCCTATGCCAGGCTGCTCCAAGCCCCATCCGACCTGGCCTTGGACACTTCCAGGGTTCCAGGGGCAGCCACAGCTTCTCTGGGAATCTGTGCCAGGGCCTCCCCACCCTCCCAGGGAGGAATTTCACCCATTCCAGGGACTTGTGTGAACTTTTAGGATGGAGCAGCCCAATTTGATTCACTTTGCCTTGCCTCCCTTTGCTGAGTCAATAAGAGCTGCTGACACTTAGGACATGTTTTTGGCCTGTAGTCATAATTCAGCAGTTTGGAAGGCAAGTGTGGGGCAGGTGGTTCTTGTGATTAATTTTTTTTTTAAAAGGGTGGGAAGTACCATGTTGGAAAAACCTGATATGGCCAAAAGTGAAACTGAGAAGTGGTGCCATAAGCCCTTTCCACTTGTGTATCTTCTGTTTCTTGTTTCCATCAGCTTCCTTCCACTCCTTAGGGAAGCTGGCAGGAGTTTGGCCTCGAAAGCCTGGGTTTGAGTGTGTTGGTTTCCACTCAATATTTTGGTTTTTATGGTTTGCCCAGTGCCCTGCATTACTTGATACCTGATACGAATAAGGGGAAACCCTGTGCAAGAGGAAACAGCTCTGATTCTTGGTTAGATTAAGTCTTTATCAAATCAGTAGAAAAACGCATACTATCAACTTTGCTAATCACTAAGATGCCTGCTTTTCAAAATAAATTGGAAAGGAGGGAATGCATTTCAGCTCTCAAGGGTGGGAATTTTTGTGGTGCACAGGCTGATTTCCTGCTCTGGATGTGACTCCTTATTTCAGCTGACTGCTTTCCATCCCAGAGCACAGGGAGGGGGAAGAAAGGGAAACAGCTCTGTAGGATTGAAAGGGTTAACTGCAGAACAAAACAAACACTGGTGCTTGAGTTTACACTTTTGCTCTTGGAAGTCTTCTATAAAAAAAAAGTGTCTGTGTGCAGAGAGGGAGGAGATGGGGCTGAGACTTTCCAAGGCAGGGAGGCTTCTGACCAAATTAGCTTTTGAGCTTCCTGACACGTTTTTCTGGAAGTGCTGTCAAGAGGTGTTACTCGCTGTGCTTGAGACTTTGCAAGATGAGTCTGCACATTTACAACTACGATCCTGTGCTTTTAGCTTCTGAACCTCAGTATTAAAGATAAAAAGGTCTTTTTTTAAATTTTCCCAATTTGAATATAATGTTAAACAAATGAGGGGTTTAGACTTTAGTACAATTTCCTTGTTTTCTTTGCGTTAATTCTGTTCTTGGTGCTGGTAGATTGGAAGGCTGACTCCAGGTTGACCTAGAAATAGCTTATTTTGGGTAGGAAAAGCTGTTGATAAATTCACTTTTCACTTCCATCTTTCTTGCATGAAGGGCTGTGGGGTTAAAGCTGAGGTTAATAGTGAAACAACCTTCTAAAAGGTTGTAGCTTTGCTCGTATGGTGTAGATTTAAGGAATGAAGAAGGGAACAGGTACATTTAATCCTAAAAGTCTGTCTCCTAGGGGTCTGTATCCAATATGGAATTGCTCATTGGAGCTGGATAATTAAGGTAAGCTTATCAGTGTGAAGATGGTGTTCAGCCATGGGCATCTCCAACCGTGCTCAACCAAAAAACTGGCACAGTTATTTAAAGTTTGATAAACTCTGTTTCTCAGAGAGTACTTGGTGGGTGGCAAGATAGGACTTACAGGTTAAGGAAAATCCAAACTGACCTGTAGGGTCCAAGTGCTGTGGGATAAAAGGAATTAGGTGCAGTGGCAAGGAGCTGGAAATACATGATTTCAACCCAAACCATTCTGTGATTCCATGGTAGTGGTGAAAGATATGTAAAAAGTAACATTCGGTGTTGATCACTGTTTCTCTTAAAGCTTAACAAAAATAATCTTTAGGACAGTCTCACCTGTTGATTTATTACTATTGTTGGACTCTCTTATGTAGTGAAGAAACTCCCAGATAGAAAGTTTAGGAAGAACATGGAATCTGTGGTGTTTCAGGGATGAAGGGCCATGGTAGCGAAGGTACCTGGCTCTGGATGCGTGCAGCCAAAGCTGAGTATTTTTAGGTCCCAGGGTTGTAGGAATTTTAGGATTTTTTCCCTTCTGAGGAAAAATGGAAGGAGGGATTGCAGTGTCTCAGAAGGGCTTCAGAGAGCAGCTCTGGTTTAATATGTCAATGTGCTCAAGCAGCAGTGCTGCACACACTAAACATTTACATCTTTCTAATGCTGTTAAGTTGAAGAAATAGCCCAGTCTAAGCTGTGTTTGTTTGAAATTTTGTAGTTGTACTGGAGAGAAAGGTCTGGATGTGCTTTTTAAGGAATTAGTGGGTAATCTTTCTTTGTCAGGGACTCCTTTTTATTCCCATGGCAGCACGTTCTGTTTGCTGTCATCACTGGTTCCTCTAATGCCCCGTTACTTTGTGTAAGACCTTTGGGTCTGCCCTACTGTAGAACAAAGTGTGAACTTAAAATACAGTCAGTGTCTTTCAAAACCATCAGAAAAAGTGAAAACTAGACCAAAAGATGTTTTGGTATACCAGATAATAAATCTATCTGTAAAAACACTCTTTCAGGTTTAATAAAGCCAATTAATTAGACCAAGTTTCATATAAAAATCTTCAGAGTTTGTTTAAACAGAATTGTTTCAGGAGTGAAAGTTTAAATTTTTCTGAATCTCGTGTTCAGCAGAAAGGTTTTTTTCCCCCTGATTTTAAAATTTACATGGCTTGTCTGTCTATTTTGGAGCTCTGCTGTTTGAGGAGTGACAGCAGCACTGTTGAAAGCTGAAATCTCTGTTTGAAAGCTGTGTTATGCTTGAAGGCTTTTTATAGTGAAATGAGTACTAACACCTATTGTCAGCCTTACCTTGGGAGCTCTGTGTGTGCTTACTACAGTTTTACAACAGCTGAGAATCTGAATTACTCGTCTGAATTACACTGTAATGGGCTGCAGAGCCAAAAGGTGCTCCGAATTTTGGACAGATCAAGCCCTTCCTAACAGCAGTTCTGTGGAGTTGCCTGTTGGTACACAGCTCCAGGGACACCAGTTGAAAGCAGCCCAGTAATGAAACTGTTTTTATGTAGTTGAATTACTCAGCAGTGCCGAGCTCTCCAAGACACGTTTTAATGGTGGAGTGACAGATTTACTCAGTGTGGAGTAACTCAGGCAGATCACAGCAGCTATTGGATCGCATGCTTGTCTTAATTCTAATGGCACTCACTTGGGAGCCTGATTGATTTAATGTTGCTTCATCTGCTGCAGGAGATTCCCAAAGCTGCTCTGATTTTGCAGGAATTGCATTATTTGTGTCTCTGTAAATCTTAATATTTAAGGAGGGATACTTCATTAAATATAATTTACCTATTTTTAAAGGTTTATATTGACTCCCCTTTTAAAAAATACCGTTCTGTAGAATTAAAGAGGAAGAAATCTTGTTCTTGAGAGAATTTGCAAGTGGGTAGCAGAGTGTGTGAGTGCCAGACTGCCGTGAGTGCCAGGCTGCACTGCCAGCCAGGCACTGGAATGCTGGCAGGTTCCCATTCCTGGTGTTGATCCTGGCCTCTTGGGAGTGTTAACTGTGGGGAGGGGCAGCCTAGAAAGCCAAAGGAGGAAGGTAGAGCAGCAAACCTTTGTGTGTGTGTGGTTTTTTTTTCCCTGCTCAAACAAGTGCTTTCCCAGCAGTTTGGTGTGTGGCAATGGCTGGAGGATAACCTGCAGCCCCTGGGACAGGCAAAGTGAGGTCACACAGATCTGTGACAGAGCTGAGCTTGGATTTCAAGTTGATATTCTGCTGTGCCACCCTCCCTCCCCTCAAATAGGAGAAGCTTTTAGTGGTTTAAAGTTTTAACATGAGTATTCATGAAGAGTCTTGTAAAAGAGAAGTTACAGGTTAGCTCTGACTTGCAACAGTAGATGGGTTTCACTGAGTGAACTAACAAAATTATGTGTGAAAAAGTCTCTGTGAACTGCTACATTTATTGTGATCTTTATTTTACCTGAAGTGATTCTGTGGAATTTGTGACTTCTGTCCCATAAGAATAAAATGAAGTGGTACCTGTTTGGGGAGTCCCTGCTTTTCAGGTGTTACTCTGTGAGAACTCGTCTTCCTGTTGCTCTTAACTTGCTGAACTTCTAAAAGCAGAGTAGTAAGGATTGCTGGGTAGACAGGAATGATGAAATTTGCTCTTCTTTTGAATTTATAATCCTTTAAAGGCCTGATCCTGCATACATTTTCTTTCTGAGAGGTTTGGGTGGGTTTGGCTTTCCCCAGCCCTAATTTTCTGCTGAGGTTGTTTTGTGTAGTTTGAATGTTTGTCTTTTTCCCAGTCTGGTGGAAGGTGTGGGCTGTTGTCTGAACAAAGGGTTCTCTTCATCTGTTTGGGGTTCATTCACTGCAGCTCTCAGATTCCCATCAGTTAGGAACCAGTGGAACAGTAAATGATGGAGAACACATCCTGTCACCATCCTGGCAACAAGCATCCTGCAAAGCCTCCACTCTGTTATCCTATAGGAAAACAGCGGGAGAAGAGGCTGTCTTTGTAAGCACTTGTGTACACTGATACCTAAATAAACTCTTCCGTCTTCCCCTTGCAGGAACACCATTTGCAACGGGCTATCTCAGCACAGCAAGTTTTCAGAGAAAAGAAGGAGAGCATGGTTATCCCAGTCCCTGAAGCAGAGAGCAATGTCAACTACTACAATCGTTTGTATAAAGGAGAGTTCAAGCAACCAAAGCAGTTCATTCACATCCAACGTAAGTGAAAAACATTGGGTTGTTGTGGTGGTTGTTCATTCTCTCCTTATTTAACCTGAGTAACCTTTGTCTTGAGGACAAAGTCGGTACAGTATTCGGAAAGTGGGAGGACTCAGAAATCCCCAGGGAGATTTCTATATGTAAATTCCAGTGTCTTAAGTTCTAGAATTGAAGGTTGCTGGTGGATGTGGGGGTGTTGCTGCTGTGTTGGTTTCTGAGCTCTGTGCTGATGCTCTGTCCATGTGCAGTAGCTGCTGAGCCTCATTCTTTCTCTTGGGCTTCCAGTATTCTTGATCCAGCCTTTCTTCTTGTGGGTTTTTTTCTTCCTAGCCCTGACAAGGACTAACTGAGCCTGCCTGGCTGCCTCTGAGTTGCTTATACTGATAAGGGGAGCAGGAGAGAGTTTGTCTTGCTCTATAAGTGGAGATCAATAAACCAGAAGTGGTTTTGTAATGAAACCAGCCTTTGTTCTACTGCTCATAAAAGAGTTCTGGCAGGTCAGGGCAGCTGTGCTACCTCTGGAGTTCAGACTGTTCTGGGTAACACTCATTGTTCTGTGAGTTTGGCTAAAACTGAAGAATTCCATTTCAGTAGGGAGCTCTGAGTTTATTTTATAGATAAAATGAAGTATTCTCCTGTATGAGTTTAGCTTATGTCTTACAAGATCTAATTAATCTAAACTTGTGGGCTCTGGATGAATTTTAACTCTTCTTTTGGTTGATATTCTGTTGACAAGTGGCACACAGTTCAGTTGTTCCTTGGCACAGAAACCATGTTTGTCCTTTGCAGGATGTGGTTCAGGGGACTGTGACTTGGACTCCTCCCAGAAGTTACCTTTGTAGCAAAACCTTCAATTCAGTTATTGCAAGTTTGCATCATTTCTCACCAACATGGTGAAGTGTCAGTTTTTTCCCATTTATTTCCAAGATAGGAGATTTTGGAAATAATGTGCTCAAGGTCCTCTGTAATGCAATAGAGGTGATGGGGAAAAAAATCAGCTAAAAGGAATTATTTCTCTCCTTAATAAAAGAAACAAACCTGCAAGCGCGGCAGCCTGAAGGAACTGAAATCAAGCTGCTGATTGAGGAATGTCTTTTATTCTGTTCTTTATTGGACACTGGCAGAAACACTGTCGATACTGTTAATAAACATGTCTAAAATGTTAAATATATTATGCCAAAATTTTCTTTGTCTTGTTGAGACTCACAGTCTTTCTGGACAGAATTACAGAAGGTATTTGAGCTGAAGATAAATATCAGATACTGCTCCAAGATAATTTTTCCCACATATTCTGGTTGGAGTAGGTGTGATACAAGGCAGCTTTATGCTACATAAACTGCTTAGAAATTCTGTTTTAATGCTTGAAGCACAAATAGCAGCAGTACCCACTTTGGCCAGGGAGGTTATGTAAACTGATGGGAAGTGCCAGGAGGCCACATACTGTAATCCATACTTACTGCTGATTATTGCTGGCAAATTATGTTTTGCTGGGATTCTGGTAGCCTAAGATTTTAGTATTTTTTACATTCTTTTATTTAGATCAGTGGTTCCAAGCTGGGAAAAGTTAATTTCTTTGTAAAGCCTGGAATTTGTGAGTAAGATTGGTTGCAGGTATTAGTTAACCTCAGTAGCACCCACTCAGGTGATGTTGAGCTGAACATAAAGAAAAAGCCTTGAACTATCCTAATTATTTCAGCATGCTCAATAATCATCCAAGAATGAACTCCAGTCATCCTTAAGAGGTGAACTTTTTGGCAGAAAGCTTCTCTTTCACTTCTTTGGTGAGGTGACCCTGTGTATTTACCCTCCGTTTGCTGCCTTGGCTCAGGCCTGATTGCTGGTGTTGGCATGAGAGTGGCAGCGCCATGGTTTGCTGAGGAGGGCAGGCAGTGGAACCACTTGTTTCAGTGCTAACTCATGCCTGTGGCAGCTTCAAACGAGTGTGGAACCACAGCCTTAATTCAGTTAGCTAAATGAAATTAGTTAATTCAGTTAGTTAAACCCAGTTCAATGGAACTTCTCTGAAAAACAAATTGCATTTGTGTAAGTTGGTATAAACTCAGTTCCTAGGGGAGCTCGAGTAAACAAAAGCAAATCCCTCTGGCAGGTACTGCTGGGAGTGGGTGGAGTGGCAGAGGATGGGAACTGGGGTGTTGTGTTTGCAGCAGCAATGAGCAAACCTGCAAGTGCTGAGCATTCCTGGAGGAAACTGTCCAAGTGAGATCACTGGGATATTGTGATTGCAGGAGCAAACCAGCAAGTCCTGAGCATTCCTAGAGGAAACTTTCCAGGTGGGATCACAGGGGTCTGTCCAGCAGTGCCCTGGAGCAGAAAGACTGGATTGGTCCTGAGTCAGGAGAATGTCCCAGGATTTAGCAGGAAGTGTCCATGTGGCCTGGCACGCTGGTTGTTTGTGGAGCCCTGACCAGGAGCAGCTCACCTGGAACACGAGGCTGGGGCTGGGGCTGGTTCTGCAGCAGCTCCTGCAGGCCTGAATGAGCAGCTCCCCCAGCTGCCAGGGCATGGGCAGGAACAAGGGAGTGATGGATGGTTGCTTCACACAGCACATAAACACCAGGGTCTTGTGATGGCTTTTGGAGCCAGGGAGCTGCCACGCTGCAGGCCAGCTCCAGGGTGAAAAATGGCTTTTTCTGGAACAATTTCAGTTCACACAGTGCTTGGGAAAGAAGAAAAGTGGTAATTATGGGTGTTGCTGATAGTGTGTTTTGAGGAACAGGGGTAGATGAGCTTCAGGGAGGGAGGGCACTGCCATGGGTGTCCCAGTGCTGTGACAAGCCAGCTTGGGGTTGATGAACTCCAAAGGCGAAGTGGTAGCCTTGTATTTCCTGAGGCTCTCACACCTCTCAGGCTGCTGGGAGTTTGTGACCATCCTGTCTGCACTGAAACAGGTGAATGCAGGTACTGCTTCCATCCCTTCAGCACCTGCAGCATCTCTGTGATCCCCCTCTCCTTGCAAGGCAACTGCATTGACAAATACAGGTCATGACAAATAGAACATTGCTGATAACAGAAAACCATTGCTGGCAGCTATGAAAAGTGGGATGTGTGACAAGGGCTACTGCTGTTCCCACAGGAATGATGGGAGTTTATTTAAGAAAATGAGACTGGATTTGTTTGATGTGTGGTGATCCTGGCAAGTACCTGTTGGATGCCTTTTATCATCTTGAATATTTCTCAAAATACTCAGCAGAGAGAGGGAGGGAGCCCCTGCTTCCAGCTGAGGTGCACCATGGGGTCACTTTACGTGCTGCAGGGCAGTAACCTGCCTTCCCCCTTGGAGACCTCACTTCCCCATCACCGATACCCATAAGGTGGTCCTGACAGTGATGGGTGTTTTAAGGTGCTGTTTGATGGAATGGTTGGGCTTCCTTTCTAGTCTTAGTGTCTCCTGGCTGCCTCTCGCTTGAGCCTGTCTGATTTTGTTCTGCAAGTTGGGTGGTTCAAGGCCTTTGAAAATACTGGGATTTTCCATTGTGGAAATGAAGGAAAGTTTACTGGCACTGCTCACGATTTACGGGTGAACAGCATCACATCTTCTGTGGCACAGATCCTCATGCCCACTGATATTCTGCCTTGGAAAAATTGACTGGAAACATTTTGTCCACAGGGGATTATTGAATTATCTACTGACAGGCAATAGGTTGACATCTTTGTGGTGTGAGACCAACATCTGCCTGAGGGCAAACAAGCAGTGCCTTTTGTGGGCTTGAATGGTTTTCAGTCTACTGGAGAGGCAGGATCTGATGTTGAAATCTGCACTTTAATACGCAGTTAATTGTTGGAGAGCTCTTGGTCACATGCCCAGTGACAGTGTCTTAAATAAACTTGCCATGCAGCTTGTGTTACTGAATTAATATTGCTAACAATTGCACTTGACACATAGTTACAGCCTGTTATTAATTTCTCCTCAAATAAATGATTACAGTGTGTGGTAGGTCAGAGAACTCTTGTGGCCGAGTGCTGTTGTCGCAGTTGGTACAGTCAGGCAGTGTCTCCTCTGAGAGGTACCAGCTTGAGCTGAAGATGCTCAGGGGCTGCTTTTTAGCCCTTCCCAGCTGCATCTGGCTGAGTTTCTGTTCCTGACCAAATAATAACTACTGGTAGTGGTTTGGCTCATTTATTGATCAAACTGGATCACAGAGAGAGTGGTCTTGGGCAAGGCTGAGATGTGAAAAGAGCACACTGCTTGCCACCTGCCTGTGGGAGAGAGAAAATACTGGGATTTGCTTTAAAGATGGGTTTTTTGTGGTTTTATTTTGCTCCTGGTCTTCCAAAGTTTTGTTTTAAGGTGCTCTCAAAGCACGCAGGGCAGCTCAGGAGCAGAGGTGTTTAAATTAGCACTTGGTATAGCCATCAGTTCAGAGCATGGAGATAAGATAGTGCTGTTTGTCTGTTAAGAATAGAATATATTTCATCAGGCCTATTAACTGCTGTTAATCCAGTGTTGATTGACTTACTTGGTGTGTCACCCCTTCAAGGTTTTATTAGGTGTGCAATTAATGTTGCTATTAAGAATTCTTCCTGTCATATGCGATTTACTCATATTTGTTGTAAAATTTCATTTCTGCTGTGTTACCTGAATGAGAACTTCCTTCTGCTTTTAGTAGGACCAGAAATTTTGTCAAGTATGGAAAATAATGAGCACAATTAGTGATCAAGGCATGAACTTTGCTGAGAAGTTGAGGACTGACTATTTGGAGAGTCTGGAGGCATTTTCAGGCTCTACATCTACAGCTGAGGTGGTTGTGGAGAAGAAGTAACCATTCCCATAGCATTGCTCTAGGATTTCTACATAAAACAAGAAAAAGCTTAGTCTATGAAATATTTTAACACTTTAGATTTGTTGTACTGTTTAAAAACGGGCAAGTGAAATTATATTGCAACTTCAGTGTAAATATTTTTTCTTCAAGTCTGGAATTTGTTTGAAAATCATCTTTGTTGTTAATAATCTTACCATGATACTCAGGAAGAGCTGTTTTCTAACAGCACTAAGAAGCATCTTTGCTCTTCTTTTGCAAAGATACATTGAAGTTTCTCTGCCTGTCACCCCTTCAAGCCCCTTGAAATGAAAACTGTCTGGATTCCTTTCGTGCTGGAAGATGAAGACAATAAGGAAGTAACTTCTGTCTGTTAAATGGGGAAACTTTTAGCATAAAGAGTATTCTGGCAGAGAAGTGCTGGTCTGTAATTGAATCAGTGATTTTTGATTTCTGGCTGCAGATGTGTGTCCAGAGTGTGTTACTTACCCAGCATTTCAATTTCTTGTGTTGCAGCCTTTAATCTGGACAATGAACAGCCAGATTATGATATGGACTCTGAGGATGAGACTCTCCTGAACAGGCTGAACAGGAAGATGGAAATCAAGCCACTGCAGTTTGAAATAATGGTTGACAGACTCGAAAAAGCCAGTTCTAGCCAGGTATTGTGTGAAGAAATTACTGAGAGCTTTTGCTTTCCTGGGGGGTGGTTCTGAGTGGGTGCTTGGTTTTGTTTGCTGCTAACAGGAAAGTGTGTGCTTGTGTGAGTCTGCAGCTGCACAGAAATCACATTGCTGTCTGTCAATATTGGTAACTTCAGACTAAACAGGTGGGGAAGGAGCTTTTGGGGTTGCAGGGATTGGTTTTAAATTTTAATTCCTGACCACAGTGTGTTAGAGGGGGACAACTTACAGCTGGTTTTGCCAGTGTTGGTATGGAATAAGCTTGTGGTGATGTTTACAGCTATTTCTGCGTAGGTGTAGAAATGGCTGTAAACATACGAGAATCCAAATTTTATTTCAGTTTCTACTGGACATTGACTTGGGTTGAATTTTGAGGGTTAGAAACTTCAAAGCACAGACAGTGAACCAAACATTTGTTAAAGTTGAACCCTTGTAGTTCCTACTACAGAGAAGGGTACCAGTGTCTCTAAAGAGGTCAGTCAGATCCTGAGGTGTTCCAGGAGGGCAGTGTCAGTGTCTGGAGAAAATATTACTCCAAAACTCCATCTGAGGGACCAGTTTGTGCAAGTCAAGTTTGAAACCAGTAGAGTTATTTCTCAGTGAGACGAGGCTTTGTGGGAGTGAAAAATCCTTTGTGGGATCCGTGGCTCTCAGTTCCTTAATGTGATTTAGTTCAGTGCTGTCTGTTAAAAGGCCAAAATATTGGATTCTCTCCGTCTTAGAGCAACTTTAGAAAAGGTGGAGATTTTTTACTGTGCTAAGAAAATGGGAATGAAGGGGGGAAAAAATAGGGAATAGATTGGATGATACTTGTTGAACACCTGGTACTTGGACTTGTTAGAGCTTTGATGAAGACACCACTTTTTAGCTTTCAGTTCAAGCCGTTCTGGTGGTCACTTTCATGATCAATATTCATTCTTCTTAGGCTGGTGTCACCTTTCATTGCTGAAGTAATAAAGTTAAATTTAACTTTGAAAGATGCTTTTCAAAAATGAAGTGTTACGAGAATACAGATTTTTTTCTGTAGATACAAGCAACTCTTGCAGGTTATTGGAGCCTGGGAAGGGAAGTGGCTGGTGAGGTTTGAGCGCTCTCAGGTGTCGCCTGGGGCTGCCTCCACGTTCCTATTTTACATGCCTTACCCCTGGAATATTAAAGGGTGCTGCTGGGAATGCCTTCCCTGCCAAGGAGGAGGTTCCAGGCATTCCTGCTGGGCATTGTGATAACCTGATTTCAACAGAATATAAGAACTCTGCATCTACAAGCAAATGCAAGCGCACAGGGTCAGTTTAACTTCTCTGTGCACTCAAGACAGAGTTGATTTATTTTTTTTTTTTTAAGGAATATGTTAATAGAAAAAAGGGAGCAAAGGACAAACAAAACTGAAATGATTTTCAAGCAGTATTTCCTTTCTTTTAAAAACAGTTCAGTGCTTTTCTAATTCTACCGTAGATTGCAAAGATTTTATTCTGCTCTGGCTGGAATTAACACTTCCAGAGTAGCCATGGTTACACTTAGGATATCCTTAATTTTTTGAAATGTGTTGTTTCCTTTTTTTTTTTTGCTTCTCCTAACATAAATTTAAGTAGATTTAAGTTTGACACGTTGCAAATTAAGTTGTTCAGTTGATATTTTCAAATTATGAGGAGGATGAAGTGCTGCCTGACTTCCTTCTATGTAGTACTAGAGATACGAATTTCTTTCGGTTTAATGAACGGGCTCAAGGTGATATGAGCCTGTTCCACTTAGTACCACTTAGTGATTTTTTTACATTTATTGAGAGTCTGATTTCCATATAAAAAGCTGAACATGGATTTAATTTTTATCTTTAAATGACCTGTGTAGAACTACCACCTACTGAAATAACTTAGCAAACAAGTGAGCCGCTTTGTGTCTCTGGGCTGGAACAAACAGGAATTAAATAAACAGGGCATTGTCCTTTTCTGTCACAAAGTAAAAATTTTGGGGGGAAATAATTAAGAAGTAAGTTCACTTCTAGGGCAATCAACATTCAGCCACAAAGAATCACACGTTAACAAAGGTTAACCAATAAGAAACTTCTTTTTTTTTAGGAAAAAACAGTCAAATTAAGTGATTCCCAATCATGATCTGCAGACTGTAGTAAGTTCTTTCTATCCTGTGCTTGTAGTTGTTTCAAACAGTGTTTTCAGATTTCATGAGGGATTGATGGAGTTCTAGACCACTGGATGAAAGAGATGGTGATGCTGCTTCAGTAAAATCGGGAACTTTGTACTTAACTTTAGGAAGAACAAGTGGCGGCTTCAATTTCCGTCAGTGTTTCTTCATCCCTTTACTCTGGTGCTGGAAAATAACGAAGTTCATCCAATAGTACGCAAGAGGTGTGAGTGTGTGGTGATTTCCCCTGCAGCCGCATCCCAACTGCAACTTTTCCCTGTTCTCCTGCAGCTTGTAACCCTTCAGGAAGCTAAACTGCTGCTAAATGAGGATGACTACCTGATCAAGGCTGTCTATGACTACTGGGTGAGGAAGCGCAAGAACTGCCGGGGGCCCTCCCTCATCCCCCAGATCAAGCAGGAGAAGAGGGATGGCTCCACCAACAACGACCCCTACGTGGCCTTCCGGAGGAGAACTGAGAAGATGCAGACCAGAAAGGTGACTTGGCAAACTCTACTGCTTGAAATTTGAAATTCCTCCCTTGGTAGGAATAATTTGGATCCCTATCCAGCGTCTTGCAGGGGACAGTTTCCAGCCCATCCATTTTTTGAGCTGAATCTTCAGAGCAATGCCTGTCCCACAAACAGCCTGCTGGGTTGGAAGCTTCCCTTTCTGTGAGAAAAGCGGAAATAATCTTCCATTTGCCACAGTGGGAAGAGTTCAGTTTTTGTATTTGTAGCATGGAATGATTTGAACCAGGAAATCTGTAATCAGTGGGCATTTTGCATCAGCTTTGTACATGTGCGCAGCTTTAGTGCGTGTGGAATCAAAATCAAGGTGGGCAAAGTGCTGTAGGAACCAAGACTTGAATTCCTTGTTCTGACAAACTTCCACTGGGTTGATCTGGAGTCTGAGCAAAACATGGGGGGAAATGGCTGAAAAGTTCTCAGTTTGCTCTTAAAACTGGGTTTGTTTGCTTTTTGTGGCTTTGTTTGCCAAGTAGGATCTGCTTTAGGAAAAGCTGCTTTGGATTGTGCTCATGAGTCTCATTTGCAGCAGCATTATGTAACTTTATTTTTGCAGTTTGTGCCTCGTGGCTTTTGCTTTTGACTAAAAATTTGTTTCATCTCTCAACAGAACCGAAAGAACGATGAAGCGTCTTATGAGAAGATGTTGAAATTAAGGAGGGAGTTTAGCAGAGCCATAACAATTTTGGAGATGATTAAGAGGAGAGAGAAAACAAAACGGGAGCTGTTGCATTTAACATTGGAAGTTGTGGAGAAAAGGTAATATTCCAGATTATAAAAACCAAGGTTTTAAATTTTCATTAAATGGCTTTGAAAGCATCTCGTATCATTTATTTATTATGGCACCATAAACTTCAGAAGCTAAAAGAGAAGGGGTTTGTGTGGACAATTGGAAGATACTGATTTGTGTCTTTCAAACATTGCAGCCACTATAGTTTTAATTCTGTTTTTTTTAAGGTACCATTTGGGTGATTATGGAGGTGAAATCCTCAATGAGGTGAAGCTGAATAGACCCGAAAAAGAGATGGGCACAACTCCATCATCTCTCCACAATGGGAACCACCACAAAGTTCAAGAATGTAAAGTTAAGGTAAGGGCTTTTTCCTGCTGCGAGTCTCTTGTTATTGGGATCATCATTCCTTTGGGATCATCATTCCTTTGGATATCCCTGGAATTCAGGTATGTCTCTGAAGAAATAACCTGAAATATTAGGAGTTAAATGCTTGGGGGTGAGGCTGAGAGTTGAAAACCTCCGGAAATTTGTATTTAGCACCTGCGACACCTAGTGGTCCCAGAATTCCATGCAAACCCCTGAATGCCTGGTCTTTCAGGAATTTTGCATTCCTCGTGTTTCTCCTCTGCTTCCCAAGATGAGCTCCATTGCTGGAGTTAGTTTCAGCCAGGTTGTTATTGATGAGTGTTAATTCAGGGTAAATTTAAACACTTTCTAAAACTGCACTGACTTCTTCAAATGGAGAACTTTGCAAGTGAAATAATCTTTTTAAATAGGAACTTTGAAGTTTAATAACATTTGTGTTCAAGTGGACAGTTCAATATTGATGGAGCTGCTCAGTGCAGAGGGTTTATATGAGAAAAATCTTAACGAGCCAACCCAACTACCTTCACATCTGTTCAAAAGTGTCAATTCTGTGAGAAACAGGAAACAAATTAAATTGTTTCTTTTGAACATGTCTGAGCAGTTCAGAAAATTGAAAGTGCTGTGGAAAAATGAGATCTCAGAAAATAATTGGAATTCCAATTACAATATACTGAGTGTAGTGCAGAGTGAGGAGCCTCTTAGGCAGTCATGATTCAGAGCTCTCTTTTGATTAATAAATACCTGGAAAGACAATCAGAGGAAAAGTTCTGGGTTTTAATGAGTTCAGTAAATTTTGCATGGTGTGTCTCAAATGCCTGCAG
This sequence comes from Dasyornis broadbenti, assembly GCA_013397935.1. Taxonomy (NCBI): domain Eukaryota; kingdom Metazoa; phylum Chordata; class Aves; order Passeriformes; family Dasyornithidae; genus Dasyornis; species Dasyornis broadbenti. The sequence continues at coordinate 285,982 of VZRN01006444.1, forward strand.
AGGCTTTGGAAGACAAGAATCCTGTCTTAAAGCAATCAAGTTTCCTCTTCTCATGCTTTAGTTTTTAGTATTTTCTCTTTGTTTTTCCCGAACAGCATCCTCACCACTCCTCTCTGAAGGAGGAGGTGTCCGATGTTGTCCGTCAGAAGAAAAAGTACCTGAAGAAGCCCAAACTGGAGTGTGTGGTGACCCCTCAGCCCCTGGCTGAGCCCTTGCCTGTGCTCAGCAAGAGCGATATCAAGCAGTACGACTTCCACAGCTCCGATGAGGATGAGTTCCCGCAGGTAACCACCAAAATCTCGGTGTACAGGAGGCAGAAATTTCATTTAGCTGCCATTTGGCCAGTCTTGATTGTCCCGGCTCTGAGTATCTTTAAAAGATCCTTGTATAAATCGAGTTTTTCTTCCAAGCTGTGCTTTGATATAGAATTGTGGCAGTTCGTATTGCACAGACATAAACTTTTAAAATAAATACAATTATACCGGTGTGGCAGGTGGGAGAATGATGATGTTTTCTGGTCTAGGTACCCTCACCAGTGTCAGAAGCAGAAGAAGAAAATGATCCTGATGGACCTTGTGCTTTCAGGAGAAGAGCAGGATGCCAGTATTATGCTGTAAGACAGTGCTTTGGCTTTAGGGGTGCTTTCTTTAAATTGCGGTTGGCATAGTGCTAATGTTGGAGTTCTGTTCCCACTCTGACCATCAAAGCTTTCATGCTTTGGTGAGCCCAAGGACAAGTGCAAGAACATCCCCTTTTCTGCCGGGCTCCAGAGGGTCCAAGCTGAAGCTTCCCTCGTAGAATTCATCTTCCTTTCTTTTTTTCTCTTCATGAATTAACTCCTTTGTCAAAAGACGCTGAGATGACTGAAAACTTCTGTTTTCATTTTCTCCTTCTCTATTGCTGTGAGAAGCAGATCATTTAACAGCCTAAGTGTTAGTTTTGAGTTTGTTTTTTGGCTACTGAAGCCATTGGATTTTCAGTTAACTCAACATGAACTACCACATGTTCTGCCCTGGAGCCTGTGTGCATGATACCCAGCAGTGCCCCAATCAAAGCACCCTCTGAGTGAGCATAAATGGCCTTTTCTTTCTTCTCGTTTGGACAGCCTCGTTTGGACCAAACGAATTCTTCGTCTGAAAGCCCAGAATTGGCAGAATTGGACAAACTGAGGTTCAGGCATTGCCTTACAACCCTTACAATCCCAAGGAGATGTATAGGATTTGCAAGGAGGCGGATTGGCAGGGGTGGAAGGTACAGTTGGGTTCTTTCTACTCTTCATTCCCCTTTAGAGTATTAAAAAGAGATAATGACACTGATGATTGTTCTCCTCCTCTTTAATCAGGGTTATCATGGACCGAATATCCACAGAACATGATCCTGTCTTGAGGCAGATTGACCCGGAAATGCTGAACAGTTTTTCAAGCTCTTCCCAGACTTTAGACTTTTCTTCTAATTTTTCACGGACCAATGCTTCCAATAAACATTGTGAAAACAGACTGTCCCTTCCTGAAATCCTAAGCAATATCAGATCATGTCGACTGCAGTGTTTTCAGCCCAGGCTACTCAATCTCCAGGACAGTGATAGTGAAGAATGTACCTCAAGGAAAGCAGGGCAGACTGTGAATAATAAAAGAGTCTCTGCAGCATCTGTAGCTTTATTGAACACCAGCAAGAATGGCATATCAGGTAGGCAATGATTTGGCTGCTTCTGGGATTTCAGATACTGAGTTTTGGGGGTTTTCCTTGTGGCTGGACTGATAAGATCTTCAGCACTGGTGTGGGCCTACCCCCAGATACAACCTGATTATTTTATATTTCTTAAAACATACAGACACTTCCCACAAACAGTGCTCTTCCTCCTGCTTTGCTTCCATTAGAGTTTGAAGTGCTGCATCCAGACATTATTCAAAGCAGGGATTCTGCTCATATTAAGAATTGCTTAGGTCTCATTGAGTCTTAATGGCACTAATTGGTCTAAGCTTGTTTAAGGGTAGGAGAATGCTCGTTATGAATGCAAAACACAACTGGTGGTTTCTTGGGGAGGGTGGGGGTGGCTCATTTTTGTCGTAATTTTTAATTTTGACTCAGAAGAATGTAGGAAGTTCCTAAGTGCCCTGTGCAGATGTGGAAGGGTCTGAAAATGATGAAAACATTGGCAGTGGAAGCATCCAGTGATGAAAAAATTGCTTTAAGCTTAAATTAAGCAATGTTTGCATCACATGCTGGAGTTGCAATTGCTCAAGTTTTAACACTGTCACTCCTTTATAATCAGGAAAGAATCATAATCATATGATACTACAAAAATCTGAACAATTTCAGGTACAGCAAATGAGATCTCCTACAACAGCAAGCACCTGAGTATATCCCTACTCCATCCTGTATTGTACACCAGGATAATTAAATAATAGAATAGACTGACTCTGAATTGCATAATTTCTGTGGTTATGGAATGTTCCATCTCTCTCAAAGCTGCAGGAATGGGTGTTTAATCTTCAATAATGGATCTCTAGAATTCCTGTGTACGCATCAATGTCTTGTTCTGACAGAGGCACAGAAAATTTATCCCAGCCCAGTGTTTTTCACTATGGTCACTGAAACCTTTATATTGTTCTCTCCCATGAAAAGATTGGCACAGGAGCATTTTCCTGCTGCATGAGAAGAACAGGTAGAATGTGCTCTATATATATATATGTATAATTATTTTTTGAAAGAACTTGAAGGCCTGGAGAGTCACAGCTGTGGCAGAAAGGGGCAGTTCAGTGTGATGGGATCATTGATAAGCACCAAGAGCTGTCTTGTTAAAGCAAGTGCAGGAAATAAAAGAGTTAAAGAAAGAGCTGAAAAATGAGCAAAACCAAATCTGATGGATCTAAGCCACTTTTTGGAGGAATAGTAATAAACTTGTGGTATAATTTTAGAAATCATCTGAGGAATACATTTAAATTAAATGGAAATCCCTCAGTAGTTGCAGTACATTATGCGTGAAATTTATAACTGGGGAGGACCTTTTTTGTCACAGATTTAAATTTACAAACCAGATGCTGCAATTCTGGAACAAGATCAGACACAACAGACAACAGAACTGTTCCCCAAATAACTGAACCAGCAAGAGGCACTGCAGTTGGATTTCTCACTGGTAAATAGGGAGTACATTTTAAAAGGGCTGGTCAGAGGCTGGTTGGGCGTTAAATGAGCACAGGCCCTGTCAGTGCATTTATTGAAGCCATTCTCTTTGGGAAGTGATTGTTGAAATCTGTTGATTTTACAGCTGGTTGGATAGTCCCTCCAGAGGAAACAGTGGCAGTACTTTCACTGATTATTTTTAATTTTTTTACTACTTTATTTGGGAGTTGCTTTGATTTTTACTGCACAAAAGTATTTAAAATTACCTCTGTATTATTTTCCACTGTGTTAATAAAGCAACTCTTCCTGGGGTATTTCCTCAAAAGATTTGTACAAACAGAATTTACTTTATTTTAAAACTGTGTGACCAGATCTTTCTTCAAAACACCTAATGAGTGCAGGAATCAAGAACCATTTTTTTTAAGCTAAATTACTCTCTTGCTCACGTTATAAGAACTGCAAATGGGAAAAGCATGTCCCTAGACAGAGGACAGCTGCACATGATGGCATTCCCAGCGGAAGGATTTTGCTTGTGGAACAAACTTTTACCTTTTAGAGGTAGTTTTTTCCCCCAGCCTTAAATACCACAAAGCAGTAATTAATGCAGTGCCTCTTTTGGGGCGGCCTGCAAGCTGATCTTTGATTAAAGCCTTCAAGTCCTGAGAGAAGTCCTGACATCATAATCCAAGCCTTCCAAAAAGGAGAGGAGCCTGGAAGTGAAAGCAGAAGTGACTTTTTGACGCTGTTGTGTTGCAGTTTTTCAGTCCAGTCAGGCTCTGATAAAATAAAAACCCCCTGATGCTCAGCAGTGGAAGCTGCAGAGCTCTCAACTCTGACTTTAGAGGCTGCCCTGAGACATGGTGAAAGTTTGCTCTTTTATTCTGTAGGACCTTCGAGGTGTTTGATTTGGCAGAAGCAAATGATGTTAAAAGTGCTAATGAACATCTGCTGGTGTATAACAAGGTGAACAGCTGAGCTCAGCCTGACCGCTGAATAAATACCTGCAGTTCAGGCACGTAAAGGCAGAGGAAGGCAATATTGAATTCTGGAGAAACCTTCCCTGTATCCTGGAGTAGAATGTTCCATGAGTTTGTGGTCTGTGACAAACTGGGAAGGAAGGGAGATTGAAAACATGAAATCTAACCTCGTTCTGAAACAGCTTTCTATAAAACAAAACGCATTTTCTGGGATTTGTTACCTCAGAACTTAAAAATAGAAATAGATGTCATATTCCATAATGCTGTTCTTGGCCGTGTTGCCTTCAGCAATGCCATGTGTTTTGTGAGGGAACGCAGCAGGTTGAGCCCACTTAACTTGGAGTTAAATTCTGGGCAAGAATCTGCAAGAGCAACGAAGTAAAGCTAAATGCAAGATAAGCTTAGCTTGGAAATTATAATAGTGCTACGGTTTAAGAGAAGTAACTTTTTAGCAATTGGACTTCTAAGTGCTCTCCTAACATGGTTGAAACCTGTTTTAATAATGTACCAGCTGAGAGGAGGTTTCAGTCTTCATTTCTAAGTAGTCACTGTCCTAATTCTGATATTTTTTCACAATGGAATTTCAGGACATCCACAAGTACTAAAAGTAGTAAATGAAAGAGCCAAACCCCGAAAGATGGATTACTCCGTCCTCTAATGGTAGCTCAGTGTCTCTTGATGTTCCTGCAGAATCCAGGTGTTTGTGGTGCATCACAGCTTCAGTCTTGGAAAAACATTTCAACAGCTTATCCTGAACTCTTCATTTCTATTTAGCATGAAACCCTTGTCAGGATTTCCAGTTCTCCAAGTGTGCAATTCTTCAGGGAGAGAAGTTTAAACTTTGCTAACTTCATTCCCTTCATGTGTTGGGACTGTGAGATTACTGAGGTGGCATTAACCTGGTTCTCAAAAATAACTGTATTGTGGCACCCCTAACCTCTTACTCCATTTAAAGCAATAATTGGCAGAGAAGATCTGCCATGCCAGGCGTGTGCTTCCCTAAGAGTCCATTCTGGCTTTGGAGAAAGGGGCAATACTGAACTGCAGGAAGGGAAATTGTCCAGGAATCAACTCCCAGTGTTTACTGGGAGAGAAGATGCCCAGCTCAGCCCGGGGTACTTTGTCCTCAGCTCTGATTTTTAGGCTATGCTGCTTTTCTGAAAGCCAGGAAAATCATTTCTCTTCAGCTTTTGCCTAAAGCTACTGGAAAGAAAACCACCAAAGACAGAAACAGCTTAAAAGCATCGAAAGCTCTGAATTCTTTTGTTACAAATGGATTCAATGAAAGAACACAACAAACAGACACAGCTTGACCTCTCCTTTACGTAACATGTGGAGATTCTGGGTGCATCTGACATGATTTCTGTTCCCTTCACCCCCTTGTAGCTGCGCTCTCGCCTTGTCCACGCGTGTGTTTTGTGCGGGTGTGTAACTGTGGCTCCCTTTCTCTCTTTCTCTCTTTCTCTCTTTCTCTCTTTCTCTCTTTCTCTCTTTCTCTCTTTCTCTCTTTCTCTCTTTCTGTCCTGTAGTCACAGGGGGTATCACAGAGGAGCAGTTCCAGACCCACCAACAGCAGCTCGTGCAGATGCAGAGGCAGCAGCTGGCCCAGCTGCAGCAGAAGCAGCAGTCTCAGCATTCCTCCCAACAGACACATCCGAAAGCACAGGTACTGCTCCTGCCTCGACCTGTCCTGACGCTTCCTTTCTGTTTACAGTGCTGTCATCTCCTAGCAACCAAATGGGACACCCCAGCAAATGGGGGACATTTTAGAGTGAATGTAAAACACTCTGATCAGGGTTCTTTTTTAATGAGTTGGCTGCATTTTACAAGTTAAGAGACTTTGTAGCTGAACGTGTTACCTGCATCCACAGAGTGTAAAAATATCAGTGTGTGCTCTCAACTCTTACTATTTTCACTGGGTTTGTCTTCCTTTATTAAAATTACCTTCTGAGGTAATGTGTTCTATTTTGAACAGATGTTCAGTGAGTACTAAAAATTGGTACCTCTGAGAGGAAAAAGAACTTTCATATTTGCATATTCTGGCTTCTAAAAGAATCCCATTTTTCTCTGGAATCCCTTGCAAGGGAAGGATATGCATTTCCATTGCACTTCGTTTTCTCTTAGTTTCTTCCCAATAAAATACAAAAGCTGTTGCTGTTGTCTGTTACTAGGAAAATGTACATTACTTTGAGCATTTTCTATCTAATTGCTTGTGCTGTTTGTCCCATCCCCTCAGTGTTTTCTACTTCAATTAATCAAGGATTCTGTGTTGGCAGACACTGATGGCATTTTTTGTAACTGTAAAGACAGGATGCCAAAATATTGAAACAAAACAAATGAATTTTGGATCTTTAAACCACTTCAAGCTTCTGTGCAAAGTCACTTTCTTAGTTAATATAAATTGAAATTGCAGAATTGATGTTCTTTCCGGTAAGACTGGTGAGACTTTCCAATAGAAACTGAACTACCAGAGTGGGATTCCAGAATGTGCTGGGCAGTTTTGCTGTGGTACAAGAATGGATGTGCCACAAGTACTGAACAGCCCTGAGATTGCAGCTGCAGAGCATTTGCTGCCTGGAGGCAGAAGAGAGAAGGAGATTTAAGACATGGTTGTTTTCTTAGAGGAAACTTCTCCAAACACAGGGAATCCGGTGTGGTTTGGGATGGGAGAGACCTTAGAGCCCATCTCATTCCACCCCTGCCATGGGCAGGGACACCTCCCACTGTCCCAGGCAGCTCCAAGCCCTGTCCAGCCTGGCCTTGGGCACTTCCAGGGATCCAGGGGCAGCCACAGCTGCTCTGGGAAATTTTATCCCATGCCCTCCCCACCCTCACAGGGAACAATTCCTTCCCAAGATCCCATCCATCCCTGCCCTCTGGCAGTGGGAAGCCGTTCCCTGTGTCCTGTCCCTCCATCCCTTGTCCCCAGTCCCTCTCCAGCTCTCCTGGAGCGCCTCTAGGCCCTGCCAGGGGCTCCAAGGTCTCCCCAGAGCCTTCTGCACTCTACACTGAACAGCCCACGCACAAGTGATTTGTTGTGCTGAGAACTGCACTGGCCATGGCCTGGCTGAGTTGGGCACTTGCTCAGCCCTCATTTGCACACTGATTTCCAACTTTCCATCAGTCTGGTGACACAGAAATATTCAGTGTTGTTGTGCATTAGGTCACATATAGAAATTGTATTTATTTGTTTGCTTTACTTGTGCACTGTAGCAGTCCTAAGGTGTATTTCATTTTGTCCTTAGATAATTACGAAGAACTCCCTTCTCTTCCTGCAGGGCTCCAGCACCTCTGACTGTATGTCCAAAACCCTGGATTCAGCCAGTGCCCACTTTGCTGCCTCTGCAGTGGTCAGTGCCCCGGCCCCCGGGCGCAGCGAGGGAACGAAGGAGCAGAACACCAGCCACAACAATATCAATGGTGTTGTCCAGCCTTCAGGTGAGGAGCCCTTGGGAATCCTGCTCTGCAAGGAGCTGAGAAAATCAACTGGTCTCACTTACCAGCTGATCTCATTGCTGATTTCTAAAATATTAACAAACAACCAAAAAAACCCAATCAAGTATCTTCGTTGTGATAGTTTTAAATATTGTCTAAGGTACTTGGGAGCAATGGTTTGTATCATGGAATATCCTGAGGTGGAAGGGACCCACAAGGATCATCAGAGTCCAGCTCCTTGCCCTGTACAGGACAGCCCCAAGAATCCCACCCTGTGCCTGAGAGCCTTATCCAATATATGTTGTTAAAATGGATATAAAGCTACCAAGTGCTCATTTCATTGGGAGAGCATTGTTTTCCTTTGGTAGTCTTTACCTTCTAATAATCTGTTCTAATCAAAAGCCTAAATGACAGCATTTTAAAACCAGTGTGAGTGTGTAATGAAGGTATAAATCAACAGCTTAAAACATTAAGTACTTCGAGAAGGAAATGGAAAAGTTGATTCATTATTTGGTTGTTACCTCACTCATGCATTCAGCCAAAATCTTACTAACCAAACCTCTGTGGCAGTTCTTTTCTTTTGGCATCTCTGTAAGCCTCAGGTTTCACTGCATTTAGGATTTGTCCCCAAAAGTGCAGCCACTGGCACTCGGTGCTCCCTCCCTGCCCTCCTCCTGCACTGCTGGTTGTGCTCCATGATGCCAAGAGGCAAATGGGATTTGGGCTGCCAGGACGAAGAGGCTTTTAGAGTAATTTGTTGTTTTAGCAGTTAATGATGTGATTAGTTTTATAGACCTTCTGCCAGGCTGGGTTAATGGTAATATGAAATGAATAGAGGGAGAAAAAACACAACTGAATAAAATCAATAAACTGGAGCAGTTCCAGCAAAGAGAGAGAGATCTGTGTGTAATTCTCTGAGTTCCTCTCCAAGAGGGCAGTGCTTAGAGGGTGGAAGATCAGGCACATGGGAGAGTGCCATGCTACCACTTCTGAATGTCTCCGTGTTGTGAACGTGTGAAATGCAGACGTTCATGACATACACACTCAAAGCACTACCCTTGAGGTTAATCTTTGTCTTTATATCACATTTTTAACACCCACCATTTGTTCCATGCAACAGGAACCTCCAGAACTTTGTACTCCACCAACATGGCTTTATCATCCAGCCCAGGGATCTCAACTGTACAGCTCGTAAGGACAGTTGGCCACAGCACCACAAACCACTTAATCCCAGCCTTGTGCACGAGCAGCCCTCAGCCTCTCCCCATGAACAATTCCTGCCTGCCCAGCGCGGTGCACCTCAACAACGTCAGTGTTGTGTCTCCAGTCAATGTTCATATCAATACACGGACTTCAGCGCCCTCGCCAACAGCCTTAAAACTTGCCACAGTTGCTGCCAGCATGGACAGAGTGCCAAAGGTAACTCCCAGCAGTGCCATCAGCAGTATAGCAAGGTGAGTGGGGACAGGGCTGCAGCAGCTCCCAGCTGTGCTTGGAACCACGGAATTGTTTGGGTTGGAATCGCCAAAATGGCAGAGTCCAGCCTGGCACCAGTCCCCACCTTGTCAGCCCAGAGCACTGAGTGCCACCTCAGCGGTGACTCCCCCACCTCCCTGGGCAGTTCCAGTGCCTGACAACCCTTTCCATGAAGGAATTCCTCCTGTGTCCCAGCTGACCCTCCCCTGCTGCAGCCTCAGGCTGTGTCCTCTCCGTAGATGTGCCCAACTAGAGGGAATTGTTTCCAACTCTAAGAGGCTTCTCAGCACCTTCAGCCTCCCAAAAACACCCTCAGCGCCTTCAGCGTGGCCAAGGCAAACCACAGGAGCTCATTTTGCAGATTAACCCCCTCAAAGGATGTGCACTGCCTTCAGGCACCAGTAGTTTTGGTCGACTTCTACTCTGTTTGAATTTCAGCCATTTAATTTGTCCCTTCTCATGCAGCACTTTCAGGTGGATTTTGTCAAACTCTCATGTTCTCCATAATGTTGTGTGCCAATATTGTAAGATTCAGGCTGGCACATGTATTTTTATATTTACATATGGATTTGTGTGTTATATATTGATGTAAATCACCAACCAGAAAACTGACAACCTGCATCTTACATACAAAATCATAATTCATAAGTGTTTAGGTTGGAAAAGACCTTTAAGATCATCAAGTCCAACCATTTAGATATTTATTCTCATTGAACAGCAGCCCTGGTATTTCAGGATACTTCAATGATGTTTCATAGGAGTGGCAGGAGCTTTGCAGTTGGCAAAGTTTTCAGAAAATGGCAATATTTGGGCTTTGTTTGAAGTCTCTGGTGGGTTATGTGATTTTTAAAAAACAAAGTCATGTCTGTGAACTGGAAAAGTAAAAAATGGGTGTTGGTAAATGAGTAAAAAATTGAGTTTCTTGCCCTAGTGCTAAAGCAGAAGGGGGTGATTGCAACAACACTTGGTTCATGAACAGAATTAACTGATATTGAATTATCATGGTATGTCTCAACTTTGTTCCTTCAGGAGAGCTTTTAGTACTTTTATCCGTAATTTGGGCTGGAAATTGACAGTTCAATGCAGTAATTCTGCACTGTGGATTAGCAGCACTTGTTGAATGCCAGTATTTACTTCTAAATAATGTTTGCAGTGTGTGTGCTAAGGCTCCTGCCCGGTCCAGGTAACGGCTGTGTGAAAATACGAAAGAAATGCTGCAAACTGTGAGGAAATCTCCTGCTCTGCCTGTAACTGGGGTGTTCCTTGCCTTGCAGAGAGAACCATGAACCAGAACGCCTGGGCTTGAACGGCATAGCAGAGACCACAGTGGCCATGGAAGTGACATAACCTCCAACCAGTGTCCCCGCCTGTGCTCATGGTGTGCTCCTTTCTATTCCAACTGAATGCAAACCACAGCACTCTGTGGATCACAGAGAACTCAAATAGACCCGAATGGACTCCGATTATATCGTGTATTAAGTCGATATACAATGTAAATTTTGTAAAATTGGGAAAATCACTACCTTGTAAAATAGTTTATTTGTATCATCAATATTATTTCTGTTACTTGAATAGTAGATATTCATCATCATGCTTTTGCACTTGAATTTGCAACTGAATGGATTAAAAAATAATTCTTTAATGGGATCATGAGCATGACATGGGATCCTGCATCACTTGTTTAAACTATTTATTTTGCCATGTTTACATTTTGTATCTTGTACAAATAAATGCAACTTTGTGTCTAAAAAAAAAAAGTTAAAGATTCATAGCTAGGAAACAAAATTCTTGTAATTTTTTTCTAAAGGAAATGTAAAGTTTTCACTTGGTTCATTTTGTTTCACAATTTGACTAGATGGACTTTTTGGTAAATACTTTAGTGGCATTTCACTGTCAAATATGAAGTTCAAGGCAAAATAGTATTTTCTATTACTGTGCAGGGGAAAGGGATGGATCGATACATGCAAATTTAATGTAGTAACTCACTTTTCCATATATTTTGAATGTATATTTCTATTTATAATACCAGTTTATAAAAAATAATTACACAGGAGAGAGGGAAAAAAAAAAACTGACTAGGAAAATTATGCATCTGGCATATGTCCAATTGTGCAGATCTGAGAAAATTTTCACCTTGATGCCATTTTATCCGAAGACTGCGTATTTTAACCGGCTTTCAAACTGTACCACACCACATAAAGGATATTTTACCAGGTATGTATTGCATTCTGTATCATCGCAATAATTTCATTATTTGATGTCTAGCTATCGAGCCATCCCAGGTGGTGGGGGTGGGGAGGGAGGGAGGGTTGTGGCAAGATTGTCTTTTCAATTTTGGAGAGTTTTCCTGTGGCTACAAGGCAAGTAACGGGTTGGAAAAAGTCTGACTGTAAGCGTTGGACACCTTCGTAGTGTAGTGTTTTAGTGACTTTTTTTATACGGTTCTGTACATTAGATACGTGTAGTGGTGTTTCCGAATGTTTGTTTATGCACTAGTTCAGACAACTTTCCCTGTTACTTGTTCTTGATAAGTGAAAACTGCAGGGAAATAAAAATACATATCAAAACCTGGCCATGGTGCACATGTGGTTATTTCACAGAGTGCGAGCAGGGACAGCCGAGGCTCTGCCAGCTGCTCGGGGTCTCTGGTGCCTTTGATCCCAGCATAGGCACTGATTTCCACTTCCTGCAGCTGATGTGGTGATTCCTGCGCTGGCAGCCTGGGAAGGGACCTGACTCCTGGGAAAACGGGGAATGAGGGCTTCTTGCCCTGCCTGAGAAATGGGGTGAATCGTTTCTGCTGTTTTGTTCTCCACACGCGGGTGTTTCTGTGTTCCTTACAAATCACAGAATCGCTGAGGTTGGAAGGAACCTCGGGATGTTGTGTAGGGCACACCCACCCTCCCAGGAAAGTCAGGATATGCTGTGCCTGTGTCATGCAGTGTATTTTCCTTCTTAGCTTTCTGTACAAAGAACTATTTTAAATCCAAGTTGTGTTNTTATGCATCTGGCATATGTCCAATTGTGCAGATCTGAGAAAATTTTCACCTTGATGCCATTTTATCCGAAGACTGCGTATTTTAACCGGCTTTCAAACTGTACCACACCACATAAAGGATATTTTACCAGGTATGTATTGCATTCTGTATCATCGCAATAATTTCATTATTGGATGTCTAGCTATNTTAAAAGGTCTGGCAGCTAAAAACATTTGCAGAGCTTTAAATCCTGCGAACTCTTCACAGACTCAGGTGTCTAAAGTTACCTGGTTTTTGCTTAACTCATGCTCTGTTTTTTATTCCATGATGTCTGCAGGAAGAGGTGAGGATAGATTATTCCTGTTGGGAATAGAGGAACCCACAGCTCTGCCTTGGTCAGGTGAGGGCTGGTGGCAGCGCATGGCAGGCTGCATTGTGCCTTCTCTGGGATTGCTGCTCCCTGGCAAATTCCTCTTTATCTGATCTTTCCAGGCTTTCTGTAGAGCTGGGCTCATTTCAGGGAATGACTGACCTATGTAGTCTGAAGTATCAATGATTTTTTATTTTTCTTTTTCTTTTTTTTTTTTTTTTTTAAAGAATTGTTGAAAATCCGAGGCTGAAAAAGAAAAAAATTACTCGCCTTGGTTTATAGAAATAACCTTGCTTCACTACCATCCCCAAAACCCTTTGGAGGCTTAATGAAAATGGGAAGTAATTTCCTCTGCAGATTGAAAGCTGTACACTTAGCATGGATTCTTCTCACTACAAAGATCATTTCCAGTGGATCATTTTCAGGGAAAATTGGCCAGAAGATGTCTGCGAGATTGCTGTGTATCTCTGATTTCGTGTCGCCTAATCCTCATCTAATTACTTAAAAAACCTTTAGCTGGAGCTTCGAACTTTTAATGGATTCTGGGAAAATGTGAGGTGCAGAGAAGGATTCCGTGAACTCCCAAGGCTCTGATGGTAAGTGCCAGATGTGGAATGGGTTTCATTTAAAGGATTAGTGCTGATGAAACCTGTGAAGCAGAAGTGGAATAGTCATCAGCAGAATTTCTGTGTGCCTCAAGTGCAGGAAAAGGGGAGCGGTGGATGATGCTGCAGGCCATGGAAATCTCCATCAAAAAGAAGAAAAAGAGAAAAGGGAGGGAGTATTGCTATGAAATACTTTGTCCTGATCCCAGCTGGGAATGCCACTGGCTGAGGTGGGTTTGTGCTGTTCAAACACGTTGAGGATATGGCATTGTTCATTTTTAATCCCCTCGTTTGTGCATCTCTGCAGTAGGGTTGGAAAAGGGATTTCTGTTGTGCGTTGGGAATGTCACTCAGGTAAGGTTGTGGAATCCTGGTTTATCTTCAGCAATTTATACTGGACTTCACGTCATGTGCAGAGTTTTAAATGTCAGCTACTAGAAAATGACGGTTCTTTCTCTAATAACTTCTATTTATTTATGGATCGACTGGAGTTTTGGTCCGTGTTTCACTGTCCTCCCAACAGGCTCCCTGGATTTCCCTTCAGAGAAACAGTTTCCAAGCTCACTTCCATGTTTCCGCCACTTTGAGGCTTTGCAACATTCGCGCTTTAAGTGCAAAGATGGGGAATAACCTTGGCAAATTAAAGCTAGTTAACTTGATGAGGGAGAGGGAATTTTTCCTGAGCAGCAGCAGAGCCAGGCAGTCTAAGTTGGGTGAGCTGTGAAGATCCAAGTGTTTCCATCTGAAAGAAGTCTCATGGAAGATAATTACTTCTGATCCAAGCAGCTCATTATGAGGGAAACATTGGAAATGTTCCTTGCAGGAGCCCAGCAGCAGTGCCTGAGGTGAGGGAATGTGGAGGTGCCTGCACCGCTTGTGCCATCCTGCTGCAGTGCCAGGACCCAAAATGACATTCCCTGATGTGAGAACTGAGCTGAGCATTTGCTTCTGAAGGGCCTTTCAGGAGGAAAAGGGACTTTCAAGACGCATTCCCTGTGTTCTCTGGGATTTGCTTGTTCCCAGCCACCTGCTGTATCTCTAAATGCAATCTCTCTCCTTCGGGTGGTTTTTAGTGGTGTAATGTCAAAAAAAATAATGAGGAGCACAGATGTAAGTGAAATTGTGCTGTGAATTCAACTCATTTACCAGGCTGGATTGTCACTGAGTAACTCCAGTTTAAATAAAAGTAAAAGAAATTAATGTAGCTGGAATAGGACTGAAATCTGAAAACTGACAGGGAGTAACACTGAAGTAACCCAAATCACGTTTGGAATCCCTGAATCCCAGAATGGTTTGGGGTGGAAGGGGACATTAAAACTCATCTCTGCTACGGGCAGGGTCACCTTCCACTATCCCAGGCTGCTCCAAGCTCCCTCCAGCCTTGGACACTGCCCGGGCACCAGGGGCAGCCACAGCTTCTCTGAGAGCCCATACCAGGACCTCCCCACCCTCCCAGCCTTACAGATGTTCTGAAGTTAGGGTTGTTTCTGTGACTAGGAGCAGCAAAATCTGTTTAGTCCAGCCTGATTTCAGTCCGTGGGACCCTGGTTTAGCTCCAGCACGAGTGGAATTCCCCACGGAGGGTGAGGTGGGAGGATCAGAGCAAGGAGCTAAGGAAGGAGCGAGGCATTAACTGAGGCAGATAACAGAACTTGTAGCAGATAATTCAGCCTGAATCGTTTTGTCTGGTGGGAGAACACAACCCCTGCCTGCCCACGCTCCATCCCTGAGCTATCATACCCTGGCAAGATGTTGTCAATTTGGGAGTGTCACAAAAATAACCGCGGCGCGCCTGACGAGTGCGGGGATCCCCCGGGGATGGCAGAGAGCAGCTAATGGAGCAGAAGGGCAGCGAGTGACCGCGGCACATCCCAGCTGCGCTTCCCGGAGCTCGGCTGGCACACGGCAGAAGCTCCGTGCGGGGCCGGGCTGGGGGCAGCCCGGTGCTGGCTGTGCCACCGGGGCTCTGAACGCTCCTGTGCCCCTTCCCGAATCCGTGGAGCCCCTCCCCGGGGAGAAAGGGATGCCGAAAATAGCAGCGCTCCCCCTGCTGCTGATGCTGATGCTGATCCGACTCGACTCGGCGCGGGGGTTTCAATCACCGGCTGGAAGTGACACCAGAAGATGGCATCAGCTGCATGCGATGCTCCTTAACTCTTTCTGCAGCTCCATGGAGCCTCGGTGCTTTGGGATTGGGTATTTTTTAGCGCTTTTCTGTCCATTCGGGATTTTTATGGTTGCTTTATAACTTCCTATAATGTAAAGACAACGGATTTTTTTTGCAAGTTGCAACCCTTTTATTTGGGTGATTTATTAACCCAAATGAAAAGATGGTAACTTGGAAAAAAATACTCGGTGTGCTCAGTAATGAACTGAAACGTTTTGCTGTTTTATACAGCAGTAAAATCGATTTAGTTATTTTGAGCAAACCCATTTTTTATAGGTGGGTTAACACGAAATACGTGACTGCGCACAACGTGAATAATTTATGTGGAGATTGAGATTTATGTGTGCACTTAACGCATATTTTTTTTAAGTAAGCATATATTGAAGTGTCTTGCAAATGGAAACAATTCCTGCCAGCGCAGCCCAAACACTTCCTCATGGAGCATCTTTGGAGTGCCAGTGCTCCATTCCCACATCCAAACCTCTGTGGAAGTGTGAGAAAGGAACCCTGAATCCCAAAGAAATCCCTACCTGTTTGATCCAAGGAGATGTTGTGTCTGGGATAATCACCCTGAGAGTGTCAGGGCTGCAGCTCCTGGACATTTTGCTGTGGAATTTTTTCCCCTGCCTGGCCAAATGTTCCTGCAGCCCAGTCGCTCCTGAGCTGTGGCTGTGTTTCCGTGCCTTTGATGATCTCTGGGGATGCAGATTAGATAATTTGTGAGCCTCAGTTCCTCCTGGCTGCCTTCCCAGCGCTTTGCAGCTCGTTTTTGCCTTTATTTATTTTTATTCCTGCTGAACACTTTTACGCTCTGCCTTTGCAGAAACCTTCCCTGGTGCGCTCCCAGTGTCTCCTGGTGTCTGCGGGACATTAACTGCAGGTGACATTTCAAATTGCCTTTTGTCGTGGGGATCCCCACGCTTTCGGTCCCTCCTGGGAGAAATCCTTCAGCACCCCTTTCCCCTGAGCCGCATCTCAGCCCCGATGACACAAAGGTATCAAATTTCCTGCCCCTGGCCACTGCTGAGGCGCCGGGATCAATGGAATGTGCATTAAAGCTGCTCTCCCTGCTGACAACTCGCGCCCCTGGCCAGCGCCGCTGTCTGCTCCTTGCGCTGAATTGTTCAACGCAGCAGAAATTCAACCTTGGTGCCTTTCTCCTGCGGCTCCCTCCCAGCTCCAGAGCCCATTCCTGGAGGCCAGGAGCAAGGAAAGGGCTCCGTGAACGGGAAATGGGTCATTCAGCTCTGAAACATTCCCTGATTTCCGCGGGATCACCTCTGCCAGGGCCCGTGTCCTGCTGTTGTTCAGGTCCTCTGTCCCCTGTGCCCTCCTTGGTTTTCCTGCAGCCTCAGCACCCTGGCTGTGCTGGTGGCTCCCCTGCAGAGAAATGGAATCCTGTCATTCCTTTATGACCCCAGTCCTTGAGGAGGGGGTTTGTCATTCCTTTTGGAGAGCTCTGACATCTTGGGATGTTCAGTGAAGCGAGGTTGGCTCTGCTGGAGAATTTCTTCAGGAAAAATTCACCACTCGCTGTCAAACCATATCTGATCTAAACTGTGGGGCTGGAGAACTTGGAAAGTGGGAAAAGGAGATGACATCTTGCTTTTATTTTTGTGGTACTGGTAGGAAGAAAATTTTCACGTGTTCTGGTGTGAGTAAGCTCAGAAAAACGTAACTCTGAGTGGATTTCTTGTCAGTGTACAACTGAAAAACAACAGTTTTTACTGAGAAGTGAAAGAAATGAATGAAGGTGGCAGGAGCCAAGTATTTCAGCTCTGCTTTCGTGTTTCTGCATGTTTTCTAGGAAGCAGCTTCCCACCAAACTGTCCATCCCACCCTTCAGGCAGCCAGCCCAGCCTGGGAGAAGCTCGCGGAGCCAAGGAGGTGCTGATCACTCCCGAATCCGCCTGGAAGTGAACGTTCCCACCAGGCTGCTGAACCCAATCTGGTAATAAGTAGTAAAAATAGCAGCTGGGTGACAATCCAGTATTGTCTGCACTCCAGACAATGTCACATTGTTTGTGACAAAAGTGCTGAGAAAAGATGGCTCTCTGCATTCTTCCTGATTGCAGATTATACCTGCTCGAACAGAAAAATCGAGCTGTGCTTATCTCGCTCCAAAATGAGCTCTCGATAATGGAGGAAAATCAGGATTAATTCATCCAAACCGTTGTCTTTTATGACTAAGCCCCTACTTGTCATGACTAACAAGTTTGCTATTCAGGGTAAAAGCTTGAAACATAAGAGAAATAAAAGGGATAATTGGTAATCCACGGGAATAAATCCCATTATGTAATAATGTCTTATCACACGCTGCACATTGCTAACTCTCCCCCATGGAATTGCTTTTAAGAAGGGTGTGAGAGGCTTTGCAGCCGGCCTGCCCTCACATCCACCTCAGGTAACGAGAAAGGGAGATTTCCCTCAAAATGCTGGAGGATCGTCCACCCTCGTCTGAGCCGTACAGCTGAGGCTGACTGAATAAAACCCTGGTGGAAACCAGGACCAGGAGTTACTGGAGCTTGGGGCTTGCACCTTCCGAGATGGCAACAACGGTGTTCAGATTCTTCTTTAAGCAGGAGATTCTTGTAGGGAGAAAGTGATGGAGGAGGAGACGTCCTGTGGTATTTTCGATTCTTTCAAATCATGTGAATGCAGGGAAATAAATGAGCCCTGGGCCAGGGCTGGGGACAGGAGGGAGAGGTGCAGGTGCTTTTAGCAGGTAAGATGGGAGCGTTTTTAGGGAAGGAGGATGAGGACAGCACCCCTGATGAGGAGGAACAGGCTCCAGATGCTGCTTTTCCCAGATGCTGATTCACCGGCTGCATCGTGACAAAACTTCTTGTCAATTGAACAAGGTCGAAGCGCTGCCCAGAGCTGCCATTGCTTCTGCCGCTTCTCCCAGGAATGAGACATGGAGTGATATTCCAGGAAGAAATGTCCTTTAACCTGGCTATAGATACGGCTTGTGCCAGAGGCGGAGGGGGAAAGCTGCTGAGGGGCTTTATTGGAGTAAGATAAACACAAAACTGGTAGGGGAACTAGAGCACCTTCCCCATGGAGACAGGCTGGGAATGCTGGAGAAGGTGGTGTGGAGAGACCATGGCAGGCTGCCAGTGTCTGGAAGAAGCTGGAGAGGGACTCTTCATGGGGAAGCGATAGCACACGGGGAAATTTAGTTTAGATAGATGGAAGAAATGCTTCCCTGAGAGGGTGGGGAGGCCCTGGCACAGGGTGCCCAGAGAATTTGTGGATTCCGCGTCCTGGAGATGTACAAGGCCAGGCCGGACGGGGCTGGGAGCGCTCTGGGATAGTAGCAGGAGTGTGCCTGATGGTCCCGGCTGA
>VZRN01006444.1:305259-328944 GCA_013397935.1 Dasyornis broadbenti
TTTTTTTGAAAAATGAACCCCCAGCCGCTCCCCGGCCGCAGCAGCCGCACGGGCCCTGCGCGCTCCCCGGGGCTCGGCTGCTCCGAAGGTTTTGTGGGAACAAAGGGTGCGGGATGTGGCTCCTTCCCAGGGCTCAGCACAGCCCAGCACCTTCCCATCCTCTCTGCTCCCTTTCCCTCTCTCCCTTTCCCCTCTGTCCCCCTTTTCCCCACTGTCCCCCTTTTCCCCTCTGTCCCCCNCCCTCTCTTCCCCTTTTCCCCTCTGTCCCCCTTTTCACCTCTGTCCCCCTTTTCCCCTCTCTCCCCTTTCCCTCTCTCCCGTTCCCTCTCCCCATCCCTCGAGGGGCCGCTCTCAGAGCCGCCGCTGCCACTTTGGGTGGGGGTTCACGGGCAGTGCTGGGTGCCTGAACTCAGATTTTTGGTTTAGGGTCTGGCCAGCCCGGCCTTTGGTGCTTTATTTCATGTACTGCTTCTGTGGTTAAATCAATAACATGTTCCATGCTGTGGAATGATAGAGAGACCCTAAAACTAATTGTCAGCTCAACTCCTTGGGCAATTTTTCAAAATTCTTGCCAAAACCTTGAGGTTATCAGAAACTTCACTCCTGAAAGTTGCGAAACAGCTGCAAGGAGAAAACTCGGTGAATTATGAACAGAAATGGCTGCTTGTTGTTATTTTTTTCTATTAAATGCCCTCTGTCCTGCCAAATTAATTGTCTTTCTGTGAAGGTTGAAGCTGTAGCACCCCCAGCAGCCTGTTAGCAATAGAATAATCAAATTGGTTATCAATCTTGGTCAGCAGCAGGGGGCTGGATTTGGCCAACAAATATTGGGAGGGAAAATTTATCCTTACCATTGGATGGGCAAGAAACAAATGTCAGCAAGTTCCCCTCCCCCTTTAAATAAACAAACCCTCAGACATATTAAAAGCAGATTAAAATGCATCTCCTGTAAATCCTTTACAGGATTTGCTGTGTTTTTAAGAGAAGTGGAGTTTAGAATTCTCCTTCCCCCCTCATAATGTGTCTTTGTCTGTGAAAACAGTAATTGTGGTGCTTTGGAAAAAGGGTTTTGTATCTTGCAGGCAGGAGATGATTCCTTCCGTGAAGGTAAAAAAAGGGCAAAATAACAGCAACTGTTAATTTCCTACCGTGGAAGTTTTAAAAGAAATAGAAACAAGAAAAAGCGCATGCATTTATTGATATAAATATTTATTTTCTATGGATATTCAGGTTGGCAGCTCATTCTGGGGGGTTATTTGCTGTCTTGAGAACCTGGCCAGGAGCTCAGGGTTTGCCGTTGCCTGAGTAAGGCAGCAATGGAGCTGTTTAGGGTTTGAATCACCTCAGCTGCTCCCATACGTCCCCAAACCCAGACTGCCGAGGAGGAATCCGCTGGACCTCGGTGGGAATGGCTGGAGTTCGGTTGAGTGGAAGAGAACACGGAAAGCTCCCCACGTTCTTTGTCCTCTGCGTGCAGCGCGGAGCTGGCCGGGCTCTGGTGTAACTCGATCCCGGTGGATCCCGCTGCAGCAGGAGTGGGAAGCGCTGCTGGGGCTGATTATTTTGATTATTTTATTGGTTTAGAGCGGCTGCTCTGCTCCAACCCATCGTGCCTGGCGGGGGCAAGGAATCCTGATCCTGGGGGAAACACCACCAGAGTAGACTTCCTTCTAGGAAAAGCAGGATTTCAGTCTTCAAAAGCTCTTAGGATTAAAAATAAACCAGAACCAACCGCTTTTTTTTGTTTTGTTTTGTTTTACGATAGCGTTTGAAAACACTGCAATGCAGCTTTTATTTTAGATCCGTGGATTGGAAAGAAGAGGGTTTTGTTAAAATTTAAAAAACCAAACAAAATTATCAACTTCCCCCCCCCGAGGAATTATGTCATCATGGAAGAAAAAAATAAAATATAACTGATTTAAAGGAAACATCTATTTTTTTTTTCCCCTGACTAGTAAGTCTGAATCAATTTATTTCTTCCCAATAAGCATGGGGAAAAGGCTTTCTTCCTGAATTTCCCACTGTCATCTCCTGTTACACTTCCCTGGGGCCTTGGGCAAAAAAATTACAGATCATGACTCCGTATTTCTGGGAAGGAGCAGCAGAAAGTTGAGCCACTCAGGCTGAGTTTCCCCAGGCTGTGCCTGGAGCTGTGCGGGTCGGAGCTGCTCCCCCAGGGCGGTGTCCTGACCCCGATAAATCCCTGGGAGTTGGGATTTGATCCCGGGGTTTGTGTTTGTTTGGCGTCTCCCGTCCACCTCCAGGCGCGGTGCGTGTGAAGTGTGGAAGGTGAAAATGTCTCACCCTGAATTTTCCTTTGCTTAAATCCGGCAAAACCCTCTGTGTTTCAGTTCTGCCATAAAGTTTAAAACACAGAAAAGCCTTTTAGCTGAACCTCCCCTTTAACCAGGGCAGGAAAAGGGGATAAATCCGGGGCTTCCTTTCGCGCTTGGCTGCCCAGGAGTCTCACCAGGCTGCAGCTTCGTTTTCTCTCTGCAAGCTCAAGGTGACTCTGATTGATTGTGTTGCCTGGCAGACCTGAAAATGTATTTTCCTCGCTGCTCCCTCCTCGTGGGAGAGCGTGGAGCTGTTTGCTGAGGTGACCGTGGTTCGGTCCCGTTCCTCCGGGTGCTCCCATTGGGAGGGTGCAGAGAGGCTCAGCACCTGCTGGGATGCTCCCTGCTTTGGGTTTGTGGCAGAGGATTCTTCCAGCCCTGCTGTGAAATATTTGGGAATTTGGTTGTGGTGTTGGAATTTGTGGTGTTTTCACCTCCTGTTTCTCCCCGTTCCGGAGCAGCCTCTTCCCCTGAGCGCGGGCCTGCCCCCGGGGTGGCTGTTGGGACAAACACCTACCCTGGTGGGAAGCAGAACAGCCAAAACCCAGCCCGGGAACCTCATGGTGTTCCCAGGAAAGGGATAAAAGGCTCTCCATTGTGGCTGTCAGCTGCTCCGGGCGCTGTGGGGAGGGATTTGTAAAGCCCAGCTTAGCAGGAGCTGCTGAGCTCTGCAGTCCCCGTGCTCCCTGTGCCAGGCTCAGCTGAGCCCCCCCTTCCCCTCCCTGCCCATCCCGGAGGGCTCCAGCCCCTGGGAGATCCAGGAGAGCTCCGGGATCAGTGGGAGGATCCCCCAGGACTGGGCTTTACTCGCACGGGGGGAGTTCTGTTGTCTCACCCGTGAAATATTCCACATAAATAACTAATGTGCCTCAAAGCGAAGCAAAGCGTCACCTGACGCCCTGCCATGGTCACCGCTGTTCTGCAGTGTCATATTCCATGAAAGGAATTCCTGTGCAGGGCTGAGAGTGGGATGAGCCTTGTGGGTCCCTTCCAACGTGGAATATTCTGTGAGGGAGAGGAAAACAGAGGTCGATGGCTGATTCCTCTGCAGGGCTGTGGTTTTGTTTTTTTCTTTTATTTTCTTTTTTTTTTTAATAGTTTCTGTTGTAGCACTTTTTGGAATGCCTCGCGGGGAGATTCTCACCCGTTTTCACCCCTAAACCATTTGGTTATGTTTTATCTTTTGTTTCACGTGTGCCGGTGAAGTCAGCAGAGTTTGTGCTAGGGAAGAGCGCCGTCTAAAATCCCTCCTGCGCAGAGATCTCTGTGTCACCCTGTGGGTAAAACTGGCCTTAAAAAAGTAGTTTTTTAAAATCCGTGGGATAATAGATGAATGGCTAGTTTAAAAAAATAAAAATTAAAAAACTGCCCTGTGCTGCTGGGCTTTTTTTTTTTTTTGTGCATCTTTTACCAAAAGCCAAGCGTCCACCTCTCCCTCCGAACGCACAGCCCCAAACTGTGGACAGTCTCTGTGTTTTTCCGGCTTTTTTCCGGTGAGGACCGAGCAAGTTTTGGTTGGACGCTTCCGTGAAGGAACTTTTGGGATACAAACACCTGGAATTCCTGGGGCACTGCTGTCTCCAGACAGCTGACAAGCACTTTTGTGGGAGCTGTTTGTTTCAGGCGTGTCCATCCCTACCCTCCCTGCACCCCCAGGATTCTCCTGCACCCTGGAATATCATCCGGATCCTGCTGCCCTTCCCTGTTCCGTGGAGATGAGCCCTGGTGTGCTGTGCTCATCCCCTGTGGCTCTGGTGCTTTCAGGTCAGGCATTTCCAGAGCAGCAGCAGCAGCACAGCACTGACAGATCTGGCTCTGGCTTTTTTGTTTTTCACTTTTTTGGGGGGTGATTTTGCTCCGTAGGTATCTCGGGAAGAAGCAGAAGCCAGTGGATCACTTGGGAAAGGGCAAGCACAGGGTGATTCCGCTGGGTCTGGGTGACTTTTCTGTTCCCTGCAGAAGAAACAACTTCATTTACTGAAGGACTAGTGTGGCCATTCAGGGAGCTGCTCTCAAGATTGAGATTTAAAGGAATATCAATTTTGGTTGTTTTTTTCAGGCCATTCCTGTGCTCCACACTAATTTTCAGGATTAAAATCAGATTTCAGATTAAAATCCGGGGCCTGGTGAGATGCCTGAGCAGGGTTTGGTTCTGTTTTCACAGTGTGTTGGTGAAGAACGGAACTGTTCTGCAGCTGATGATCAAGAAATACATTTATTTCTTGACACAGTGGGGCTCTGGTAAAGCACTGGAGAGCAAATGTGCAATATTGCCCTGCCGTAATGTCGGTGGGGAAAAACCAGTGTTGGTAAGGATTTCTCCAAATATTCTCCTTTTCCGCTGTGCCTTTGTCTAATCCCAGAACCACAGGTACTGGGATGAGTGGCAGCCAGTTCAGCTCCTGGGGTTCTGTTGGGATTGACCCAATTTTGTGAGGTGTTCCCAAGACAGGGATGCTTAATGAGTTTCCAAGCAAAATCCTCGTCTGCTTGACCCATTCTTGCCAGGCTTAAGGCACTCCTGTGGGGACGGAGAGGTTTGGAGGGGTTTTGTTTGATTTGTTTGATTCTCCTCTGAATCCTCGGCTGTTTTCCTTCTGGAAAGGACTTTCCTCCTCTTGCAGGCTGGTGTGTAAGTGCTGAGCTGGGCCTGGATCATCCAGCACGGATCAATGTGTGTTTCATGGATGAAGCTGCTCCTGTGTTTGCTTTTCTGTTCTCTGAAAGAGTGGTGAGAAGTCAGGTGTGAAAATAGCTTCTGTTTATTGACAGTGCTGCTCGGGAGATGATTTACTCAAAATCAAAAGCCTGTTTCCTCACCCAGGCCGTTCCCCTTTTGTGTTTGCTCAGAGAATCTCTTTTTCTCTTTTCCTAATCCCCTTTGGGTGTCCTTCTCCAAACTTATCCTGTCAAAAATAAGGATTCCTGCTTAAAGCTTCGGAATTTCAGATGCCGGTGATGGATTTCAACAAGACAGGTTTGTCAAACCACAGGAAAATGCAGTTTCAAGCCCCTCTGTGCCGTCTTTTCCCCTCTGGTACCTTCTGCTGGATGGTTTTTTTGGGATGCTTTTAAACATTGAGCATCATTCCCGCTTATTCCAGTCCTTTTCCTTCCCCTGGGATGCACCAGTCAACCCATGGGGCTTGGATTTGTTTTGGCAAGTGTCTGTAGAGCCTGTGCAGTGAGATTTGGGGTGATTTGGGGGACTCTTTGCTCCACTGGAGATGATTTTTCCCGATGATTTTTTTTCACGTGCAGCGGAGGAGCTCCTGGCGGTGACGTGTGCTCATCACCATCCCTGCTCCCTTTCAGGGTTTCAGGCTGTGCCAGGAGAACAAAAGCTGCTCCAAAAGAGAAAAGAAAGGTTGCAGTGCCGCTTGGAAGTCTTTAATATCGATCTGCTTCTCTCTGTGGGAGTTTTTGTGAGGAAACAGACTTGGGAGGAAAGATGATTTCATTGCGTTTTTCCCGACAGTTTTTACTGTGGCTGCTGACACCCTTGGCGTTATCCTTGGTGTCCTTCCTGCTGCCGTGAAAATGACTCGCTCAGGATTTGTTTTCTCCCCAAATCCCTTGTTCCGTGCTGCCTTAGGGGTCTCCAGGTCCTGCCAGACATTTCTGAAAACCCCACACGGTCCCATTCCCAACCCAGCTTCCGTGCCTTGGCCCTGTCTGGCTGCTGAGGCGTTTCTGGTGAAATTCTGCCCGGTTTAGCTGAATGCAAAAGCGGATTTGGAATTCGGGGTGGATGTTTCCCTCAAAAAGGTCCCTTCTGGGCAGGGGGATTTGCTCGGGGTTCCTTGTGTTTCTCTCAACATCTGCAGGGATGTTTTTGTGGCTGTTTGCGTTGGGTTCCTCTCAGCTTGGCGTGTTCTGTCTCAGCGTTACCTCCCAGATACTTTCAGACTTTATTTTCCATGTTCTGTTTGGTTTGGTGTTGCTGCAACCTTTTAAAACTCAGGTGTGGAGGCAGAAGAGTGACTTAGAGTTGCTCAGGGATTGTTTGACGCTTCTGCCTTGACTGTGCTGCTGCCAGTGTTTGTTTTCCCAGATCCCCTGGAAGGTACACACTGGATAACGGTGCTTGTCTGGGGTGGCTTTGTGAACTGGGAAAACGCCTTCACTCACTTTTTTTGGATTTCGGAGTGTGCAAACACTGCGTGTTTAAATAATCCCAACAAAACAAAGCAAACACAGCAGCAGCAAAAAAAAAAAAAAAAAAATTACCTGTAAATATCCAGAATGGGATCCTTTCAGAATCTTAAAGGTGTGGAGTCCCAGGCGTGGGATTGCTGATGGATTCCTGGTTTTATTCACCCATTTCTAAATATTTCTGACCTCTTTGGTTCTTGGCTTTTCATGGGACGTCCTGGAAATGCAGGCGATTGTCATCAGATTCCCATTAAAATATCAATAATTGCTTCAGAAAATGCCTCTTTTCCAGCTGTAAGATGGAGTCTCATTGACACCAGGGACGTGGGATTTTTTTCCCCCATGAGAAATGAGTTTTGTCCAGAGACAAAACCTTAAATATTTAACAGCGGTCTTTGCTGAAAGTGATTCATTTTTTCGGTGCCTCTCTCTGCCTGCTGAGAGAATTCCTTTTTCCCTACCCAGTTATGATGACGGACAGGAGACGCCCTTGGTTGGTATAAAAATCTCTCTCCTGGCTCAGGGAGTAGAGCGAACCTCGGAAAACTGGGGTGGTTCTGAAGCTGCTGTCAAGCATTTCTCTTCCACGAGGAGGATTTGATACTGAAACCACACCTTGTTCGACGACCCCGAGGCCTTCCACACCTTTCTGCAGCACAAACTACTCCTGAATTTGCCGCGATATCGTTGCTGTGGCAGCCTTTCCCAGGCAGCAATGATATCGTGGCAGCTCCTGGGCTGGAGACCTCTGGTTCTGAGGGGTGAAAGTTGAATTTCAAAGTCACCCTGGGACAGTGCAGGGAAGCCTGTGGTAGCCAGGAATCATCCTGACTCCTCAATTATTCCCCCACTTAGCAGGGGATGAGCAGGAGAGCATCCATGGAATTGGGGTAACTGGGTTAGGGAGTATTTTTAGCCAGGCTGGTACCAGCAGCTGGATTTTTCTGCAGTTGTAATCCCTTTTGCTCCTGCACCGCTCCAGCCTTTGCATCGAGGCCAGTGTGGGCACTGCTGCAGCTTCTCCCAGGCTTGCAGATTTCTCATTGCTCACTTGGGGATGATCTGGGCCAAAAATCCTCCCAGAAATGGATTTTTGTTAATGCACCCCCATCGTATCCATCCTCTGCTTCTCTCTCCTTTCACAGCTCCTGTTTTTCCTCTCTTATCTCCTTTTATTTTACATTTCTCTTCTCCCTCTCTCCTCTTCTATTCCTTCTCCCCCCCTCTCCCCTTTTATCTTGCATTTTCTTGGTTCTCTCCTCTTACAAACTCTCCCTGTGCTTTTTGTATTTTCTCACCGCTTTCTGGGTCAGCCATCAATATCCAGTGAAAATCTGCTGTCATTCGCCTCGATTATTTCTCCCTTTATGGCATCTTCCACAATTCAACTTCAAAGCAAAGGAGTTCAGTGCAGCAAACAAATCTTAAAGCAGAGTTAATCTCACTACACAGGAGCACATGGGGGAGCATTTTCCTGGAGAAAAATGTTCGCTTGTGTTGGTGACAGAGGATTTGTTCTCTCTGTGGCTCGCTTTGTGTGCAGCCCAGATTTTCTGAGTATTACGGAGCAACCGCAGCCATAAACTTCAAACAAAACTGTTACCAGCGTGAAAAAACTTCTATTTATTTATTTCTGTGCCTGGTATGATCCTGGAGCTGGGAAGCTTTGCCTCCCCCCTGGCTGTGCAGGAGGAAGGTGGGAATGCTGCGAGGAGCTGGAGGAAAATGGGAGCACCTGAGGCGGTTTTAGGGCTGGGTGTGTGCCTGCATGGGGCAGAGTGAATCATTTATTGTGGGACCCGTGTTTTCCTTACAGTGATCCATTCTTTGCTGTGTTTTATGGGAAATCCGTGTTTTATCTCACCAAAAGCAGGGCTGTATAAATGTAGGATTGCTCCTGATGCAGCTGTTCCTCCTCAGCAGAGCTTGCGGTTGGTCTGTTCGGGGTGCAGGCTCTGCATGGAGCTGACCCAACCTGGATTTAATTTCCCCGTGACCTCGGGCGTCAACTCCCTGCCCCCTGTGTGCGCAGGGGAAACACTCCTTGCTTTTCCCTGATCTGTTCTTGGGTCTGGAGGTTTGAATTCCAGACATCTCAGATTTTTGGGACTGTGGGAGCTCCGATTTTGAGGAACTCGTTTGGGGTTCTCTGAAAGGCCAGAGCCTGAGGCCTGCAGCAGCCATGGTGCTGCTGGAGGTGGGAATTCAGACCAAATGATCCTGTCCTGGAGAGAGGCACCTGCAGTGCCTGGGACCGGCAATCCCTTGCTCTGTGTGTTATTTTTTGGTTTATTTGGGATTTTTTTTTGTTTTTTTGTTAAATGGTGCCAAATCCTGAGGGTGGCCGGAGGCTGAAGTCCTGCAGAATGGCTTGTGGCTTATCAGAAAGAGCAACTGCTGATGTTAATTAAAAAAAAAAAAAAAATTATTAAATCACCCTCTTAATGATTATTTGCACCCTTTCAACGATTATTTTGCACCCCCTTACCCCTTTCTAGCTGCCAGCCCGGCGTCTTGCAGGTTTGGCTTTGTTTGTGCTGTGGAAAAATCAGAATGTGAGCCGTGGTTTACATAAGAGCCAGCAGGTGCTGTGTTTACAGGGCTGTCATTTCATGCTGGCGGTGCTCCCCTCACCCTCCCTGTCCCGGCGTGTCAGGAAGCGGCAGCAGAGCTTTCACTCATGGCTGGGAGCGTTCAACAGGATCAGAGCCTCCGGAGCCGGGAGGCAACGGGGCTGCTCCCTGCTCTGGGGGGTGCACGGGGAACATCAGCACTGCCAAACCTGGCCATGGAATCACTGCCAGGTGATTCCAGCCTGTTTGGGGATAATTCAGCAGGAAGTGGGGCTGATCTCGTTGCTGTGCTGGAGGAGATGTGCTCTCTGCAAGCTGAAATGCGTTTCTAGCTGCAGGGAAGGCATAGAATAGGTTGTGAGGCAGAAAGTCTGTTTTTGCTTATAAAAAACCCCAAAAAATTACCAAAGGAAGCCCAAGCAGCGCAGTTCAAAAAGGCAGCTCTGCAGCTCTGTGTCCGTAGGAAGTTCACAGGAGGGGCCTTTGTTGTGTGCGTGTTTCCCCAAGTCAGAAATCCCGCTTTTATTCCCATTACTGCTGGGAGTTTTGGGCTGTAGGAGCACACCCAGCAGCCCTTGCCAGCTGCCCAGGGGAGCAGCGGGACAAGCTGGGATCAGGATTCTCCCTACCAAATGCAAATCCAGTTGCAATTCCCCTTAAATTCTGAACGGGCTTTAAGCGAGTCTGAATTTCTCGATGCTTGGCTTTATTTATCAGTGATGGGCAAACTCACCAGGGATGCAAAACCAGATTCTTAAATGCTCTGTTCTCCTCCCGATGACTGGTGCAGGAATGGAGGAAGCAACAATTCTGGTTTGTGATGTTCCTGTGAGGAATTTTTTGGTCTCTGTTTGTCTAAATGACCTGATACAATTTTATTCACTGGGATGGGGTTGCTGAGCGTCGCCAAACCAAGCCCTGCGGTCATCATGGCACTGCCCCCACAAATACACGGATTTTCCAAACAGCTTTGGGGTATCTGGTTAGCAATTTCCGATTTAAGCTTCCCTAGATCCTGCTACATCAGGGACAGAACCCTTATTTTTGAAAATATTATTAAAATTTGTAATTTTTGTGTAATTACCTGCTCCCCAAATGCCTGTGCTTAGGGAAGATTGGAGCGTTTGGTGCCAAAATGGTGAGATTTGGATGTTTCAAGTAAAACTCAGAGTTCTGCTTTTTTTGAGTTTCTCCAGATAATGAGGGATAGGAGGAGATCGGTGCAACAGGCAAGGGGCAGAAGGTGTTTGGGAGGTTTTGGGTGGGAATGAGCAGGCTCCTCTTTCCACAGAGGTTATGGATGAGAGGAGCTGGAGCTGAGGCTCCGAGCGCTGGGGCTGTGCCTGGCCCCAAGGGGAGCTGTGGCCTCTCTCCCTCAGCCCATCCCTCTGAAAATGGGGGTGAGGAAGAAGGAGAAGAAACTGGGCAAGCAGATAAGAACTGGAAGGTGAGAGCAATCAGTGGAATTGTTGTTAGAGGGAAAAGAGGCCGGTGATTTTTGGGACTTAAACCAGCAGTGAAACACTGATGTTCCTGTGGGTTCCGGCCTGGAAGAGCCGATCTTCCTCGGTGTTCTCAGGCAATGAGGCTTTGGCATTCCAGGCGTGGCACGGCCCTGGCAGTGCCGGCTCTGCTGGGTGCCCCAGCCCCGGGGCAGGGAGAGGAGCAGGGGGCACAGCCCTGCAAGGATCCCTGCTCTCCATCCCCACTGGAAGAGCTTTGTTGCCAGGAGCAGCTGCTCTGCAGGGGAATTGCTGTGCCTGGAGAGGCTCTCCCACCTCCAATCACAGCTGGTCCTGCTGTCCTTGGGATGCAGAGCCCGGGTTTTCCAATGGACACAGGTCAAGGCTACAGCGCTGCAAACCAGGAGGTGGTGCTGGGGCAGCTGCCCATCAAATCTGTCCGGAGACAAAGCCAGGCACAGCACGGTGCTGCCTGCTGCCCCTCCAGCCCTTTGGAGTGGCCCTTTTCCGTGGAAAAGGCGCAGGGAAGTGCAGAACTCCTGGTGCTGCCATTCTGTGTTTCTCTGCCGCGTTTTCATGAGGTTTGAATCGGGCTGGAGGCCGGTGCAGAGCAGGGAGAATATTTCTGTCACATCCTGGGCTTTGGGAATCCTGCTGCAGCATCAGATCGGGAAACATTCCAGCTTCCAGCGCTGCTGGTGTTTAGCTCCTCAGTTTGTGAGTGAGGAAGGCAATCTCAGTTGTTGTCACAGTGGATCAGGAGCACCCCCAGCCAGCAGCGTTCCAGGGGATTATTCCCTGAGCTCCGCAGGGTGCTTGCTCTGTTAAATTATGGATTCTGGTATCTTCCTCTTTCCTGTCTCGGCCTGGTTTTGGGAGTACTCGAGATTTTCAGTTCTGGAGGGCAGAGGAGAATAATCCACACACACCTGTGCTGCTGCTGGTGGTGATGGGATGAGAATAAAACCCTTTGATGAGCGGCCATGTCCTTGTCCTGGTGTCCCGAGGTGTTGTGGCTCTGCACGGGGCAGTGGGAAGGTTTGGGGGGCAGAGCTGTGCCTGGGCTCGCTGCTGTTGGGATTGAGGCCCTCCAGGAACTCCTCCCTCAGGATTCAGCCCCACAGTGAATTGGTGGCTCAGGACGAATCCCTGATCCCGTGAGGCCTGGTGCAAACGGGACAGTGTGAGCTCGGGAAGTGCTTTCCCTGCAGGGAGGTGCAGGATCTCCCTTGTGTCCCTTTGCCACACTGTGACCAGGATTGTTCCCTGATCCCCTCCATCCTGGTTTTGCTGACCAGGAAGCTGCTCCAGGGCTGGCGGTGCCCTGTGGTCCCGCTGTGACCTCTTGCTGTCCCGGGCTGGGTTTGGCTCCACACTCAGGATCCCATTGCGGATCTGCTGATCCACCCCACAGCCCCAGCAATCTGCCAGCGATCCCTTTTGTGAAGCAGAGATTAAAAACCTTCCACCTGTCTGGCTTTTTCTGGGGAATATCCCAAACCCTGTTCCACCTGTGGCTTACCCCCAGCCCTGAGGGGGCCTTGTCTGACTCCTCTCCCACTGCTGCTCCAGGAGCTGCCCCCCACAAGGACGGGTTTTGCTGCGGGATTTTCTGGCTGTGAAACTTTGGTTCTGTTAAAAGAAAACCGTAATGTTCTCTAAGTAACGATGAAAACCCCCAGCAGTTTAAAACCAGTTTTGAAGTATTGAGTTTTTACAAAATAGACCATCGTGGAATCATGGAATTTAGGTTGGAACAGATCTCTCAGCTCATCAAGGCCCACCTTTCCCCAGCACGGCCACCACTGCCCCATATCCCCAAGTGCCACATCCGCATGGATTTTAAATCCCTCCAGGGATGGGGACTCCAGCACTTTCCTCATCAGCCTGTGCTTGGTCACCCTTTCA
Source organism: Dasyornis broadbenti (assembly GCA_013397935.1). Lineage (NCBI taxonomy): Eukaryota > Metazoa > Chordata > Aves > Passeriformes > Dasyornithidae > Dasyornis > Dasyornis broadbenti. The sequence goes on from VZRN01006444.1 coordinate 317,695, forward strand.
GGAAAGAAACTTTTCCTAATATCCCTTGTTCCTAAAATCTCAGGACCTGTATTTAGAGGGGTCTCAGGCTTGATGAATTACGGCACCTTTTCTTCTCTTTTCTTCTGCGAAGAATATTTTCCTGTCTTCTCTCCCTAAACTGTTCATTTGCCTTGTTTTATAAACAAAAGAAATTACCAAATTCTCTTGTCCCACTGCTGTAAGGGAGGAGGGTAGGTTAAATGAAATGCTGGAGCCTGGTAAAAACTGGAGAAAATTTGGATAATTTTGGGTCTGGCAGTGACTTGGTTGCACCAGTGCAAGTCAATAATAATGAGAGAGCTGCTACCCTGAGCACTGCTGTGTCAGAGCTATGCAAAAACCTTGCTTGAGAGGATTTTTTAACAACTGCCTTTGTTTTGGGAGATCTTTAGACTTCCAGTTCCATTCAGGAAGAGTCTGATTCCCAGGCCGTGCATCAAGGTGGAAGAACAGCTCTAAAATAATTCCCAAGGTTTGTTTTCCTGAGCTGCAGGTTTACACCAAAAAGAAATGATGCTTTCTTGGGGGAAAGGGGGGCATTAGTTGCAAGGAGTGAAAGGTCCTTTCTGCTGGCACTGAGAGCTAAAAGTGGATCCCTGGCTACAAGCCAGCCTCCATCAGCTCCACAGAAATATTCAGAAGGGAAATCAATAATGCAAAAGTAACGCTGGGTTTGACTCCAGTTGCTCTGCAGTGCCTGTTCAGACAGGGCTGTTTGGTTTCATTTATTTTTCAAGTGAGTTTCAGGAATATTACCAAGATTTAAGAATTTTTTTTTTTATTTTCTTGACACTTCAGTTTGACTCTGTAGCGTGCTCAGGTTATTCTGAATAAATTTCCTTATTCTTTTTAAGCCAGGGATTCAGAATTTTCACCCACGGGGTGATTTGCTACTGTTCCAATGTTTTTATAGGGCAAGCTGGCAGAGAAAATGGATTGGGATGGCAGCACAGCTGAATTTTGCTGTTTTTCTAACATGCTTTTATTTTGTCCATTTGTTTTCAACCACGTTTCCAATTCTCAGTGGGGATAAATGGCTTCAGGAGAATGGGACAGATCCTGTTTATTCCTTGGGCTTTACCAGCAAAATAACAACAACCTTGTAGCTGCAGCATCCCTGAGACCTGTGGGGAGAAGAGCTCCTTCCATCCGGAAAGTTCTCCGTCGCTCTGGGGGGAATTTGCAGGGCCACCAGCCATTGGTCCCCCTTGGGAATGGAGGCAGCGCTCAGGAAATGTGGCCTCTCCATTTTCAAAGGGAGGGAAGGCTTTCATTCCTGCTCCGGAGGCTGGAGGGAAGGAATGTGTTTCACTCCACCTTGGGAGAGGGAGGGAGCAGCTCCGTGCTGGGCGGGACGTGCCTCGACTCAGCAATGCCATTGCCGCCGCTGAGAGTTCGCTTGCTGCTCTTTGGAGAGATTCTGCCTTCCAGGCCTGCAATCACCCATCTTTTATTTATCAAACCTCTCCTGCAAGAGCTCTTCGGCTGCTGAAAACTATCTGGGAAATAATTCTCCATTAATTAAGCTCCTGCACGTCACGGGGTGCCATTACCTGCGCCTCACCCTGCGCTGGCAGTGGGGTTGTGCGAGGCGCAATAAATCCTCTCTGAGATCATCCCAACTGCATCCATAAATCTCCTGGCCCGAGCACAGAGCCAGGGGGACAATGGCAGGGATCCAGCACAGCCAGGCTTGGCCAAGGGACTCAGGCTTGGATGATTGGGCACTTTGGTGTCTGCAGTTTCCCTGAGTTATTGCATGACTCAGGCATCCTTTTCAGGGGTAAAGGGGATGCTTTTATTCGGTCAGGTATGGGGGGAAAGAGCCCTCCTGCTCCTGCTCCTGTTCCCTTCCCAGAGCTGGCGCCAGCTGGGACACAGCGACCCTGTGACCTGCAGTACCCACTGTGGTGTCCGGTCCTCAGACCTCCCTGCAAATCCACACAGACTGAAGTCCCTCACCCGGAAACAGAGTTGGAAGGAATTTTGGGGGAAGGTAGGGCTGTGCTGGGGGAGTGTGGGGCATGGCCAGACAAGCACAGTGAGCAGCAGCTGCTTAGAGCTGGGGCTTTTGTCCTTTTCCCGATGTTTGTTCCTCTCGAATCGCCCAGATCTCTCCTCTTTCTGGCCTTTGTCCTCCCCTGGTTATCCTGGAATCTTGTGTCATCCTGGAATGGGTCAGAGCATCCCAGACTGCTTTGGGTTGGACGGACATTAAATCCCAAACAATTCTACATGGGACACATGGACACCTCCCCATCCCAGGCTGCTCCAAGCCCTGTCCAGCCTGGCCTTGGACACTGCCAGGGATCCAAGGGCAGGTTCTCTGGGAAACTTTCCGGGGTCCCCCTCCTGCATCTGTGCTTCTGTGCTCCCTGGGACGTGCTGTCTGCTCAAGAATCTCCAATTTTGGGGGATGGTTTCAGGCTAAAATCCCTCATCACACTCAAATGCCTCCTGCCCGCCCCCCCAAAACCAAAGAAATCCAGCATTTCATTGTCTGTCTGCTCCCTTGCTGCTCCAGCAGTTGGGAATTCTGTCCTGAGCCATCTCACCTTGCCCATGGTTTTTATAAGGTTTTTTTTGTGTGGGAGGATGGATCTGGGAGTGGATTCTGATGCCCGAAGGTGAGGTGTCACCTCCCCTCACATCATAACCTGCCCAGCCAGGGCTGGAGTCCACCCTGAGGATCACAGGGGATTCATCATGTAATTCCATCACTCTTAGGAAGCTCAGGCAGCCCTGAGCACTCCCCATTTCCTCTCTCTGGGGAATTTTGGAGATTGAGATTTATTTATTTATTTATTTATTTTTAACCAGGAAATGTATTTGGTTATCTTAAATTTCGTTAATTGAGAGAATTGAGCTTCTAGTGGCAGTGCTGCTCTGAGATGCTGCTTGGGTTTGGTAAATTTGGGATTTACGCTGAAGATCCTTTCAGTGCTCGTGAAATTGTATCTTTATTTATTTATTTATTTATTTTTTTAAATGCCTTTCAACTTACTGGGAAGCTAAAGCAGTGAAATAATAATTGTCAATACATCTGAATGGAATTCCTGGTGCTACCCAGGGGCCAGAGCAGAATCTCTGTGGCTGTCGATACATCTTCAGCAGGAATTGTGTGGGTGGATCGGAGCACTTATCCCAGCCATTATGCAGCAGTGGCACAAGTTAATGGAACAGATTGTCAGGGGGGCTGGAGGAAGGAAGGGAGATGTGATTTATGGATGGGAGATGATACATGGCATAGAATGAGGAAGTTTGAGAAATAATGCATGGAGGTGCACGGATCAAATCGTTGGCGTCGCTCAGAAAATAATGTTTTATTTCTGGCTGCTTATTGCTTCCTGGAATTGCCTCCTGATTTTGGTATTTAATGCAAGATGAGTTACATTTGAAAAAAAAAATGGAAGCAGTTGTGTCCCTTCTGAAGGTGATAACAGGGAGAACACGGCTGCTTGGGAACACACTGAAAATCGGGATTTTCGTGGCTGCTCGCCCTCCCTTCTGTTTTGGGGCAAACCCTTTGGATCTGTTGCCTTTGTAGGGTGGATGTGGCTTTTGCTGCCTTTGAGGAAAAATCTGTCAGGAATGAAGAGATTGTAATGATAACACAAACAAACCAAAAATGAGCCCAAAAAGCCGGGTGGGTGTGGCAGTGAGGGGATGGTGGCACAGGAGGAAGGGTCAGGAGGCTGCAGTGGGGTGACACGGGAAGATCCCAACATTTCTCTAGATCCAGCCAGGAACTCCTGGACGAAGAATGAGGATCAACATGGATTTGAAGCACAAAAACCTCCCCCTAACCCCACAATTGCTTTCATTCCTTGCAATCAGTGAAGATGCTCTGTGATCCCCCACATTCTTTTATTCCCTTCAGATATCAGTGCTGGCTTTTCCAGCCTTTCAGCTTCCCAAAGAAAACTCCTGAGGAGGAAACGTGCCCTGTGGAGCGCATTTAGGAGCTGCTGCTTCCCATTTTCAGCCGGGCAGGTAAATCCCACTGGCAGGCAGTGCCTCCTCCAGCTGCGTGGAGCAGAATTGGGATGGAATTGGGGTTTTTTTTGGAGGCTCTGTGACATTCCAGGCATAGAGAGCTCCGTGGAGGGGCTGGATTGATGGCAGCAGAGCAGTGTTTGCCTCGGTGGGATGAGGCACTGGCAGCTCTCTGAGCCTCAGCTCAGGCATGAAGGGAATCAAAGGGATAGGCGGATGTCTGAGGCTGTGGATCCATGGGATTTTTGGCCTGGTCGCCTGGAGCTTGGCATGAGCAAAATGGGGGTAAGGAGGTAAAATTCCGGAGAAATGGCTCTGGAATGTTTGTAGCAAGGCAGGGCAGCCCTGAGAGTGCAGAGCTTCGCCTGGCTGGGAGCATCTTCTGTGGGGAGGCAAAGTTTGGGGTGGCTGCTGGCTGCTCTCTCCACTTTCCTGGGAATGGGATTGCCATGGCGGAGATCTGGGATCAGGAGTCACCTCTCCAGGCTCGTGCCTTACAGGGAGGCGCTCGGGTGACCCCAGACCCAAATTACCAACTAAATCATCTCCTAAACCGCTTAGAAACGGCCTTCTCGCCCTGGAGCTCCAACAGCCCGGGCTGGAACAGGAACACACCCCGCAGGAAAGCCCTCCCTGCCCGCTTTTCCCGGGAGCTGGTGGAGCAGGAAGCTCCTGATGCGCTTGAAGCGGAATCAAAGCGTGACAAAAATGGTAAATTGAGCAGAGCATGGAGCAGCTGCTGGAGCGGCACTGGTGGCACCTCACTCAGGGGTCCCAGCACCGCCCTGGCTTTGAAACCCTCGTTAGCGGTGTCTGGAAAAGGGGAGCAGCACCCGGGCTTTGATGGGAGATGAGAAGGATGCTGCGCTCCCCGCTTTCCGTGAAGGATCGGTGTTTTAAATGCAAATGTGGCGCTCAGGGCGGGGCTGGGGGAGCGCAGCTGCTGTCTGAAGGCTGGATGGGCCTTTGAAGTGACACCCAGCCCTGTTTTTAGGGGTGGGGACGTGTGTTTGGCTTGTAAGCAATTACAGTCGCGGCAGAGAGGGATCAAGGTTTTCTGGGAGCGAGGGTTGTGCTGCGCCGTGTAGCCGTGTGGGGAATGTCAGTCCCGGTGTCACTTGGAGAATCAGGGAGCTCAGGATGTCGTGGAGGCCCCAATCCCGCTCGGAATGTCATGGTGGAGCACTTCCCTCACAGCATCAGGGGGTTTGTTGGTGCTAAGAGTGAAAATCACCACGATTTCTGAATAAAATATGAATTAGGGCAACATGACTGGGATGGGCTGCCTGGTTCGGGCCCGAGCGGAGGTTTTTGTGACAAATTTGAATGTTTAGCATAGAAATGAAAGCAGTCGAGTGCTGGGGCTGTACTGGGACCGTTCTGGGTCACCCTGGGCTCAGCAGAACTCAGGGCCTGCAAACTTCAGGTTCTCTCAGCTCTGGGCTTTTCTCCCAGCACAGCTTGCACTGGTTTGCAGGAACGAACAACAAAACTTCTGCAGATGTTTACAGGGTTATTCCCCCGATATTTACGGGATTATTCCCCCAATACTTACATGACTATTCCCTCAGTATTTACAGGTTTATTCCCCCAGTATTTATACGGCTGTTCCCCCAATCATACATACCTATTCCCCCAATATTTACAGGGTTATTCCCCCAATACTTACGTGAAAATTTCCCCAGTATTTACAGGATTATTCCCCTAATATTTATATGGCTGTTCCCCCAGTATTTACAGGGTTATTCCCTTGATATTTACAAGATTATTCTCCCAATATTTACATTACTATTCCCCCAATATTTACAGGATTATTCCCCCACTATTTACAGAGTTATTCCCCCAATACTTATGTGAAAATTTCCCCAGTATTTACAGGATTATTCCCCCAGTATTTATATGGCTGTTCCCCCAATATTTGCAGGGTTATTCCCTTGATATTTACAAGATTATTCCCCCAATATTTACATGACTATTCCCCCAGTGTTTACAGGATTATTCCCCTAATATTTATATGGCTGTTCCCCCAGTATTTACAGGGTTATTCCCCCAGTATTTACAGGGTTATTCCCCCAGTATTTACATGGCTATTCCCCTTATACTCCCAGGAGGGGAAGGGAATATCCAGCTCCTGCTGCTATTCCAGCTGATTGTCTCCCCTGTCTGAGGCTGCTGAGCCAAATGTGAGCACACAGGGAACATCTGCCACGCTTGATTTGCCTGCAATTGGAAGTGTGGGTTTGGAGCACCCAAAATGTCACATCTGTTCAGTCCACAAAACGTTGTCCTGCCCAGTGCACCGAGTGCCTTCCTCTGCAGGAAATGCTGCCTTTCAGGATGTGAAATTGGGATGGCAAAGGGCTCGAAATGTTCTTTGTCTGATGGGGTTTCTCTTCTGTTTGCAGCAAGGGAAGCCCTATGTCTTTGACAGGGTGTTACCTCCCAACACAACCCAGGAGCAAGTTTATAATGCCTGTGCCAAGCAGATTGTCAAAGGTAGGTGTTGGCTTTGTTTCTTATCCCGAGGGATGTCTCCCTGTGCCCCCGAGCTGCCTAAAGACTGGATAATGGATGTTTGGATGTCTGAAGGGGAGTTTAGCAATTAGTAATTCCAAGCATTTCCTTTCTTTAAAGGTTTGTTTGTGTGGGGAAAAAAAACCAAGCAACAAAAGAGCTGAAAGAATGGCAGCAGTTGTTCCTTACTTTCCCCTAGTTATTCCACACGAGCAATTGTTTTTTTTGGGATATAAGGGACAAAAAGTGTGTTCTTCATGCAGTGTGAGACTGTGCAGTCCCAGGATGAGCATGGAATATCTGTATAATGGAGAGGCAGGATGGATCATTGAAGGAGAATGGGGAAGGCCCTGGTTTGGGAGCTGCTTTGCATGCAGAGAGTTTGCATTTAAAACTGGAATGAGCAAGCAGGTGCCTCTTGGAAAACACCCTGGTTTTTTTTTTTGTTTTTTTTTTATTTTAATCCCAGGCCATGCTCCTCCAGTGCTGAAATCACCCTTACACTTGGTTCTGATGCTGAATGCGCCATCCATGGTGGCATTCACAGAATCGTGGAATGTCCTGAGCTGGAAGGGACCCACAGGATCATGGATCCAGCTCCTGGCCCGGCACAGGACACCCCAAAATTCTCAACTTGTGCATCCCTGGGAGCGCTGTCCAAACCCTCCTGGAGCTCGGGATTGGCTTTGTGACCCCATCGCAGCATCCCAGGGGTTCTGAGCAGAGCCCTCGTTGTTCCCTGGCCTCGTGGGCTCTCCCTGAGCCCTCCAAGCTCTGACCCCTGGTTTTTATTTCGCTTTTTTGGGGTCCTGCTCCAAGCCCTGGGTGCAGCTCTGGAGGAAATGGTTTGGCTCGCTCAGATCAGCCTCGAGCAACCCAGGAGAGTGGGGGGAAGGAGCAGAGGGAAAATAATTTGATACTGGAGAGCAGGAATGGGCCAGGACTCGTTTCTCAGAGGGCTCTGATTGCAGCAGCTCTGCCCTCAGATGGGTGAGCCTTCAATAAAAACGGGATTTGTGGAGTTCAGGGATCGTTAGTTCAGGTTGCTGACACACCACCGAACTGCCTGGGACTCTGGGGAGCTGTTTCAGTCCTACAGGGTGTGCTGCCTGTGGGTTTGTGGAGGGATTTTTGATCCCCTGTGGAAGCTGGTTTTCCTCTAAAAATGGTGAGAGACATAAAATCCGCTGTGAGAGGAATTGGCGGAGAGCTGAATCACTGAATGATTTGTCTCGATGAACCAAAGAGAGAGGCAAACACTTTCCAAAATCCTGCTTGGAAGCAGAGCTCAGTCTTATTTTGCAGGTGTGCTGATTTGGGCTTCCCAGGCATTTTGAAAGGCAAGGTTGTTGAGGGGAAGGTTTGGAGGAAAGGGAGAGAGAAATGGGGGGAAAAGAGAGAAGGAGAGAACAAGAAACTGAAAAATGGGAAGGAGAGGGGGAGGAGAAAGACATGGAGGGAGGCAGGGAGAGCACAGCAGCACTGGGGGGATGTTCCTGAGCTCTGGATTTCGATCTCCTCACGTTTAATCTCCATTTTCACTCCAGTGAAGTGCAGGATGTGCAATGTTTCTGAGGGGCCGGGCAGTGAGATTTCCTGCATGGAACTGGGAGCTGAGTGTGGCCCTGTGTGGATCCCTGAGGGTTTCCCACACGGCTTCCCGGGGTTTGTTCCCGTCTGTTCCCACATCTCGCTGCGCTCCCATGGAATGGCTGCTGGCTCCGTTGTGATTCCTGTCCTCCCAGGAAACGCCAGCTGGCCCTGGAACAATGCTTGCAATAACGATATTGACAAGCAGAATTATCCAAACCAGGGGTTTTTTTCACTAAACAAGGCCCCGGGATTAGGTTTAAGCAAACAGCTCCATCCCTGCCCGGGTGTTTCACATTCCTGACGGGAGAAACGTGGGAAGCAGGGAGTTGTGGGGAGGAGGAGGGGGCTCCCACCCGAATGTGTGTGGAATCACCTCTGGGGATCGCTCCTTTTTAACCAAAACTCCCAAATATCCCCGAGTCTTGGAGGGAACAATGGGGTGTGATTGTCACCACTTCTGCTTCATTCCCCATCCCTCTCTGTTGCCAAAAAAGCAGTTTTTGTCTCCTGAACCCACTTAGAGGGACGTCTGTGTCTGGATTTTGCATTTTCCCTACAATTCCCTGGAGATGGGGACATGTCTGGGGGCTGTTGCTGAGCCCTGGAGCACCTCAGTGCACGCTGGTGTGACCTGGGAGGAGGAGAAAACGGATGGAAAGGATTTTTTGGGTGGTGGGGATGACTTTTTGGGTCTCACTCGGGAGCTCAGTGACTTTTCCGGGTGCAAATCTGGGCTTCAAATGCTGAGGTGCAGAACTGGGGAGATTTTGGGGTGAAAAAGAGAAGTACAGGGCTAAAAATGTGTTTGTTGGATCCACCCTCAGGAATAAAATGCAGCTGTGGAGGGGCAGAGGAGGATTTTGGGGAAAAACTGGGAATCGCTGTGGGGAGAGTTGGGCTGGGAATTGAGGGAAAGCTCGCGGACTTGCTTTTTTTTCTGGGAATTCTGTAAAAATCCCACCTGCGTTTGGTTCAGTCCCTTTGTTAATCCGATTTTTTTCCCCCTCCCTCTGGAGTTTTGTGCGGGTTCTTTCTGTCTGGGGCTGTTTCTCTCTGGATTCAGTGCACAGATGGTCTAAAAATGACTTCAGGTGGAAAATCTTCCAACAAAAATAACCTCAATACCCAGACCTCTGACTTGTTTTCACTGCAGGTGATGCAGAGGGCTGTTTTTTTGTTTTTTTGTTTTTTAAATAGGATGAGGTATTTTTTGCCAATTGGGAAGGTAAAAATTACTTACCTCCGCTTCCTCCAGCAAAATGCAAATATTGATGCAAATCCTGAGCAATTTCCTTACATAACAGTTGATTAATCAGGTTATTTTCCCCCTTGGCTGTGAGCATTCACCTGCAGACAATAACCCTTTTTTTCCCATTTTTTTCCTTTTTTTTCGTTTTTAATTCAAATTATTTTTTTTTTAAATATAACCAAATCTGGCAGGAAGATGAAATACTACTAATGAACTCTTACAGAACGCTACAACTGGATTTTTTTAATCCATTCAATTATTATTTATCACCAATTCTTTTAAACTTCGTTTCCTTAGAGCAAAAATAAGCAGTGTCTCTATTTTTGTGAGCAGCTGAGGATGCTAAATTAATTCAAAATGTTAATTTCCAGAAGGACAGTAATTATGGCCCCCAACTTTGTCGTTCTCTCCCAATTCAAGGTTCTTTTTGTATTTTCCTAATGTATCTTATTTGATCTTTGTTCCTGTCTGATTACCTGGAGCTGGAAATAAGGAGATTTTTTGTGTGTTTGTGTAAATGTCATACACATGACACGTAATATGTGATATAATTTAATTAATTTAATTTTTTTGCATGGAAATCTGTATTAATTGCGATTTAGAGCCTGGGAAACCTCACAACCGCAGTGTCCAGCCCTCCCCGCTTGCTGGAAATGGGCACTAACCACTGCAAAATCAATGTTTTGGTATCAGAATCCAGCACCACATTATTCATTCTGCCTTTGGAGAAGTTGATTTTCAGTGAAGCAAATTCCTGTTCATTTGACTTCCTTCTTGCTTTGCAGACAAGCTTGGAAATTAATGAGGCCACGAACTGTGATCCCGAAGTTGAAACGGAAGATTGGGTTTATAATAAGGAAAACCTGTGAATTTGTTTGATTTTCTCCAGGGTTTTCGCCTGATGGTTTTCAGTGCAGTTCAGCTTTTTCTTTCCCACGTCCCACAGAAAATGGGATGAGATCTGATGTCCACAGACATTTTTCTCCCAGGAAAGTGAGAGAGATGCCAATAATCCGACAAGTCTCTAATTTAGATCCTATTATGATTTTTTTTTTTGGCCTAAAATTAGCTCAATATCTCACATTTTCCCCATTCTTCATTGCCCAAACCGCTTCCTAATTCAGCTTCAGCGCTGTAAAGACTTGAAAATTGCTGATAATTCAGCTTGAGGGTGTCGTTAAAGAGAGTCTTCATTGTTTTCCTTCTTCTCGCAGATGTCCTGGAAGGCTACAATGGCACCATCTTCGCATATGGACAGACCTCGTCAGGAAAAACACACACCATGGAGGTACAGTGGCAAAATGGAATCAGTGTGGAAGGAGGACTGAAATTCCCTGTGAAAATTCCCTGGGCAAGGCAGATCTCCAGGGAGAGCCCTGGAAAAAGGGATTTGGGAAGGTTCAGCTCCTCCTGCCTTTAGCGGTTCATCCGAGATGGATTTTTCACAAGGTACAGCCACAGATATCTAAATAAATCACAAATTTGTTTAGAAAAAAACGGCAAGAAAAACACGTCAGGTGTGGCTTCTCCTTGTTTTCCGTGATGGGAGTGTTTGGATTTTAAAGGATTTGAGTGGGGTTTGTGAATCCACCCAGATGAGAGCAGCACTGAGGGTCTGCAGGGTGCCCTGGCAGTGCAGGATTATGGGGACTCCTGCCTTGGTTATTGGTTTTCTCATTTCTCATTCCCCCTCTGGCACTCTGCAGCACAGATGGATGGCTTTGGAATTGCTGCTCAGGAGAAGGGCATGGAATTACAGCGAATTCCAGGGGCCGAAATGCTGCTCGTATTCCTGCTACACCAAGTGGGACAGAGGAGGGATTCTCCTGTGGTTTGGGGTCTTTTTTTTTTTTTTTTTTTTTTTGGTTTGAAAGTTT
>VZRN01006444.1:334784-396672 GCA_013397935.1 Dasyornis broadbenti
GGTTTTTTTTTTGTGTACTTTCCTGATGAATCATTGATAAATGGAGGAAGATCAATGGCTTGCAAATCATTCAAGATCCAAGTGTGCTCCCATGAGCGATGTAACTCAAACTGTGTGGGAGGTGGGGTTTATTTTTAGCTTGGTGCTTTGACAGGGCTGGAAGCACAGCCACAGCAACACGTGAAATCAGCAACGTTTAAATCTGTGATGTTTGTGATTATTTAATTAGGTTTCCTACTTTGAGATATATTTGGACAAAATAAGGGACCTGCTCGATGGTAAGTTCTGTATTTTCTTCCGTGACTGAGTGCCTTGACTTCGTACAGAGCTTCAAGCCAAAGCCTGAGGGGAAACAGTTACTTTGTTTGGGAGGGGATTAAATTTAAACCGTGTGCCTGGCTTGGAGCAGGAGAATTTTGCAGTTTAAATCATCTGATCTGTGCACCTGCCTCTGCAGTGCTCGAGCTTCCTTAGGAATCACAGAGCTCTGAGCATTTCACAGCCTTCAGGGCAGGGCTGGGCCTCCTTGGCAGTGTGAGTTCTTCAAGGAAAACTGATTTTCCAATGTGGGGAGTGTTTTAGGATTGTTCCTTGTTCCTGTCAGGAAGAGTTTGGCGGGGAGGATCTGCTTCTTGCACAGTTTGTGTCTCCATCTCTGCATGTTGTGCGTTAATGAAGGTGAATTTTGTTAATCAATGTGAGGACAGAAATGGCTGTAAAGGTAGAAATGGCTGTAAAGGTAGCACTGAGCTGTTCTGAATTCCAGGCAGTTCTCCTGTCTCCGTTGCTTTGCCAAAATCCATCTTAATCTGGGTTTCTTTGATTCATCCAAGCAATAAACAAAAGCTTTTGTGCCCCAGAGTTCACTTTAAATAAACAGGTACAGGATTGACAGAGCAGGAAACAACTTCTGTGTGTCAGAAATACGGGAGGTTTCTGAGGAGTGGGAATGACTGCAGATCTCATTTCCAAATTTACACCCCCAAGATGTGTCTGTCATGCCTGGAGCTGGCACGTTGTTTATTGCCTCTGGAATATTCCTAATGATCTCCACGTCTTTCTCCAGTGTCAAAGACGAACCTCGCTGTACATGAAGATAAAAACAGAGTTCCATATGTTAAGGTAAAAGAATAATTTAATCCTCAGCTTTTCATTCTTCCCCACACATGCATTTATTTACACATTTCCATTTGCATCCGGCTTATTTGCTGAAATAATTCAACTCCTGTTTGAAGCCTTGAATGTTCAAGTTGTGTTGGCTCCTGGATCGAAACAAGTTTCCTGAAATATTAATGGGCTTGAATCATGTTTGTTTTATTTTCCTGACTTTGAACATTGCCATTTTGTTAGTATGCTGTTCAATTTTAAGCATTCATTTTCCCCTTTCATGTCAGATATGAAAGAGAACAACTTGAGGAATTTTGTTCTTTAATATTTTGCTGCACGGGTGCTGGAATCTCGCCATAGTTCAGAACAGATTGGTTGGGTTAGGAATTCCTTTAATGACTTTCTGGGCTCTCCCTTAAATAAAATATACTCGTTATGAACATATGTGAGCCTAAATAATGTATATATAATATTTTTCTGTTTATTCTCAGCCTGAGGAGCAAAAAGAAATCGACAAAATAATTTATTCAATGCTATTGCATTAAGACAGAAGGACTTTGCATTTTGTCTCGTAGTTGGAGGGAGAAAAATTAACTTGGGTAGGAAATCTAACCCAAATTAGGAATGTGTGTTGCATAATTCCATGTTTTCTGTGGAAAATTTAGTGCCGTGTGTTTGGATTTCACCGAGTCTTTAATCTTGTGGGAAAAAATTGCCTCCCAGGTTTCCTCTGGAAGTCACACGAAGGCGAGTTCGGCTCCATTGCCTCGCTAACGATCCTGGGGGCTGTTGATGGCTCTCCTGATTATTTCGTTCATTAGTGCTTAAACGCTCCTGGTCCTAAACATCCCTGATTCCCTCTTGCCTGTCCCCAGGGCTGTACAGAAAGATTTGTATCCAGTCCTGAGGAAGTTCTGGATGTCATCGACGAAGGGAAAGCCAACCGGCACGTGGCCGTGACAAGTGAGTGTCCCCGGAATCCTCTGCCTCCCCGGAGGGGGTGGCTGTGCTTCCAAGGGATTTATTGATCCCTGATGCTCACCAAGGACTCAGAGTTCCTTTGTGAGCGATTTAACGGTGCTGAGATGATAACACTTTAAATTAATTGACTGCGCTTCGGTGCCGTTTCGCTGCCGCAGAGCCTCCGTCGGCTCTCAGCTCTGAGCTCTGAACGTAAGGCACGGCGTTAAAATGGAATTGCTCCGTAAAACATCCCAGCACGGATTGGTGCTCGGCCTGAAGATATTTTGGAATTATTAGGAGCTGAAATGATGTACTTACATTTTCCCTTTGGGCTGCAGTTCCCTGGTCAAACAGCAGCCAAAGAGTGCGGGGCAATTTTCAGCCTCTGCTGTTCATCTGCTGCGAGTTATCCCAGCAAAGCAGGGACCTGGATTGGGCTCCAGTGATGGCAAAGCAAACAAATCCTCAGGAATTAAAGCCCTAAAGGATCCAGACGTGTTGATGTCGTGCAGCGTGGGCAGGGATAAAAGGGCCTGGTCCCCAGTGAACGCTGGAAGATGTCCTTTGTCCAAAAAGTCAGAACCTCAGTTTATAATGAAATCCTTGGTGGTGGGGGTGGTATTTTGGGTATATATGGGGGCTTTTTGTGTTTCTATTTTTAATTTTAATTTAATTGGATCTCTTTTGATGCCCTCTGTAACTTCTTTCTCTTCTCTGTCCCTGCCTTCTTGCTTTGGTAAATACTACATTGCTTTTTTGCCCGTCATTCCAATAGAAATTTATTCTGAGTAACATTTCCTCCCACTGTTCCTGCTATTTTCTTTACCAGAAATTACCCAAATACAAATTTGCTGGGTGAGAAAGTGGTTGTTTGGTTTCAATCAAGTGGTTTCTTGATTCTTAGTATTTTCTTTTTGCTACTTTATGAAACTTCCAGCCTTGCATGGTTACAACCAAACCTCAGATAAGCGGAGGCTGAAACGGTAACTGTGGTTTACCTGGGTAAAGGAGGATTTTTACCTACAGAAGCGATAGAAAAGTGAAATTTGAATTTTAATTTGAATTTAAATAGTGTGGTTTGGGTGAAAACTTTTGCTGAGTTGCGAGATCCCCCTCTCAGAGTTACACCAAGACCTGCCCAGGCTCTTTGGAATTTGGGAATTTGGGAGCCACGGGCCAGCTCGTGTGGGATGGAATTCCTTGCCAGGTTTGAACGGCATTTAAACAAAATCTGGGCGCTGTGATTGCAGATATGAACGAGCACAGCTCGAGGAGCCACAGTATTTTCCTCATTAACATCAAACAAGAGAATGTGGAGACTGAGAAGAAGCTCAGTGGGAAGCTTTACCTGGTGGACTTGGCTGGGAGCGAGAAGGTAAATTCTCCTTTTTCCTGGAGGAAAGGAGCGGATCAGAACCACTGGCATGAAATGCAACCCCCCAAAACCTGCATTTATAATGGAGTGAAGTGAACCTGTGTGCTTTTTGTGTACCTTCACATTTGCATCTGTGTAGCTGAAAAAAGGAATGTAATCTTAATGTAATTTAGTAAATTAGATATTTTAACTCGCTTAGATTTAATTATTTAAATATATTTATATTTAATTATTTAAATATATTATTTAATATTTCTAATTTATATTATATTTTTCCTAGGTTTTTAGACATTATTTCACGTATTAAAATAACGAAGTACCAGCAGTTAAGGCAGCTTTCAAGTCTGCTTGAAGCTCCCTGAATCTTGATTGTGGTGGCTGTTTCTGCTTTCCAATATAGAAAAACAAACCCCAGAAAAACAACTTTTTAAGAGTAATGGTCTAGAACTGAGCTGCTGCAGTGCAAAAATGTTTCCCACTTCTCATTCTGATGTCTCGTTCAAAATCGGGTTTATTGGGATTTTGGGTTGCTCATTGGGACGCATTAATTGATGACCCGTGGGTACAATGCAGAAGTGACACGTCAGAGTAATTAGTCACGTTAACGTCTGTGATTGCAGAAAGATGTTAGATTAAAAGCTCTTTATGATGGTTGCAAAATGAGGGCCCAGTCAGGCACTCCTCTTCTCTGAAAAATAAACTTTTGGTTCATTATGTCTGGACATTGTATCGAAAACCTGAAACTGGGGTTTCCTGGGTGGCTTGTCTTCTTAAAAGCTGTTTTTCTTTCATGTCATGGGGCACTTTTAGCTGAGAGTACAGACAGCTTGAAGGTAGAGAAAAATATACGGCTTTGTCCTGCATGTGGATACTTTGGGAAATGACTCATTTTGTGTGATTTGTGTGGCAGCAGAAAGGAAAAACACCAGCAAGTTAGGACTGTGTGAGATAGAACTGAACAGTTTGGAGGACACAGTACATTTGTGTCGGTCTGAAAATGGGTTGATCTCCACCACCACGTGGAGTTTCTGGCCTGCAAAAAGAGGCGGTGGTCGTGGACAAGACCTGCCCTGACATCCTTGGTCCATGCAAGGAAAAGACGAAGCCCGAGTGCTCACTTTGTGGCCCCTGAGAGCATCCCCGTGGTGCTCCCTGTCCGTAGGGGCAGCTCGGAAGTGCTCCCCAAGGTGAGCACAGACTTCTGCCTGAACAAAACTGGGGCCAGCTCGCTCTTGGAGTGGGAAAAAAGTGGAATTAGGATGGGTTTGCACTGACAGAAATGTTAATTTAAAATTGTCCTCGTTGATGCTGAGCTGAGCTGGGCTCTGCTCCTCCAGGAGCGTCTTTAGGTGCAGCTGTGCAGGGCTGGAGCTCTGGGTGCTGCCAGCAGAGCCTGACTCCTGCCTGCTCTCTTTGGCAGGTCAGCAAAACTGGAGCAGAGGGGGCTGTTCTGGATGAAGCTAAAAATATCAATAAGTCTTTGTCTGCTCTGGGCAATGTGATCTCGGCCTTGGCAGAGGGAACTGTAAGTAACGCTGCTCGCGTGGGCGACGAGTGGCTTTCTATTTATCTGTTCCTTTGCCATCCACAGGAGAAAAGGGAGCTGACATTTCAATTCTGAGGGGAGAACACATTGGCTGGACAGCCACAAAGCAGTGACACTTCGGCTGCTCGGGCCGGGATAAGGAACTGATTCTCAGTGTCACTGGAGTGGTTCTCAAACCCTGGCACAATCAGAGCAATTCCCCCTCAGAATTGTGGGCTTCAGGCCCATCCCTCCTGTCACTGTGGGCTCCTCTTCTCTCTCATGGCGCTGTTTAAAGAGAATTGTTCTTGTCTCTTCCTTGGATTTGGATTAGAAAACCCACGTTCCCTACCGAGACAGCAAAATGACGCGGATCCTCCAGGATTCCCTGGGCGGCAACTGCAGGACCACCATCGTCATCTGCTGCTCGCCCTCCGTGTTCAACGAGGCAGAGACCAAGTCCACTCTGATGTTTGGGCAGCGGTGAGTCCCACTGGGATCGGGCTGAGTCCCACCGGATGCATCCCTGAGGTTCTCCCACACATCCCGAGGCCCCCATACCCAGGGGAGGGACATGAGGAGGTATTCAAAACCCAGAGCTTGTGGTTCCTGGAGTTGTTCCAAACTTGGAGAGCTTCAGCGAGCTGACTCTTCATTCCCGGTGGCACCAGGAAAGTTTTAAGAGGGGTCTTCTCCTTGAATTCCACCTCAGGGATCATTGTTCTGGTTGTAAAAAATATCCTTAAGCCATTAAGAAAATTGAAAATGTGGGCTCTCTGTAATACTGACAGCTTTGAGAGATTGCCGTGGCAGCTCACGGACCTGGTGTCTGGAGGATCCGGACAATTCAGGAACAAAAAGTATGGAAGGATCCAGAAGGAAAATCTCTCTTCGTGTGTGTTTATTGGCGATAGCGATACGAAATGCATTGGGAAAGTTTGCAGAAATAGGTCAGGCTCATTATGCAATTACTGCTTTTGTGGTAATTGAGGAGAACTCGGATACTTTGGGAAATTACTCGTTTCGTTTGATTTGTGTCGTAGCAGAAAGGAAAAATACTGGCAAGTCAGGATTGTTGGAAACAGAAAGGAACCGTTTGGAGGATCCAGCACCTTTGTCTTTGTCTGAAAATGGGTTGTTTCCCCCCACATGGAGTTTCTGGGCTGCAAAAAGAGGCAGTGGCCATGAACAAAATCGGATTTAGGGGCTGCTTTGGAGTTTTGTTTCCCCATTGTGTGCCGAACATGAGTTTCAGCTGTTGAAGACACAAACTCCTGCTGCCCACATCACCCCATGTGTTGAGCAGACACAAGCTCTGAGATGCAGGAATTCAGTAAAATTCATGACATGAACCACTCTGAACTCCGGCTTCCAAACTCAATTTCAGTTTGCATTCCTCTAGGTTCCATTCCTCTTCCCAGAAACCGGTAAAATTTGCCTTTTTTTTTTGGGGCAAAGCAGTTTTCCAGCTGACTCTGCACATCCTGGCTAAACATCCAATACTTCCCTAGGAGGAGGAACAGTTTGAAGGTGATTCTCAGTGAGGACCAGGATGGCAGCTGCAGGAACTGGGAAAACAGGGAAATATTTGGGAGCTTGGGTGGGGTTTAGGGTGAGGCAGGAGTTTCTCATGGACAGCATTTAATTGTCAGGAAGGAAATAACTTGTATTTCACTGGGAGGAAAACACAGCACAGCAGCCCATGGATTATCCCTGCTCAGTGGTCTTTGTCAGGATTTTGGGAATGTCTGATGTGGATTCTTTTCCAGGCTCTTGTGGTGTCTGATTTTTCTGATGTGACACAACCGAGGAATGGCATTAAAGGGAAGGTCCATGACTCACGGCTGATTGCTGATTCCCCCATTTTTCCTGGGGAAAAAAAAAAGAATTATGTCACCATTAAAATAAATGTCAGGGCTAAAATCCATCTTCACAGGAGCTCTTGTACCAATCAAGTTGTACAAGTGCTGCTCTGGTAGTAGTGAATCAGCCTTTTCTCCTTCTGCTCCATCTTTTCCTGTGTGTTCAGATCATTTTTAATTTCAGCTGTCAGTAAGTGCCTCATCCATCACCAGGATAAACTTCCTGATGTGGTGGGGATTTTTTTTTTTCTCCTGGTCCAGTTAAATGAGTGGCAACTTGAGCTGTGCTTTTAGCAGAGACAATGTGCAAACCCTGACCATTAGGAATTATTTTTAAAAGCCCAGGGTTATTTTAAAATATTTTGAAGGTAATACAACTCCTGCTTGCCACGGAGGGCAGATCACTGGAGCTTTGCAAACTGCTGGGAGGTTTATCCACAATTCCTTCCCTCATCCTCTGCTTTATTCAGCCACACTAGACTCTTCTGAAGGGCCTCAGTGTCTGAGCAGTGAAGGGCAGAGATCTGAGGCTTCCTTAGCTCACGGGGATTGGTTTGGTTTCCCTTTTCCATGTGGATTTGCTGGAGCAGGTGCTGGGCTTTGCTGCTTGCTTTGCATTTCCTGGCACCATTGTTCAGGTTTGGTTGGAGCTGAGCTCTTTCACCATAATCAGGTGGTGGTGGTTGCTGGTAGAAGGGTTGGGATTTGGGATATTTTTGCCCAGGGAGGCAGGAATTCCCGAGCCTGGTTCCAGAGGCTCTGGCACCAGTTCAGCCTCCCTTCCTCAGCCCTGGATAACCCCATTCCCTGGTGGTGATCCACCTGTCTCCCTTTCCCCTTTCCCCTTTCCCCTTCCCCATCCTTTCTCCTTTCCTTTCTTAGGGACACCTTCCACCATCCCAGGTTCCCCCAAGCCCCGCCCAGCCTGGCCTTGGACACTTCCAGGGACGGGGAATCCACAATTTCTCTGTTCATTTCCCTTTGCATCATGGACAAATTCCCAATCCCTGCTGTTGCACTGAGATGAAAACCCCGGAGCAGCTGAGCCAGGTTTTTGTTGTGCAGGGCCAAGACCATCAAGAACACGGTGTCTGTGAACCTGGAGCTGACAGCAGAGGAGTGGAAGAAAAAATATGAGAAGGAGAAGGACAAAAACAAGAGTTTGAAGAACGTGATCCAACACCTGGAGCTGGAGCTGAACAGATGGAGGAATGGTAGGTGCCAAAAACTGGGAGCTGGGCTGGCTCCGTGGGGTGTTTTTAGGTTGTGTGTGTTTAAATCTTACCTTAAATTGTAATTAATTGTGGCTGGTCACTAATTCTGAGCTCACATCCAGTTATAACTCGCGTTTCAGAATAGTAACTAATAACAATGAAAGGGGAAGGAGCAAAAACCAGGCAGACCAGCAGCCATTTACAGGAGGAAGCAGCTGAAGTGCCAAAATCAATGTGGTTTCAGGTGTAGAGTGCACAGGAGGCATCACTGATTTTAATATTGTTAATGATATTAATAAGAAAAGGAAAAATGTCATTATACTTGGGTTTGTTATTTTTTTTTTAAATAACTCTGCTCCTCAGGCATGAGAAACATTGTGCTGGAAGCTGGACCTTGAGATCTGGGGATTTTTTTAATAATTGGCTTTCACATTAGAATAATCAGCCCTTGAGTACAATGATGGGGAGTGGCACCTGGTGAGAAGAATCACCTTTTGTCTGCTCCTGTGGCTTCTAAATGACATTTTTGTTGAGAGCAGCCAATTTTGTGTTTAGAAACGTAGGGAGTTGCTGTTCAGGGGAGGTTGTGACATCAGCTCGAGGATGGTAGAGGAGGGAGAATATGGATACATACAAATTAAAGAATTTTTATTGAAGTACAAATTAAAGAATTTTTATTGAAGTACAAATTAAAGAATTTTTATCCAAGCTAGAATGCTGACAAATAATTTTAGCCAACCAGCCTCAGTTTGAATTCTTCATTTCACATTTGAAAAATCAACCCCCAAACTCCAAACCAGCAAACAACCCCAGAATCCAAGGAAACCAAAATCCAAGGAAAACCTGCATCCGCCTGTGGAACAGCAATCCCAATAAACCCCTGACAGGAAAATAATGCAGCTTTGGAGTCATTTTTACTCCCTGAATTCCTTGTCCTCCAGGCTCTGTGTGTGGATGTGTCTCGCGAAGAGCCTCAGTCAAGAGCAAATTGGGATTTAATGAGGGCTCCCAGTTTGTGTGGCACGGCCAGGTCTGGTTTCCCACACCCAGGGAGGATAATCCCTGATCTTTACGGATGCTGGGCATTCCCTTTCCCATCTCCCCCCTGCTGTTTCCTTGCCTTGCAGAGGAGCTGGTGCCTCCTGATTGTGCCTTTCTCCGGAGACTCTGGCACAGGGAATTTCTCTTCATCAGCACAGCCCCATTGCTATGGAGACGCTGGGATGTGGATTTGGAACCTGCTCTGTTCTCCCTCCTTCCGCCCATGTTTGCCACAATTCCCTTCCCATTCCTGAAGAACTCCCTTCCCATTTTTTTCCTTCAGAAAAGCCTGGATTGATCCTTTTGTCTAAATATCCCCCTCCTCCTCCCCTCCCTCGGTGCTGCTGTTCCATCAGTGTCACCCAGCAATGCATTCAGTGCATTCAAAATATTATTGATTTCCTGTCTGACCTCCTGCAATCCCATCCTCTGGAAGGATGGGGGCCTTTTACAAAGGAAACTGCCACAGGAAATCACATCTGGGATAATATTCCACCTGCACAGCTTATTCCAGGAGTGAGGAATTTATTCCACAAAATGAAAGGGTAGCAGGAAACAGGCGAGCTCAGCTCTCACGGAAGCTGGATTTCACCAGTGCACAGTTTCCCTGTGTTTTACAGGCAGGAGGTTCTCACCCAGTGAATGGGAAATCAAACATTCCTTGGGGGTGCTCCTGGTGGATTCCCCCACAGCCCGCGGAGCATTGCTGTGTGTACCAGGCCTCCACGCCTTTCCTTCTCTGCCCCAGTGACTTCCAACAGCAAGAAACCAACTCACGCTTCCCTCATTAATAATGTAAAATGCCACCAAGCCTTTAGAAATAGGGCAGAAAATATTTGGAGCGGAGTGCATCGATGGAGGTGACGCTGCCTGGTTTCAAATTCCACTTTTTCCGTGCTTTAAGCTGGAAAGAAGTGATCTCTTTAGTTGGTTGTGCTTTTCCTCGCCCTTTTGGTCTTGCTTTGGGGCCCCCCTCAGCCCTTGTGGGGTTTGATGTACTTGCTGCCCTGTTTCCCTGCCAGGGAGATAAACTGGCAACGGCAATGGCTGGTGAAGCTTTCTGGGGCTAAAATATTGGAGCTTTTCCTGGAAAAAGGAATAAAAAAAAAAACCTGTTTGTGGATCAGGGATGGCTGGAACCTTCCCACCCCCTGAGCAACCTGTGCAGCACCCAGGGGCTCCCAGAGCCTCTCCCCGGCCTCTGTTGGGACTGGATTTCATTTCTGGCGTGAGAAACTGGCCCATCCCTCAGCCCTGAGCTGGTAATTGTAGCACAGCGCTGTTCCCGGAGGAAATGTTCCCTGGGGACAGGGATTTTCGGTAGGAAAATGTGTCTGCTCTGCACAGACAACCTCTGGAAGTTGGTGTTGGTGCTTTAATTTGCAAGGCAGAAGGCGAGTATTGTCCCTGGTGCCCTCCCGGTCCATCCTGGAGCTGGAAATCTGGAGAGGAAGAGACATTTTAGGCTGGAATTTGAGGGCTTTTCCCTACTTGGATGGGAAAACCAGTTGAAATGCCACAATTAATGTGATTTCAGGTGTGGAGAACACAGGAGGCATCACTAATTTTAATACTGTTAACGATACTAATAAAGAAAAGGAAAATGTCATTACATTTGGGGTTTTTAAAAATAACTCTGCTCCTTAGGCACGAGACTTTGGGATTTTCAGATTTTCCCTCCTCTGTTAATCCATGGAGCTGATCCTGGCTATCCAGGGAGTGAAAGGAGAACCAGGAGTCCAGTGCTTCCGGTGTTCAACCTGTTGCTGGTTTTTGTGGGATCGTTAGGGTTGGAAGGGACCTCCAAGGGCATGGAGTCCATGGAATTTGCATTTCCAGCCACGGAGAGCATCATCCTCACAGGGATGGCCACATTCCCACACCTTTTCCATGTCCTCTGTATCCCTGGCAGTGGCACAAACCCCTTCTCTGCTCCCCCGAGTCCCTCAGGGACTGGGAGTATCCCAAAATCCCCGTGGATTCGGGATTGTCGCGAGCTGTGTCCCTGCAGGAGAAGCCGTGCCCGAGGATGAGCAGATCAGTGCCAAGGACCAGAAGAACCTGGAGCCTTTTGATAACACCCCCATTATCGACAACATCACCCCCGTGGTCGCCAGCATCTCCACGGAGGAGAAGCAGAAATACGACGAGGAGATTTCCAGCCTCTACAGGCAGCTGGATGATAAGGTGGGAATGTTTCCGTTCTCCAGGTGGAAATGGAAAATTATGCCAAAATGGGTGTGGTTTTTTCTCTGTTTCTTGGAAAACACTGGAAAATTCCAAATACTGCATAAATCCTGCCAGCTCTGCCTCCTCTCCCTGGGCAGTGTTTGGGGGCACTCTCCAGGAAATCACAGCCAAGTTGCCCTTTTATTTTAACTTCAGGCTTTTCCTTTCCCTCAGGGATTTCTGTAAAATCCCTCAGCGAACTTGGAGTCACCAGGGGAAAAAAAGAAACAGTGACAGTCCTTAATAATTCCAGCTATTTGTCACACATGAGAAATGTAAGGGAAATTTATCCCCATCCCCTTCGGGTTGTGTTGCTGGAGCTGCAAACAGCCCCGAGTGCAGGTGGCTCATTTATTTATTTCTTTGCACAGCTTGTGGGACGTCACTGGCACTTAAAGCTCTCAGCAATTCCCTTCTCCAGCCATTAATGGCTTTGGCTTGTGGGAAGATGAAAAGTGGGGGATGAAAAAAGCCCAGAAAATTCCTGACCGTGGATGGGAGCAGCAGAAAGGCTGTCTAGGAAAAGGGCGGCTTTCATCATGAGTCAATGCTCAGTTTTAAATGTTCAGTTGCAATTAGCAGGAAAATAGCAGAAGAAAGCCCGGTGTGTCCTTGCCTGTTACCGCTGAGGTCTGGCTGTTTGTGGATGCAGAGGGATTGTTGTGTTTAAACCTTAATTTGGGTGTGCACGAGCTCTCCCTGCACAGTCTGGTTGCACAGCAGTGTTGGTGGCACTGGAAAAAGCAGTTTTCCGTAAGAAATTACAGCTTTTCTCTGCTTGCATCCCCAGTAGCTATCTCCAGATTTTACATATTGGCTAGGAAAAAAAAATAAAGGAAAAAAAAAAAAAATCAGTCATTCTTTCACTTTCTTCATTGAATTATATCCCCATTGAATTATTCTGGGGGGAATTCGCAGCAGGTTTGAGTTTTTTCCCTAAAAAACATGGGAAGCATAACTTGGCACAGTGCTGTAGGAAATGAGGAGATATTTGATCCCAAATCCAGGGATCCCAAACCCAAAAGATCACCATTTACACACTGTTGACAGCTTTTACTGCCGAGCTCTGTGTGTGTTTATTTTTCTCTCCCCTCGCACCACTCAAACACGCACAAGGTTCGCTGCGTTGCTCCCCCTTCTTTTCTCGAAAGGGGAGATAAAAAGTCATCAAAAGAGAGCAGCGAAAAGAAATTAAAAATCTCTACCCCTGTTTCCATTGCAGGATGATGAAATCAACCAGCAGAGCCAGTTGGCTGAAAAGCTAAAGCAGCAAATGTTGGATCAAGAGGAGGTAAGGAACTAAAATAAATAAATGAACCTGAAAAAACCTTTTCCATTTTGCTCCTGAGCCCCCTGTTTAATGGTTCTGTCTCGTCACATTCACTGGCTAAAATTCATTTGGAAAAGGTGTCAGCCAGGCTTGAACTCCAAATTTCATCATATCCTCATTAAGCCTTGATAAAACTCCTTGTGGTAACAATCCCTCCTGCTGGGAAGGGATGCTGGAGGTCCAAGGTAGGAGTTGGGGCCAGGATTTTTCACTCCAAATGCGGTTTGCAGTGTGTCCATTCAGGTATCCAGGCAAAATGGAACCCGGGGAGGCAGAGATTTCCTGGTGTTAAATCACTGATGATCGTTATTTTGGCGATCAGAGGCAGCAGTCTGCGGGATGGAAAAAACTGATTCTTGGTGCTGCCACAGATTTGCTTTAAAATCTTGGGCTGCTCACTTGGAACAGGTGATTGCGTTTTTTCTGTCCCTAAAATCAGTGTTTGTGGGGTTTAGGGTGGGGAATGTGGTCACTAAACTCGGCCAAGCCTTTCCCTTATCTGTCATTTAGGAGTTCTGCAATGAGGCAGTAACACCAAGTTCCCCAAATGTTGCTGGGCTATTTCTTTATTGTGTATCCAAGGCCTCAGAAAGGGTTTCCAAGGTGCTATCAGGGAGAAAATGACGTCTGAACACTCTGGTATTCATCGCTCAGGGTTCACCTGCCCCCTCTGGGGACTTGTCCTGGCTGGGGGAATCTCCAGCTTTATTTAATTCCAAGATGAAGCTCCTCATTCTCCTGCCACGGCTGATCTGATTGCCCTGCGCTGCAGCAGAGCTGCCCGTGGCTACAGCAACATAAAAATGCATTTTATGCCTTCTCGACCTCTTATTTACCGGTGTTTGTTGTGAGTTTATTTGTGTGGTCTCACTTCTCTCATCTTTCTTTATCACTTTTCTCACCTAAGGCTTATTTTTCCCTCCCGGTTGCCCTCGTGCCTTGGTTTTGGGGTGCTGTGCACGCCTTGCTCTGTGTTACCCGTTTGGGAGCAGCTGACAGCATCATTCCCCACCCTCCCTGATCCACAATCACCTCTGGAAGATGAATCAGGTTTTCTGTGGCCGCTTTCCCCCCTGTGTTTTTGCACATCCCTGGTCCAGCTTTGCTGAGGTACAACCTCTCTGCAGCTGATGTTGCTGAGAACCTTTTTCTGACTCACCCCAGGAGTTTGTCCATCTCCTCCCCTTGAAGGGTGAGGTGATATTTTATTTTTCAAGGTGTTTTTCCCCACGTCAGCTGTCCCTGCTCTCCCCTGGAGATGTGATGAGCTCACGGATCCACGAGCAGCTGCCTCGCTCCATTCCCCCGTAATTAACCAGTGCTTTTTTCTGCTTGATTAAGCCAGCAGGTTAATTATAAACCTGAGGCCTGCTGCAGATGAGGCTGATTTTGGGGGGGTGTTTGGTACCTTTTCACCCCAGGCTGCTTCTCAAGGTGGGAGTTTTGGGGCATTTTGAACATTCCATCCCCACATGGAACAGATCCACGAAGTGCTGCAGCCATGCTCCTTCCCCTCTGTTCCCAGCTCATTTTAACGTGTTATCAGTGATTTTTGAAAACCCTGGTCCATTTCCCCACATAACATCAGCAAGAACCCTCTTGTTAATGCTGCAGGTGATGCTCACCAGTTCTTTGAAGCCCCAGTGATGTTCACCCAGCAAATTTCTGAAGTAAATGTAAACAATGGTTCCATCTGTGTTTCGCAGGGAGCCGATTCGAAGCGATTTTGTTGGTTAAATATTTACATGCCATCTGGCTCTGGCAATCCGATGGGTTTTTCTGTAACGTGAGTGCACTTCGGAGGCTGCAGCATTACCACGGAGATAAATTTCCCTTACATCTGAATCCTTCCTGGGCATGTGCCAGCCTCCAGAGCTGCCTGCCTGCTTCCCTGTTTTCCGTGAGCACTGTGAGCCCGAAAAAAAAAAAAAGCCATTTTTTCTGTGACTCTCTGCTTTTTGGGTGATCTGCTGGAGAGGGGTGCTTGTGTTCTGCTGGGGGTCTCACCCAGCTGCTTGCTGGACAGGTCGGGGGAAATCCACCCAAAATCCTTCAGCTGGGAAGGTTTTATTCCACCGTCTGCAATACTATACTAATCCATGATCCATACTTCTTGGGAAGGAGGGAGTTCTGTGAGTGAACGTCCAGACTTTGCTGTTGGGATGAGCGCGAAGCCTTCTCCTCTCTCCTACACTGCTTTTATCGGTTGTAATTCCCTATTTTACATTTTTATGCCGTGTCAAGCCCCTGATTTTGTTATTACTCTTGAAAGTACAGCATTAGCAATAAATGCTGGGTGTCACTTTGATTTATTTTCACACCGTTCTGCAGCGCAGGGCTGTTGTGCTAAGGACACCACGGCAGAATTTTTAAGGCTTTGCCATCTCGCTGAACATCGCTTCAAGAGCAAGGGACAGGACTAAGCCAGCGACCTCTTACAATCACCGAAAGCTCAGCATCTCTCTCAGGAGTGTGCAAAGAGTAAATGTAATAAGTTTTACAGCTTGGAAACACTCCCTGGTGTGTGTGTGTGTGAAGGCGGTGTTTTCTTCTGAGATTAATATTTCCCCTCAGCAAATAGGAGCAGCTAATCTTCGGCATCACCCTTCAGATGATAACGGAGAATAATCGCCTTAGGTTTGCTTATCAAAATATTCCTGTACAGCCACAAGGTCTTTGAGGCTGCCTCAGAGAGCCCTTTTTTCCCCTTGGCTCAGTTCAAAGCCCTGAGCCTCTGGTGAAACATTTCACTTTGTGGTGTTTTTTTGGTCCGAGCTGCAGCACTGGATTGAGGGCAGAAAATGTCTTTGGAGCTCTGATACTGCTTAAAATAAGTTTCTCTGCCTGAGTCTTGGGCCATAATAGGATTTGATTAAGATTTTTCTTCTTGTTCTGAGCTCTTTTTTTTTTTTATTTTTTTTGTGCTTCCTTCAAATGCATTTATGCTGGAACTGGTGCTGTTTTCAGGATTTCTCCCCTCCTGCACACACAATGCGTGTTTCCCTCTTTGCCTGTTTTTGCCCTTTTCCGTGTTGTCTTTTGAAGGAGTTCTTGGGTCACCTAAAGCTGCTGTGCTATCTCTTCCCAGCTTTTGGCCTCCACGAGGAGGGATTACGAGAAGATCCAGGAGGAGCTGACCCGGCTCCAGATCGAGAACGAAGCAGCCAAGGATGAAGTGAAGGAGGTGCTCCAAGCCCTGGAAGAGCTGGCGGTCAATTACGACCAGAAATCCCAGGAAGTGGAGGACAAAACCAGGACCAACGAGCAGCTGGCGGATGAACTGGCACAGAAAAGTGTAAGAGCAACTTGTTCCTAGTGTTGGCTCTCTCCTTGCTCCCTAAACGCTCCCAAAAACCTCTCTTTCCTGACTTAATGAACCAAGAAAATGAGGGTGATTCCGAAGCTGCTCCGTGGAAGCTGGTGGCAGATTGTGGCTCTTGCAGCAAGGAGCCGGATGTGAGAAGTGGCCATTCGGTGTTTGGGATATTTGGATGTTTAAAAGCTGTGTTTTGCCAAGAAAGCTGTGAAAATCTGCCTTCTGCAAATGGCAGGATTTTGTGTTTTCTGGACTCTGTGCTGCGGAGCAGGGATTTCGCAGGGAGCCAAGGGGATCTCAAAGAAGGAATCAGAAAAAAATTAATCGGCTTTTTCAGCTGGTGTGTCCTGATCTTAAGGGAAAAATGTGATCTGGGGAAAATCAGGATTGGTTCAGTAGCTTAAAGCATCCTTTTCCCTTAATTCATCACACCAACTTAAGAAGCTGTTGTTAACAGCTCTGTTTCATTAAGGACTTTGTTATCTCCCTCAGTAAAACAGATTACCACGAAATCCATTGGAAAAAATTGAATTTTATATCCCTCTATACCTATTTCTCCGTGATTAACCTCCTTTGATGTATTATGCAAATAAGATTCTTAGCGGATTTGCTACATTTAATAGATCCAAAGTAGCCTTTGGTGGCAAGTGAGTTGTGAAAGTGGATTATGCCAAGGTGGAACTGGATGTGTCAGTACGCGGTGCCAGCAGGCACGAGGAAAATGCCACAGCAAACCTGCAGAGGGGAGGGTAATTCTCTTTTTTAAACCTTTCCAGAGTGCCCTGACAGCCACCCAGAGGGAGCTGGGCCAGCTGCAGGAGCTCAGTAACCACCAGAAGAAGAGAGCGACAGAGATCCTGAACCTGCTGCTCAAGGACCTGGGCGAGATCGGGGGAATCATCGGCACCAACGACGTGAAAACGGTGCGTGGGCTTTGGGGCTCCCCCAGCTCCTCCTGCAGGAAAAACACTCCAGGAAATCAGGGAATCCCAGCAGGGGTTGGATTGGGAGGGACTTAAAGCTCATCTGGTTCCAAATCCAGTGCCATGGGCAGGGACACCTTCCACTGTCCCAGGTTGCTCCAAGCCCCATCCAGCCTGGCCTTGGACACTTCCAGGGATCCAGGGGCAGCCACAGCTGCTCTGGGCACCCTGTGCCAGGAAACAATTCCTTCCCAATATCCCATCCATCCCTGCCCTCTGGCAGTGGGAAGCCATTCCCTGTGTCCTGTCCCTCCATCCCTTGTCCCCAGTCCCTCTCCAGCTCTCCTGGAGTGCCTTTAGGCCCTGCCAGGGGCTCTGAGCTCTCCCTGGATCCTTCCCTTCTCCAGGGGAACATTCCCAGCTCTCCCAGCCTGGCTTCAGCCCTCAGAGCATCCGTAGGCGTGGAATATGTGGATCCAGCAGTCCTTCTTCCAGGACATTCTGTGTCAATCCCGGCTGAGCACACAGGAGGATTTGTCAGGCTGGGAGAGGCTCAGTGTCTGGGCTCACAGTTCCCACAGTCATTCCCAGCTCAGTGTTTGGGACCAGAGCCCATCTGGGGCTCACTGAACTGATAACTGGGGTGTCTGAGTTCCCCCAAAAACAATACAAACGTAGCCCAACTCCTTCTCTAGCTGGCATGACTCAGAATCCCCACAGTCCAGAGAAACTTTATTGGTGAGATTTGGTGTCTGGGGTGGCCGGTTTTTGGTTTGAAGGTTGGTGCAATTCTTGGTCAGCCCTGCTTTGCGATGTGCCTTCGTGTGGCTCTGGGGTTTGGGGATACAGTACAGGAGGTGGCTGCTCCCTTCGTAGGAGAACAAAACGCTGATTTCAGAGAAAATATTTGTATGGTCATTGCTAAATGGCAGTGATGGAAACTTTCCATAGCCTGGAAGATCTCCCTGGTGGTGTTAAAGCCGTCTTTGGCCATTTAAAACCACATGAAAAACAGCAGTGGTTAAAACTGGGCAAGTTGCTTCTTGAGATGTATGAAAATTTTTTGCAATACGTTTTTTTTACTTTTAGCTGACCTTTGTTGCTGCCAAAGGCTGCCAAAGCCCCCCGAGGTCAGCAGGAGCTCCAGCCTGTCCTGCTGCAGAGGACACAATCCCTGCTGCGCTCCTGCGGATTCCAGCCTTTGGAGATGTCACAGCAGCCTCTGGTGGCTGCAGGAGCAGGGACTGGGAGAGGAAATCTTTGCAAATGGAGGCAGTTTGGTCCCAGTTTTTATAGGAACTGAGATGTCAGCACTTCAGGGGACAGCTGTCAGTGGAAATAAGGCCAGATTGAGGAGCATTTAGGAGAATGATTTCAAAATTTTTGGCAATTAGCATCTTCTCCAAGTGTGTCTAATTTCAGAGCAGACTGAGAGTTTTGGAAGAGGTCTCATTTTTCAGGATTTTTGGGAGGAGGTGCAGCACATGTTCCCTTTCCCTTGGCAGTGCTGGGAAAAGGGGGGAAGCGGATGAAGCTGAGCTCCGTGCTCGCTCATGGAGAACCTGCACAGCTCCTCAGTGGAATGTCCTGAGCTGGAAGGGACCCACAGGGTCATGGATCCAGCCCTGGCCCTGCTCAGACGCCCCAACAATCCCACCCTGTCCTGAGAGCGCTGTCCAAACGCTCCTGGAGCTCTGGCAGCCTCGGGGCCGTGCCCATTCCCTGGGGAGCCTGGGCAGTGCCCAGCACCCTCTGGGGGAAGAACCTTTCCCTGAGATCCAACCTGACACCTGGTAAATAATAACCTGAGATCCAACCTGACATCTGTATAATATCCCTTCACACATGTATATAAAACACACAAGATAAAAGGGCAGATGAAATCAAAAATTCAGAAGGAAGATGTTTCTTTAATACAATAAGTGGTCTTTGCTTTATAAAAGACTCCAGTTTTGAGTTTTTATCCTCAAAACATGAGTTTTAAGTTCTCAGAAATTCCCCCACAATAATGAATGTCCTTCTCCCCTTCTCCAAACTCTAAAATGCCACCTGGCCTGTCAGGCTGTCCCAAACCCCAGCCCAAGCCTCCACCCCGGTTCCCAGCGCAGGAACACCCTTGGGTGCTGTGGCTGCGAGCAGTTCCCGATCCCTGTGTGCTCAGTTGGCAGATGTGAACGGGGTGATCGAGGAGGAGTTCACCATGGCCAGGCTCTACATCAGCAAGATGAAATCCGAGGTGAAGTCCCTGGTGAACCGCAGCAAGCAGCTGGAGAGCGCCCAGATGGACTCCAACAGGAAGATGAACGCCAGCGAGAGGGAGCTCGCGGCCTGCCAGCTCCTCATCTCCCAGGTGGGGCTGCTCTACCTTCCCCCAAGCTTTGGGGGCCTTCCCAACTTCCTTCCCCATGGAACGGGTGTGCCAGGAGGGAGGAATGGGCCTTGCTGAGTGTGCAGCGCAGCGTTGTCTCACCGTGTTTTTCGGTAGCAAAACCGTTGGGGAGCTCCCCGGATCTGCTCTGTTGGTGTGCTGCCAAGAAAACAAGGCAGTAAAATAACATGGAAAACTTTCTGGGATAGAAATCCGGGTCACAGGAGGGGTTCTGAGGGGGTGGCAGGGACAGGCAGCGATGGCTGAGAGCTCATCTCTCTCTGCCAGGGTGGATTTTAAGGTGAACCGCAGGCCAGAACTTCACTGCCCTTTGAATTAGGATGCAACAATTCCGACAGAATCTTAATTTTTGTCCCCAAATTTTAATTCCATGTTGGGTGTTTTCACCACGAACTTCACACCCTTCCAGTTCAGAAGGCTGTTGGCAAGAACCGAATCACCAGGATGTCTGGGGGGAGTGGGTCTGAGCTTCTGCAGGCTGCAGATCCCAAAGCCACCTCAGCAGTCCGGTGTCCATCTCAAAAGCTGCTGCTGTTGGTCTGTCCCCGAGTCAGGAGCTTCCAGGGATGTTTTGGAACTGCTGCCGGAATTCCAAATTGGGCTACTGCGTGTGGCCTCTAAAAACACAGCCTGTTTTCATCTCTTAGCTCCTTCCCAGATGATTTTGCCGTGTGCTCTCCAAGCACCACCTCTGGAAATTTTTCCATCTCTCCTCCTTTCTGTGGGACAGCACCTGAATGCCCGGGACACAGCTGTGCTCCTCCCATCTCACTGCTCTTCCTTGTCTTCACAGCACGAAGCAAAGATCAAGTCCCTGACAGACTACATGCAGAACATGGAGCAGAAGAGGAGGCAGCTGGAGGAGTCCCAGGACTCCCTCAACGAGGAGCTGGCCAAGTTACGCGCTCAAGGTACAGCTTTGGCTCTCCTGCTCATCATTTCTTCGACCAGCTGTGTCTTAGAAGACCCAGTTTTGTGTTCTAATGATGTGAAAAATTATAAACCCCCACCCCCCCACACAGACACTTTACTGAACAGCACCAATCAGTCTTGCTGAGTATTCTGTAAAGTTCTTGGATAAGAATTGATCTGAATTGCGCTTGTCCCTCTGGCAAACTCCCTGCCTCCCTTAGGTGTGCACAAGTTGTGTCTCTCCCAGCTCCCAGCTGACTTCGTGTGAAGGATTGCTTGTTTTTCCCCTTCCAATTTCATATGGAAAATGTGTGGATATCAGAAGCAGTTTTTGTAGCTTTGCTAAGCTCCTGGTTTATGTCAATTTTTAACCTCTAGCCTTAAAATCACTCTGGATTTCTGCACAAGGAGTTTTCCCTGACTGAGAGAGCAGCAGATGGGGACAGGCCTTTTTGTTTTTTTATCGTCTCCTTCATTGTTAGGACTACTAAGGATTTAGAATCTTTATTCCACCTCCTGATTTTCCCACCCCACTCCTAAGAAACGCCCTGGTCCTGGAGGCACCATTTCCCCAGGGAAGGCAGAACTGTGGGGTTATAACCAGCCAGGGACAGGTTGGAAAACGCCCGGATATAAAACACGCTGGAATGGTGCGGTTAATTCCCAACTTTCCCCACCTTTAAACAGAAAAAATGCACGAAGTCAGCTTCAAGGACAAGGAGAAGGAGCACCTGACACGGCTCCAGGATGCAGAGGAGATGAAGGTATTTCGGCACAGTGGAAATTCAGAGGGCGTTTCTTGGTGGGATCGTTCATTCAGCCGATAACTGGGGTGCAATTTTGTCTTCCTGTTTACGTGGTCAGAAATGGCATTGATTCACCTCCGTGTTACACTGATTTTTTGCTGCTGGAAGTCAATTTGCTCAGCAGTGAATGAGGCTCCTGGGGTTAATATCATTGAGGTACTAAGAAATCTGATTTAAAAGGAGGCTACTTCCCCAAAGTTTGGCTGGAATTCTGATTAAGTCCTGGAAATAATAATGAAATTATAAACCTGGTTTCTGGTGTTTTTCCTTTAGAATGCCAAGAAATGTTTGCAATGATGAGTTGTTTTGATGGGGTTGCAAACTGCAGACGAGGAAAAATACAATTTTACAAGGACAGTGATAGAGGACAGTGACAGTGATCGTAGGTTGCAGAGTAGCGCCCTCCTTTATAAAAAATTAAAGTGAATCGAAGCAGTTGTAAAGGGATTAAAGCAGTTGTGATTAAAGGGGTTGTACCTCACAGCTCTGAGGAAAAAAAGCAAATCTTTTGTTAGCAATCTAAAGAGAAACAAGGAGGCATATTTAATCCTAGAATTTAAATTTAAGTAACAATTCCAATAGCAGGGCTGAGGGTAAACAATTCTCAGAGGTTTGGGTTTTACTTCTGTCACAGGTAGAGCTGTCCATGTATTTCCTTGGTGAATAAACAGGGGAAATAAGGGAAGATTGGTATAAAATCGGTGTCATTTGGGTTTTCACGTGGTAGTTTTTGCAAGAAAATGAGTCCAAATTGTTGTACCTACGTTGCTAAAAACTGAATTAAATGCTTGGATGAGTAGCCACAGAGTTCTGTAATTACAGAAGGATATGGCAGGTAGATTCCTGAATGGATTGGATAGCTTTCCCTCAGATCTAGAGGCTGGGTAACAGGGAGCTGTGTGTCCCTGGCTTTGTGTGTCCCTGGCTTTGTGTGTGACTGCTGGCTCTGGTGTTTGCAGAAGGCTCTGGAGCAGCAGATGGAGAGTCACAGGGAAGCCCACCAGAAGCAGCTGTCCAGGCTGAGGGATGAAATCGAAGAGAAGCAGAAAATAATCGATGAAATCAGGGAGTATGTTCGCCCTCTCCATCCCTTCCTCTGTCCTGGGCTGGGCTGGGCTTGGTTTTGTTAGACTTGATTGATGTTTCTGTGTCAGTTCTGTCCTTACACGCAGCAGCCAACCCTGTAATTATTTTACAGGGTGGATTACAGTGCCTAATTCTTTACTGGGGAGCTTTAACAAGGCCATAAAATTACAGAGTTTAAGAAAAAAAAAAAAAAAGAGTAGCGTTGCACCTGCAGGTCAGTAGGTGAGAGGAGCTCGGGGGAGAGCGCATTTTAAAGGATCATGGAATCATTTGGGTTGGAAAATGCCTTTAAGGTCATCGAGTTCAGCCACCACATCCCCAGGAAGGTTTTGAGATCCTCTCACAGCGACCAGTCCTGCCCCAGACCTTCTGGGCAGCACAAACAGCTCCCATTTTCACCTATTTCTGTATTTTTTCCTGACACACCAATGTGACTCTGTTATGTTTTGCTCCTGTGTTCTTGTTTTTCTAAAATCGAGGCATTCTTTTATCCTATTTATTGTGAAGCTGAAGATTAATTGTAGGGAAATGAGGCAGCAAGACAGGAAGATGCCATCAATGGTTTGTGTCCTTTAAGGCAAAGGAAACAAACCACTGACTTCAGCTCTCCAGTACTTTAAAATAATGTCCTTTGGATTCTTTATGCTTCATTTTTTCCAGAATTTTTCACTTTTTCTCTGCCCAATCCCATTTTGTCCATGGAGATTCCCCCTCCCTGCCTCCTGGCGTTCAGGCTGAGCTGTGCTGACTTTTCCTTTCACATTCCAGTATGAACCAGAAGCTGCAGCTGGAACAGGAGAAGCTGAGTGCTGATTATGATAAATTAAAAATTGAGGACCAGGAAAGAGAAATGAAACTGGAAAAGCTCATGTAAGTGCACAGTTTCCTCACCTGGTATCCCTGAATCTTGTGCCTCTTCGTGCGTCCATGGAAAATGTGCTAAGGAGAGGGATTTGGGTTGGAATATTTACACTGAAAATGTCATTTCAGTAGCAAAGCCAGCATGAACTACTAATAAATTATTGCCAATTGCTCTGTATTTTTATTTCAGTGGCTTTGATACTTGCCTTAAAAAGATTTTATTAGAGCTCTGATTTTATAAAATATCCCAGCAAGTGTTACATCTCTCATTCCTTAATACACAACGAAACAAGCAAGAAATAAGTCGGGAGTTTTTGGTGGGGTTTTGATGTTTGTTTGGGGTTTTTTTTTTAAGTAATAAATCAGATGTCTGAGTGCAAGCCTTTCCTGGAAATGAGAGAGAAAAATCCCATGTGTGGACACCAGAGATGGAGGTGGTGACTGAGCCCACCCGTGTGATAAAGGGGGATGTCTGGGGCAGTCAAAAGCACAATTAGAGATGTACAATTTGCTGATAGCTGCAGATTCTCCTCTGTTTGATGGGATTGATTTGTGTTCCATGTGATCTTTCCAGACTCCTTAATGATAAAAGGGAACAAGCAAGAGAAGACCTTAAAGGACTGGAGGAAACAGTGGTAGGTCTTAACTACGCTTTATTCAGCTTTTCCCCCTTATATCTGTATACCCAGCTGATAGATACTTTAATTTTTGAGTAAACACCTTTGAGCTACCTAAATTAAAGTTTACAAAGGTTGCTTTTACCAGTTTTGGAGAAACTGTTTCCTTCAGTACGGTTTTGGGGCGGGATGGGGTTTCATTTTTTGGCATTCAGAGTGGGCCCATGTAGAGAGAGAATCCAGAGCTTTTTCTCCTTTTATCAACTCAAATCCGAGGAGAAGTTTTACATCAGAGTATCTATTGTGTCCTAGTAATTTGTGCTTTTTTTTAAATTATTATTGTATTTTTTTGATTCCAGGCAAGAGAACTTCAGACTCTTCACAATCTGCGCAAACTGTTTGTCCAGGATCTTACCACCCGTGTTAAAAAAGTAAAGCTCTACTCTTTTAACCCCAAATCTCCTTTTTTTGCAGTATTCCTGTGATTGGCTGGAAGCCTTCAGTGCATGCTGTTACAAAATGGGATAATGTCTTTCCCAGTAACAATGAGGAACGAGATTGAAGCTGTTCTGATCTTTATCAGCTTTTATTTGGTCCTAATTTGTTAAGGACAAGTTTTGGTGGATGAGGGAAATGAGCTCATCCAGTGTAGTTCAGCTACAAAATTCTCAAAGCTGATGAGCTTCAGAAATAGTTCAATATAACCTGATTTTCCTATTCAGGATTCCCCCATAATTATTCAGTAAAAATAGCTTATTTTTCACGTAAGGGGTGATTCTTAAATATCAAATGAAGATTTAAAATAATTTCTCTTTCATTTGGGACTCTGTAAGACTTTTCTGCCTTTGGGGAGCTTCAATTTGCCAAAGAGCTGAGCTTCCCCTTGAGTTTGTGCCTGCCTTTGCTGAGGGCTGCAATTCTGTGTGCAGAGTGTTGAACTGGACAGTGATGATGGAGGTGGAAGTGCTGCGCAGAAGCAGAAAATTTCCTTTCTTGAGAACAACCTGGAACAACTTACAAAGGTTCACAAACAGGTAAAGGCTCCCTTTCCCTCCTCCCCTCCCTCCATCAGAAAATGCACTTTTGGAATGTTTACAAGGATAATTTTGGAAGGTAACCTGTACTGTCTGAGGTGAAGGCACCCTCTAAACTCCCTGGCATTAGGAGCTGGTGTCAGAGCTGCTCTTCCCACTCCCTATGCTTCTAGGAATGTGGTAAATAAGATTTTTTTTTTTTTTTTTCTGTGAAATAGATCTGCTTTGGCACTAAGAAATGCATAAAAATAGCTGGTTTCTGGGTGGATGGTGCATCCCCAACTCTGAGTCCCGGCCTAAAGCTGCTCAGAGGTGACTGGAGTGGGTTCAACCAGCAGGGTATGAAAACAATGGAATTGGGGTTTTCTGTGCCCCTGAAGGGCTGGTGCCTCCCTGGGGTGCTGAGGTTGGACATTTCTGGGCTTGTGCATCTCTGTGTCTTCACTCCTACGTGGAATTCCAGTTTCGTACAATCCCAGATTTGGGATTAAAGCCCTTCCAGTGCCATGGGCAGGGACAGCTTCCACTGTCCCAGGCTGCTCCGAGCCCCACCCAGCCTGGCCTTGGACACTTCCAGGGATCCAGGGGCAGCCGCAGCTTCCTTGGGAATTCTATTCCAAGACCTCCCCACCCTCACAGGGAAGAATTTCTGCCTAAAATCTCCTCTCCCAGTGTCTTGGAGCTGTGTCCCACTGTTCAGGTGCACGGCACAAAACGCTGAAGCCATTTCCATTTCATTTCTGAGCAGTGACATAACACTGTGCACTGCACTCTCCTGAAGCTGTATTGGTGCCCCACACTCCCAGATTTGCTTTCATTCTTCCCGTGGAAGTGCCGAAAGAGCAGGAAGTGCTGGCCCATGACAAGTGTCCGCTAAGGGTTGGGGGTTTGAGATTCCCAGGGAACAGATGGTTTAAAGACCTACTTTCTAAATGTGGAAACTGGGACATGATCAGAGTGATTTTTCTTTTACCATTTTGCCTTTTTTTTTTTTTTTTTTGCACTCGTTCCATGCATCTGCCGGGTTTCAAATACGGATTTTTATAGCTCTCATTAGCGTGTATTTACTCAAAATCAACTTAGAATCCACAGCTTAGAAGAAACTTAGAGGGAAAAGTGACATTGGGACTTGATGCCATCCTGCTTGGATTTTGTATCATAACTACTTCACACAGCAAGGGCTCAACACTTGCAGAAAAGCACGTTGTGACAACGTTTTTTTTAGCTTGTTTGTGTTTTTCTCCAGCACTAAGCCTGGCCCAGCAGGTGTAAAATGCTCTGATTGTTAAACAACGTGTGAATGTCAGGACATGCTGTTGCTTTGCTGCATTATTAATGTGGTTGTTAATCCACTTTTCACTCCGGAAAAGGGAGAGTCACTCCTTTGGAGCAGATTTCTGTTGACTTCCAGCAGCGGTGTAATCTGTTCAGTAGAAATTGTGCTGGATTTTCTGCCCGTTTGCATCAGTTTTGTGTTTATTAAAAATCAATCCTCTCTTGGCCGTTGCTGCCCGGAAAGTCAGATGTTATTTGGATAATTGATGGACCTCGCTCAGGTTCACATTAAACTGAGGGAGTGCACGGATTTAAAGTTGCATATAATCATTATATTTATAGTTACAGACCTAAAAGTGATTTCTTAGTGAAGTTCCCAATTTTCCCACACGGCTGAGTAGGGGACACACAGGTGAACATATCAGAACCACGGAAAATGATAAATTTGGGATGATCCCCAGTGTTGTCTGTAAGACGTATTTAAGCATTACTATTTTGAAATAATGAGGTGACCAAGGATTTGGAAAATCCTGGATATTTCTGTGTTCTGAGGAAATGTAGAGTTTCTGCTGCAGTTTTTGAATTGCAGAGAAGCAAATCTGGCTGTGGAGTGCTCTGCAGTGTCAGGGTTGGTGCTGAAGGCCTCGTATCTCAGGATCAACTCTGTGGAATTTTGTTGAATAGAATAAACTGTTGTTCTTTGGGACAATTAAAATGAACAATTTAAATGAATATCTTTGGATGATTTAAATGAATATCACTTCTCAGCCAGACAAAAGATTTTTGTGAGCAAAACTGAGCTTCGACCATGCTCTCAGGCACAGGGTGGGATTGCTGGGGTGCCCTGTGTGGGGTAAAGAGCTGGACTTGTTGATCCTCTTGGGTCCATTTCAGCTCAGGATATTCTAAATTTCTCTTCAATATAAGCTTTGCACATTAATTTCTGGAAAAAACCTGTTTAATTTTAGTACACGAGGCATGGAGAGCAACAGGCGCCATTTTGTCTTTCCTCGTGAGGGGGCCTTTTCCCGCCATTTCTCTGAGGGGACTCTCGCAACTTTCTTTTGACCTCCTTTCCTTCTGACCCGCTTGCCCCGCAGCTGGTACGTGATAATGCAGATCTTCGTTGCGAGCTTCCTAAGCTGGAGAAACGCCTTCGAGCTACGGCAGAGAGAGTTAAGGCCCTGGAGAGTGCACTGAAGGAGGCCAAGGAGAACGCCATGAGGGACCGCAAGCGCTACCAGCAGGAGGTGGATCGCATTAAGGAGGCTGTGAGGGCCAAAAACATGGCCCGGAGAGCACACTCCGCCCAAATTGGTGAGGACATGGAGTTAAAGGGGCTGCCCACGTGCTTCAGGCTCGGGCTGCTCGCTCAGGGTTGATTTGAGAGAGCAGCAAAACACAGGGGCTGCTTCTCCTCTGCTGCACAGGAATCTTCAAAGGCCTCGCTTTTTATAGGATCTGCCCCACCTCGAGGTTAAAGAGGCTCTGCTGTTTCACTGGGTAAATAAAGGGCATAATGGGTCTTGTGTGCCCTGCTAGTGACCTG
Source organism: Dasyornis broadbenti (assembly GCA_013397935.1). NCBI lineage: Eukaryota > Metazoa > Chordata > Aves > Passeriformes > Dasyornithidae > Dasyornis > Dasyornis broadbenti. The sequence goes on from VZRN01006444.1 coordinate 362,199, forward strand.
AAAACTTGTCTCCTTAAATTAGTCTCTCACTTTCTTCCTCCTCTTCCCCCCACACGCTTCCAACTCTGCTTTCATTCTTTCCTTGCCTTTCTGGACCTTGTCCCTTTCTCTTTTTTTTCCCCTGATTACTCCTTCATGTGATTTCATTTCCGAAATTCTCCCTTTGTAATTCAGATATTGATATATCTCCGAGGCACAATCTAATGCGTGCACACAACGGAGGGATGGGGCAAGTCTTGGAATGATTTGTTGGGATTGCTAAAGGATAAGGGTTTCGATGGAGATGACAATATTGGGGTATTAAATCCTGAGGGAGAATCAGGCAGCACGAAGTGTCTGTCACCTGCTGAATGCTTCCTCCTGTAGGCAGCCATCCAAGCTTTGTCTTGGCATCTTCTGGAACGATATAAATTGGCTATAAAAAGTGCCTCACTGCCCACCAAGTGACCTCCCTCTGTTGTTTGACAGGCCATAATCTTTGCAGATCCCATGCATGGGAAGGGCTCTGCCATCAGGGAAGTGGATGTGCCGTCAGGAAAATGGGTGTATTTGTTGTTGGCTGAGGCAGGGAATGCTGTGTTTCTCAGGGATGGATTAGAAAACACTGCCAAGCACAACTCCGAGTTGGGAAACAATGGGATTTCCCTTGGAGGAGAAGAGGAGGTGGAAAACGAAAATGTGAGAGCTAAAATGTCTGTTTGGTCCCTCCTTTCCCTCTGCAGCCAAGCCCATCCGCCCCGGCCATTATCCAGCGTCTTCTCCGACGGCCGTCCACGCCATCCGAGGGGGAGGGATGTCCAACTCCAGCTACTACCACAACACCAAATAAACGAGAGGTGAGACCAGAGTAACTCACTCATCTCTTCTCCCACTGATCACTCGGTTCCCTTATATTTCAATCTTGCTTTTAGGACACCCACTGTATTTTTTTTCTATTTTTAGTAGTTGTTTGCTGATAATTACAACGCTCCCTCCCTGAGTGCCTCTTAAGAGGCTTTGCCAGCTGCTGGGGAGAGGTTTTATTTTAATGACTTAGCACTTAAAGGTTTTTTTAAAAACTGCTCTGATAAATCTGGACCAAAGTTCACACGTAGAGGTGTGAAACTCATGTAGTAAAAATACAGTTCCAGAGGTTCCTTCTGCCAGCATCATCTTCTGCTCTCTGCACCATGGATGTGTTTCCATGTTGTGATATTCCAGCCTGGGACTGGGGTAGAGCAGCTGCAAGTGGCAGCACAGACATCTCCAGATTTGAGTTGTCACCATTTGGCAAACTTTACACTCTTAATTCTCTTCATGAGAAAAAAAACCTCTAAATATTTTACTTTAATTGCAAGGGTTTGAGGGTTTCACCTAAGCAGAAGATGAGCAGCATTTTCTCAGGAGACTGTTCCATGGACTCTACCTTTCTATGTCTCTCATGGCTGGAGAGATTTTATATCTGCTTTATTTTAGATGATCACTTTATGCCACAGACATGCCAAGAGCTGGGTGGCGGCGAGTGGCTGTGAAAAGCAGCCTGGGGACAGCAAAGTTGTCCCTCCAAGTCTGGCTTTTTGCCCTCCTTGAGGATTAATTCTGTCTCACGACTCTCTCTTCATGGTCTGTGGTTTCCTCGAGGCATTCTTGGGTGTTTTTAGCTGGTTTTGGGGAATGTTTCATGTCAGGCTTGCATGCCAAGCATCCATCACGCCACACTCAAGCTGTTCTTGTGCTGGGGGATTGTTCCTGCTCATTGTGCTTGCCACGAGCCCCAGAGCTCCCAGCAACAATGTATTTCCTCTGGGGATAAATTAGGGCAAGGCTTTGCTGAGTGGTTTTGTGCATCAGTCCATTCTGGTCTGAAATTGGCTTTTCCAGCTCACGAGTGAGGTGCCCCTGTCCATCTGCTTCATTGCACTGCCGCCTCTGTGACCAGGCAAAGAGTGGGACACACAGCCTCGTCAAAGATTTCTAAGCATTGATTCTAACAGCTCCTGTGAGCGGGGAAAAGCTGCCACCCGCCTCAGATAAATGCACCTTTAATTTACCAGCTGCTGGGAAATGAAGTGTCAGACTCAAACAGGTCACGCACGGCAAGATTAATAAAATTCGTTAAGATTAATAAAAATCGTTAATAGATTAATAAAAATCGTTAATAAAATAACCACACTTCAAACTAGATGGGTTTGTAATAACGAGACAGGACTGTGGAAGTCAAGAAAAAGCAACCAGGAGGCACAAAATGCCCAGCAGATATTTTTAGATGTTGAGGTATAGATTTGGGGGCTGTGGAGATGAACAAGTTCAGGCCGTGTTACAGAGGAGCGACAGGGAAAATGAGGCTGGAGAAAAAGAAGATGGAAAGTCTTGGAAGAAACTGGATGAAGTTACGGACTTGGGGTTTCTGGGAAAAACTAGGAAAAATCTGAAAGCCAAATGGCAGCCCCACAGGTTGGAATGAAATAATTTCAACAGTGTGTTCTTGAGTCTTTGCTCACATCTAGAAATAAGTGTGGAAGATGTAGTTGGGGAAGGCTGGGCAGTGAGTGAAGGTCAGTTCTCCTCAGTTTTGGTCCTTTGCTTAAGAAGATTCTTGGCAAATTGCAGTTATTTGGCTGCCAAAATTGGGAGTATCAGAGTAATCTGAATTCTGAGCTGCCTGGATGGAAACCCAGGGGTCTGAGTAAAGGTGTTAGTAAAGGTACTACTTGTGCAGGGAAAACTTCATCCAGATTGTTTCCATAATATTGTTGAGACATTCCTGTGCTCTGCAGAAAATGCTTTGGAATGGTACAGTTCTACCCAGCTGGAATTAGAACAAAACTTTCTTTTATAGCCATTTAACAGCAATGAAATAAAAGTGAGGTTCCTGTTCCAACATTTGCTGAGGAGAGATTTATCTTGTGTTCATTCATTATTCACCATAAAGATAAAAGACACTTAGCGCTGTTAGACTGGTCAGTGGTTATGATTGATTAACGCAGGAAATGGAAGGGAAAGAAGCATGGATTTTAATAAACTGTGCTTGTATAATGTGCACATATAAAACTATACAGTATATTTTTATAGTATTATCATGATATTATATATAAAATAGATCAGCTATTTCTGTAAACACTTTTTTCTATATGTGCATATATGTATATATATATATCAGGAAAATATCTCTGTCAGGAGACAGAACAGAAGGATTGGTTCGGATTTGTATTTTTTTCATCCCTTTGATTTACACTTTTCAAACTGAACCGCTGTTACCTTCCTCCCTTGTTACGTGAGATAAACCCTCTCCAGCTCTTCAGCAAGAGAAAAATCGCATGAAAGGGAAAGGAAGATTAAAGGGAAAAGGAAAAGTTAGACCTTCCGATGGTGTTTAGGCGACACGTAAAGCCAGGCCACAGGCGGCAGAGAGGGAATTCCATCGGGACAATTGGCTCATTCCGTCTGCCAGACCCAAATTCCATCATTTTCTTTACGCGGCTCCGGATTCATCGCTTTGGTTGCCGCCCATCCCGTTTGGGTGCTCTGCTTTCTGATCTCCCAAATCCGCTAATTTCCCTCCCCTCTCTCGCTCTCTCTGGCAGGTCAGTTCCACTTAGCATGTTAAGGACTGTCATTAAGTCACATGAGTTTCTTTTTTGCCCCTCTCCAACCCGCTCCACGTCCTGCCCATCCTGCGCTTCCCACCGCCGTCGGCGACGCCCCCTCCCAGGTACTCCGAGCTTCGTAGGATCTCCACGTGTACAGAAGTGTCCAGCTCAGCTCCAGATCCTTGTCCGATGTCTGGAACATTCCCGCCGCAGTAAGGATGATAGGGAGTCTGCCACTCCGAATTCCACGACCCCTTGGCGCTGCTTAGGTTGGGGCTTCTCCACTCAGAGTGATGCTTTTTTTTTTTTTTCCCAAGTCCTCTGTTGGCATCGGTAATTCCCGACTTCTGGCATCAAGGAATTAATTATTCAATGACCAAGTGCCATCAAAGGCAGGTGATTGTGCTCTGTCATGACTGATTTCCTGTATAATATACATATTATTTTATATTTTTAGGGGATGAAAATGTGCTGCTATGTGGTTTAATTTTACTGCTTAACATTTTCAGAAGGAAATTTCCCCAAAGAACCATTTGTAATATCCTGATTAAAAAAAAAAAAAACAAAAAACAAAAAAACAACTTTGGACTGTATAAAATAACCTTTATTGCAGTACCTGGTAAAGAACAAACGGGATGCAGAGAAATCTGTTAGTATAGACCTAGGATTTGAAGTTTGGTAGTTCCATGAATTTATCTGTGTGACCTGTTTTAAAATTAAGCTCCTATTTCCTCGTAGTTCTCCCCACTGTGGTGGGTTTTCCTGGAGTGGGATGGCTTAGCCACGTGTTTGTAAGAGTTGTTCCCTAGGAAGTTTTGAAGGCTTTCAGAATGCTGTGGAAATCTTGCCTTGGAAAATCCGACAAGCACCTCCCTCCTCCCCCTTTCCCCAGGCAAGCCCCGATCCGTTCGCACCGGAATTCACATCCCGGAGGGAACAGTCCCCCTACCAGAACAAAGGAGAGTGAAATCCCCCAAACCCTTCCTTAAAAAGTCCAAAAGGAGGTGAGAGTTGTGCACTCGAGCTCTCCTTTGCAGGCCAAATGTGGGAATTCTTTTGCTGGGATGTGCGGAGCACATTGCCAGGGGAAGGGAGTGTCTTTATAAGCCACTATATCCAGTCATCCCATGGAAGGTGCGCTCGCGCTCCGGAGGTAAGGAAAAGCCTTCCTTGGATCTCTCAGGCAGCAAATTTCCATCTTCCCAGCAAGGGGGCACTGGAATTGCTCTGGGAAGGTTCTGCTGGCAGGCAGAAGGTGCTGCTCCTCCTCCTCCCTCCCTCCCTCCACATCTCCTGGGGCAGGTGGGACTCCAGGAAGCCGGGATTCTGGGAAGGCCCCAGGAAGCCGGGATTCCAGGAAGGCTCCAGCCGAGCGTAGCCCTCTGGTTTTCTTTTGCAGACGTTTGCTCTTTAATTTGAGATTGATTGGGGTTTTTTTTTTTAATTTCTGAATGTGTAGGTGTAGAACTCTTCAGTTCCGTAGAGCGTTTTGGAAGATTGTGAATTGACTTTAGATATTTTTTTCTACTGAAATTAGGGTGTTGCAAAATAAGTTGGACATAATTTAACTGTTTCTTGTTTTCTGTTTTTGTTTTTTAATGTTGCACTATTTTGGGGGAGCATTTTGCTAAACCTATTTAATGAAGTTGCAGATTTGCATGTATTTAATTTATTTTGTATTTTCCAAAGTTTTATATTTTCTTTCGTTATGTGCATGTGCACTGCCAGAAGAATGAACTGTGAACTTGCCATATGCAATCTTTAATAAAATCACTAACTCTGAACTACTCTGTGCTATCTTACCAGCTGGTCAGAGCTGAGGTTTCTACTAGGAACTAATAATCCGCTTGTTTTGGTTCTAGGAGAAGATCCCAAGCTTATTTGCGGTCAGAGACTTTGTATTGTAGGCGAACTTTTTGTCGCGTCTCTCAGAGTTCGGTACGGAATTACATTGTAAACGCAGCATTCCATAAACAAAAAGGTCTGAATTCCTCAAGGCATCACCAGGAGGGTTTTTTTGGGGGCAGTTCTGCCAGCTTCCTCTGCAGCTTGAGGGCGAAGTTAACTTGGACGTCTCTTCCTCGTGCTGGTGCTGATCAGCCAGTCAGTCCCACCAGCAGAAAAACGATGAAGTTTTTCTCCAAGTTCACTTTTACACCAGCACTGCAGGAGGGCTTTCAGAAATGCCCCAAAGATGCCTCAGGCTAAAATTCTCAACATTAAATACCTAAGGTATTTAATAATTGGAAATTATGAATTCTCAGTTGAACATGCTCCGCTTATGTATTGATTTTTTTTAATTATTATTATTTTTTGAAGCCTATTTTAGTTAGGCAACTTCAGTTTGTATCGCGTCTTGTATATTCAACTTTTGTACCATTTTTAAGGCTTTCACATTTTATATCTGGAAAGGAAAACCACACATCTGCTCTGCAGAGATCAGAACCCGTCTCTTGCTGTTTCCTGACCCCATCTTCCTTTCTTTGCTCTTTCAGTGTTGTGTTCTATTTATTCAAAGCTCATTTTTAAAGTTGTGGTTTGTACAGCGCAAATGAAACTCCACATCTGAAAATGTCATGCATGGGACAGATCGGGGTGGAAATACCATTCCCGAATGGAAAACGGATTTCAGATGGAACTAAAGTGCATATTGTTCTTTTTGCTAGTAATTAAAAAAAGTATTTCTGGCTCACTTGAGCTTCTTTTAATGATATGTTCAACTATCTTGTGTTTGTCCTTGAGTTCACGTTTCATCGACTTGTTTTATGGAAAGCAAGGAAAGTTTTAAGCTTGGAAAGACCTTGGCTGATGCATTTTTAAGTTTTGTATTTAACTCAACAAGGGTGAGAGTTGGATTATCCTGAATATACTGAAAACTTACAAATACGGCACCAAAAAATTTACCATGACAGTTGCTGCCCACAGAACCTTGAGTAGCTTTTCGATCTCACTTTATAAAGTCTAGAAGACTAAGATGGACATTTGCCTGAAATCTTTGTGAATTATAGCCTGGAATCTTTATAAATTATAGAATCATGGAATGGCTTGGTTGGAAGGGATCTTAAAGATCAGCTGATTCCACCCCCTGCTCTGGGCAGGGACACCTTCCCCTGCCCCAGGCTGCTCCAAGCCCTGTCCAGCCTGGCTTTGGACACTTCCAGGGATCCAGGGGCAGCCACAGCTTCTCTGGGCACCCTGTGCCAGGGCCTCCCCTCCCTCACAGCCAGGAATTCCTTCCCAATATCCCATCAATCCCTGCCCTAAGGCTTGAAAACAAACAAAATAAAGGATTTTAATTTGAGCGTGGTTTTATTTGAAGAAACATTCAAACCAAATGGTGATGAAGGTCCGAAAGGAAAAGGGCTCATCAGATTCCCATTGCTGGAGGAGAAATACCTCACAAAACCATGACTGAAGTACTCCTCCATGGGGAAAAGGCAAACAAACGAGCAGGATAATCTGAATCTCCCCTTGCTTTGACTTCTGTCCTCACTGTGCCTGTACGAACCGCGCCGTGCACCGGCACCATCCGCTGTGCAGGATGGAAACACCGCTCCACCGGCTCCTCCCCGCTGGGTCACCCCGCTGGAGCCACGGGGGCCGAGGCATTCTGTAGATTTATACCTGTCTAGTTTGTAAAGTGTGTAACGTGTACTGCAGATGTGTATTCTCTGGGCTCTATGTATCTTTACAGTAGTGTTCCATTTAGGAAAAAAAAAAAAAAAAAGAAATAAATGGTGGACACGTTTTGCTGGTAACAAGGGGAAATTTTTTTTGCCATTGCATCAAATGATGCTGAACTGTATGAAACTCTTGATAGCAGACCTGAACCCTCCTCCCCCCAGCCCGTGGAGATAAGTCTTTATCTTCGTGCTGAAGTTCTGTCGGAGATGGATGGATACACTGGCAGACTGCATGATGTATCATTCGAAATCCGTTACAGTGGAAAATAAAACTGAACTGAACTCTGCCGTGTGGGCCTGGTGTGACACGGGACAGGGCGCTCTGTGCAGCACGGAGCGGGGACAGGGAATGGCTGGAGCGGTGCAGGGGGAGGTTTGGGATGGATCTCAGGGAAGGGTTCTTCCCTCAGAGGCTCTGAGGTTCCCCAGGGAATGGGCACGGCCCCGAGGCTGCCGGAGCACCAGGAGCGTTTGGACAGCGCTGCCGGGGATGCACAGGGCGGGATTGTTGGGGTGTCCGTGCAGGGCCAGGGGTGGAGCTGTGATCCTGGGGGTCCCTCCCAGCTCAGGATATTCCATGATTCTACGAAGGAGCCATTCAATGGAACCACACTCCGGAGTGTGCTGAGGCCGTGCTCTGGATTTTAACTTTCCTTCTAAACCTGTAGAAATTAATTCACAAAATCATAGAATCCCAGACTGATTTGGTTTGGAAGGAACCTTAAAGCTTCTCCCAATTCACCCCTGCCATGGGCAGGGACACCTCCCACTGTCCCAGGCTGCTCCAAGCCCCATCCAGCCTGGCCTTGGACACTTCCAGGGACCCAGGGGCACTAATTAAAAGGTTTGGATGACTGGGGAATGAATGCATCATTTTAAATTTCTTTTAATACATAATTGCATCTTCTCTACTACCTCTCTATGGATATATTCCTTCCTCCTCTTTTTCTGTATCCTGGAGGATGGCCGGGAGACTTCCACTTCCCCTGTGCATGTATTTCCATTTTTATAGGAATATTACACTCGCTTTATGTAATGGAGTAGAAGTTCCTGTGTCCTTGCACCTTCCCTTAAGTCATCCATGGGAGCTTTCTAAACAGCTTATTTCCAGTAATTATTACTCTCAGCGTTTCTCAATTAAATCATTACTTTTCTCCTCTGCAATGCAAATTCCGGGCACTCCGAGGTTTCTGTAGAAATGGTTTGCTCCCTTTTTTTGCTGCTGAGTAGATTCCTAATGAGGATTATGTGGTTTTTTGCACCATGTCAGGCCGACTTAGAAATTAGTCCAGTAAAATTTGGAGTCGATTGTTTTAAAATTCAAATAAATTTTGGAACGTGCTGCTTTCAGTGCGAAAGAGGCACTTCCTCACCCCCTGAGAAGCTCCTGCAGGATGGCGATGGCTCCACCTGGGAAGAAGAGGCTTTCCCATGTAGATGGTTTATGTTAAGGAGAGAAGATGCAAAGTCCAAACATTCCCCAATAGCCCTGCAGAGGAAGGCAAGCACTGCAGGGTGCCAGAGCTTTTTCCATGACTCAAAAATATTCACCCTTCAAGATCTCCTCGATAAAGCTCATGCCTGGAGGATGAACTCAATTAGAGAGCAGACTGTTTGCGAGTGTATCCCTACAATTTCGTCTTCGGAATGTGGGATTGCAGCAGTTAATTAACTCTATGAAAACATCACAAATTACTGTATCCATTTCCAAGCTCCAGCTTTCGCAAGAGCGCAGCGAAAACAAAGGAATGGGAGTTGCATCCCTAGAAAAATACTCGCTGCGAGGCTGCCGCTATGGATTCAAACACTCCTTAGCTCAAACTTGAACACTTTCAATTTATCTTCTAGCACAGCTGATCCCAAGGGAAGCTGTATATAAATACAGCTAAAATGAGGATATTCAGCGCTTCGGGATCAAGATCCCCGGCGGTCAGCGCCATGCGCTGTGGTGGAAAACAGATGCGTGGCTGCACGGGTGGGTCCCGAGGCGGGGGGTGTCGGGCACGTCTCGGTTCCAAGGATCCCCGGGAGCTTCGGGAGCCTCCCCCTCTCCCCCGCGGAGGTCTCCAGGTCCCGCCCTGCCCGCAGGTGCCACCGCCCCGGGGGCGGGCACGGGGTGTCCGAGCCGCCCGCTCCGCCCCGGCCCCTCCTCCGCCGGCCCCGCCCGCACGGCCAGGGGCGAACATCTTCGGTGTCCTGGTGCTCCTGGCTCCCGCTGTCCTCCTGCTCCGGTGTCCCGGCGTCCCGGTGTCCCGGTGTCCCGGTGTCCCGCTGTCCCGCTGTCCCGGCACGGAGGGTGAGTGCGGGGAAGGGGCCCGGGAGGGGAGCGGGGAGCGGGGAGCGGGGCGGGCTCGGGGCTACGGCTCCCGCTCTGCCGCCCCAGGTGATGCTGAGCCGCGTCCCAGCCCCGGCGGCAGCGGGGACACGGAACGGCCACCGAAATCAGGAGGTGGCATCGAAATCGGGGTGTCCCTAGCCCCGCGGGGAGCGGGAGGTGGCACCGAAGTCTGGGTGTCCCCAGCTCCTGCGGAGGGCGAAGTGGCACCGAAATCAGGAGGTGTCTGTCCTCAGCCCCACGGGGAGTGGGAGGTGGCACCAAAATCATGGTGTCCCCAGCCCCGTGGGAAGCCAGAGGTGGCATCAAAATAGGGTGTCCCCAGCCCTGGCGGTTTTGGGGAGCAAAAAGTGGCACCAAGATCAGGGTGTCCCCAGCCCCGCGGGGAGTGAGAGCTGGCACTGAAATCAGGGTGTCAGCAGCTCTGGTGGTTTTGGGGAGCAGGACATGGCACCTAATTCAAGGTGTCCCCAGCCACGCGGGAAGCAGGAGGCGTCACAAAATCAGGATGTCCCCAAAGCTGTGGCGCTGGTGGGAAGGAGCCAGGCTGTGGGAAGCACTGGGTGTGCAGCGTCAAGTGCCTGGGACCCGAATCACAGCCCGTGTTTTACGGGGCTCTTGTAAAAGTGCAGTTATTGCACATCTCCGGATGATTATAGAGCTGTAAAAAGTGCCAGGCTCTGTGCTCCGCAGGTGTGGACGCCAACCTCGGCCTCTTGAACAGTGGGGCTTCACCCTAGGAAATGACAGAACACCATAAAAATGTACTTAGAGCGGCAAAAACTGGGAGTGAAAAATACAAGCTGCTCACCATGAAGGCTGGAGAGGGATTTTGGATAAGGGCCTGGAGTGCCAGGACAAGGGGGAATGGCTTCTCACTGCCAGAGGGCAGGGATAGATGGGATATTGGGAAGGAATTCCTGGCTGTGAGGTTGGGGAGGCCCTGGGCTGGAATTCCCAGAGAAGCTGTGGCTGCCCCTGGATCCCTGGAAGTGTCCAAGGCCAGGCTGGACAGGGCTTGGAGCAGCCTGGGATAGTGGAAGGTGTCCCTGCCCATGGCAGGGGTGGGATGGGATGGGATTTTAAGGTCCCTTCCAACCCAAACCATTCATGATCCTACGACAGCCCGTGAGCAGGCGCTGGGCTGACGCTGGCAGGCTGTAAAAGTGCTGCCTTTAGCGTGGACACAGGCTCCTGGTACCTATTCCCGACATCCAGCTGCATATCCTGGTGCTGAATCAGGCTGTAAATCCTTGGAACAACACCCAGCAGAGCTGTGTGGGACTGCGGGCGCCGAGGGCTCCGTTCTGCACGAAGCCCTGGGTGCTCTGCTGATGCAGGGAATGAAAACACTCCCGGGGCTGGTGAGTGCACATGGCTCACGCAGACAGACCTGGCTTGCAAGACCCAGCTGGTTGATTCCTGAGGGCAGTCTCAGGAAAATGGGATTGTGCGATTTCCCGTCTGTCAGAGGGTAACGCAGGGAAGCGCAAAGGCAGAGATCAGAGCAGTTGCAGAGCCATGTGCTGCAGCCTCCTCCAGAAATGCACTGCTGGTAATCCCAGATGCTCGGAGAATGAGTCAAGTTTCTCTCCCCCAATAAACAGGGTTTTGTTTAAAATGATAAAATATGAGGTGCCGAGATCTCTGATTTGAACCTCGGAGTTTCAAGTTTTCAAGCTTCCTCTGTGACTTTGAGCCTCCCCGTTGTCACACCTCTGCTTGGATGAGATTTTAAGAAAAGGACAAAAAGATTAAAAGGTTTCTGAGGACAAAGAATAAGGTTTGAAAATGCATAGATCAGCTCAGAAGGAGAATTCAGAGCTGAAAGGCTCTGTCCCCGCTGTGGTGTGTCTGTGTCCCTGGCCAGGCCCCGTACCTGCAGTGCAGGTGAATTCCAGAGGTAATTGCAGGGGGATGTTTTATGGCACGGAGCAAGGGAGTTGTCCTGGTTGTTCCACAGCTTGGTGATTCATCAACCTGTGCGTGGTGAGACTTTTCCTCTTCCAGCCAGCCCGCAATTAACTCGCTTACCGGAGCTCTCCCTCTTCCCGCCGTGCCTTCCTTGCTTTAAGTCAATTAGTGCTTCCCAGCGTGATAATTGCTCTGCTCCCCGCCAGTCACATCCTCTCAGTGACATCCCTTCCCGAGGGGATAATCTCCAGGCCTTTAGCCCCAGCCGGGCTCTGTCAGGGCCCTGTCTCTGAGGTTTGACACGGGGGTGATGTTCACGGTCAGGAAATCCCGTAATCGGCTTACACGGGATGGATCCCGCCTGTTGATCCTTCTGCCTGCGATGAGTTCCCTCTTCTGGGCGCTTTGTCTGGCAGGAAGAGGGGGATGAAAGCACGGCCACGGTGGGGGAGATGTGGTGTCCGGGTCAGGGAGGTTGTGCCATTGGCACCCTGAGGTGCTGCAGGGAAAAAAAAATCCATTTTAGAGGAGCAGGCGCCTTTTCCTGCACCCTTGGGAGCTCTGTAGGAGAGACATCTGTGCCCTGGTCACTCAAGATTGAGGCAGGTTATCCCAATCCCTGCCTGGTTTCCCGTTTTCCCAAGTTTCAGCTGTGGGAGAAGAGAGAGGGAATGTTTCCTTTTATCCTGTTTATAGGGTTGTGATAATTACGTAGGAGAGCCCTGCCTGAAATGGGGAGCTGCAAACTTGGGTTACGAAGCAGAAGTTATTCTTCCAGCTGGAAGATTCCCTGCCCATGGAAGATTCCCTGCCTGTGGAACATTCCCTTCCCATGGCAGGGCTTGGAACAAGATGAGCTTTAAGGTCCCTTCCAACCCAAACCATTCTGTGATTAAAAGTAATTTTTAAAATCATTAATTTTGCTGCATGAATTCTGATACCTCTGAAATTCCCCCCTTTCTTTTTCAAGCCTACGTTCCTCAATATTTTAATTCCCTTCTGGGTATCCATTGGCTGGATCCTGTGGACTCAAAGGAAAGGAATGCTTCGGTTATTCCCGTGTGTGCCTCAGAGGCCTCCCAGATGAGGTGCATGTCCAAGAGTTCAGGAGTGGTGAAAAGGCACCTCCGAGAGTTCCAGGCCAATAAACTTCAGAGGGAATTCCAGGTGGCAGCTTCCCTGAAGGATTGGGGCGGATTGAGTGGTGCATGTGATGCTGGCAGGTCTTTTCCCGGTAATTGCTGGGAGAATCTTTCAGTTTAAATGAGAGGTTTCACCTGGGCTTTGCCCGTGATTTCAGCAGATATTCCATCACCAGGATGGATATTCCCGGTGCCAAATGCTGCAGGCCAGGTTGGACAGGGCTTGGAGCAGCCTGGGACAGTGGAAGCTGTCCCTGCCCGTGGCAGGGGGTGGGATGGGATGGGATTTAAAGTTCCTTCTACCCTAAAGCATTCAGGGATTCCATGATTGCAGGTGAAGGCTCAGGGTAACTGTTGACATTCCTTGTTTTCTTGCTGTGTCCGTGAGCAGCCAGAACAGCGAGCACGAGCGACGATCCAACAAAACGAGATTGGGATTTCTTGCCTGAAGCCTGGGGCTTTTTTGATGTGCCTGAGTTGTACTCCAGGCGTTGGCTTTGGACCAAATTCGGGGTAAAATGGTGTTCATTTGGGTTTTGTCTGGGTTTGGCTTTGATGTTCAAACGAATCTGAGCTGTTGTGTGAAACCTGCCTGGAATAAACGTAACAAACCCCATTGCTGATACCACTTTACAGGTCTGGAAGTGGGGTGGTAAAGGATTAGAACCTGAGGTTTTGTGTTAAAAAAACCCTGAGGAATCATCCTGGAATGGTTTGGGTTGGAAGGGGCCTTAAAGCTCATCCCATTCCCGGCAATTCTGCTGATGTTGGCACAGGTGACGCAGGCTGAACCCAGTCCTGCCCTCACTGCTCTTCAGGGAGAATTGTGGACTCCTGGATTTAACGTCTCCACTCCCCAGCTCTCAATCCAGAGGAAGATCCACTCCATCCTTCATTTTCATCCTTCATTATCCTGCATTTTTTATATCAGGATTACTAATTAGCAAAGTAGGAAGAGATGCTTGCAACAAGTGGGTGAAAAATCAGGTGTATAAATAGATTGGACATTCTGCTCGTTCAAAATGTTGGAATGGGGCTGTTTTCACACCCTTAATTAGTTTTGTCCATAAATTAGTGTGTCTGTGAGAATAATTGTCTTTCCTATGTCCAAATGGCCTTGTTTTGCCATAAAGAAATGTCTTTCTTCGTTGTAGCCCAATTCCACTGTTATTCCCAAATGTTAGGGAAGCTAAGACTGAAATCCTCCAGCCCACCTCGGATTGCATGGATTGAGAATTGAGAGCAGTTGTAGGAGCAGACTTGCCTTCGATTTCAATGCCAGATACTGTAACTTCTGTCTGTTACTTAAAATTGAACCAGCAAAACCCCCTCCGTGAAATCCCGTCTTCGGTGGGATCATCATCATTCCTTCACGGAATCCTTTATCCCTGGAATCTCTGCCGTGCAGCTCAGGCTGCAGCTGTTCAGGGCTGGAAGGGGCAAGCTGCCATCCCAGCCTGGAATAACGCAGCTCCAGGGCTCACTCGCACCCTCCCTTGCTCACCTCCCCGCTCGGGCCGCGCCAACAGCAGACAACAGACACCAGATTATCTCCCCAGCCCTGGGGATCATCGCCCGGGGCTGCTGATTACCCTGCTCAGGAGTCCAAACATGCAGATGGGAGCACTCGGCGTCATCTAATCCTTTTTTTGGGGAAAAACGCTGCGCCGGTTCTGTCCTGATGTGAAGAAACCTGTCGTGGCAAATTGCACTCATTCAGAGCTCAGCGTAATGCACTGCCACGGAGCTGAAAGCTTTGGAGAGAGGAGCCTCGTGTGTCCCCACAGTGCCTGGAATCTCCTTCCCAGGGGCTTGGCTTACACTGAAATGTCATTCGAGGCTGGATTTGAGGAGTTTTGGTGCCTCGGATAGGAAGAGTTTTGGTGTGTTCGGTGTGGCCTTGGAGTGTTGCTGTTCCTTCTTTCAGCTGGCAGCTAAGGAAATCCATTTCATGGCATCAGGGAATATCCTGAGCTGGAAGGGACCCGCAGGATCATCAGTCCAACCTGGCTGGGACTGCAGGATAATCCCTCCCTTGGCTGTTTCAGGACAGAGCATTATGAGCTGCTGCATCCCAGCTGCCCAGGGAAGCGTGGCTGCTCCAGAGTTTAAGTTTTCTCCCAGGCACATCCTGTGTCCATCCTTTAAAACTAAACCCACAAGTCAAAAATGAAACAAATTGAGATTACCTCCCTCTTTGGGAGGGCTCAGAGCATCTCATCTGCCTCACGCGGACGTGGAGTCAAATCAGAGGGTGTTTGTACAAACTTATAGAATGAATTTCAAGTTTATTAATAAAAGCCAGCAGCAGAGATTGGAGAGCAGATTGTCCAAGCCAGCCCAGGAGATGCTGGCGCTGCAGCTGCTCCTCTGGGATATCAGTTTTTATAACCCCCTGTGGTTAGCAGGGCTGGGCAGTCTCCCCGTGCACA
The DNA here is from genome assembly GCA_013397935.1 of Dasyornis broadbenti. NCBI lineage: Eukaryota > Metazoa > Chordata > Aves > Passeriformes > Dasyornithidae > Dasyornis > Dasyornis broadbenti. The sequence goes on from VZRN01006444.1 coordinate 377,274, forward strand.
GCTAATTCCAGCCTGGGGCTGCTTTCTGTTCCTCTTAATTATTTTATTTTTCCGAGATTATGGCAACACTGCCTGATACCAATCTGGTCTGGTAACATTCAGAATTTACAGCACAGAAGGGAAAGATTCTTCCAGTCCCAGGATGGACTTTTCCTGCGGGCTTTTATGTTTCGTTTTGTTGTTTCTTTATTTCAGCTTTTTAAATTTATATATACACAAACTAACTTTATAACATTTCAGACTTTACTATTTGGCCTCGTTTCTTCAAAATAATCCTATTCAGAAACAGAAATTCCCATCTTTCGTTTCCTTCCCTGTAATAATTCCCACATTTGGAGAGATCTGTGAGACGATGGCTAAAAAATTCACGCTGGCACCAATGATCTGTAGTAGGGAGAACATTAAAATAGGTATTTATAATATTCATGAGCTATCAAAGAGCTGCAGATTTACAGCTGATCTGCACAGACTTGAAAACCTCTTTTCTGTGAAGCAATAAATGAAGTTAATAATTACAGCACGATTAGAGCAGGAGCGTGATGTGCGGAGCGAGGGAGGGTTTCTCCTTCGCTGCTTCCAGGAAATGAGAGATTTGGGGTGCGGGGCTGTGAGTGTCCTTTCAGCTGTGCTCTGTGCTACAGGTGCTGCGAAATACTCAGAGGAGCGAGGTTTTGGTCGAGCCAACCTGCTAATTCAGCTAAAATCTGCATTTTTTTTTTTTTTTTTTTCTCTTCAGGAGGCAGAGATGAAGGGCTGTCAGTGCCTCTCTCGAGTGCCTCAGGCGCCGTGAACTCTGTGCTGAATCAAACTGGAATTCGGGGCATTCGCCACCCAGGAGTGGGGTGGGTTGGAAGGGACCTTAAATACGATCCCGTTCCACCCCTGCCATGGGCAGGGACACCTCCCACTGTCCCAGGCTGCTCCAAGCCCTGTCCAACCTGGCCTTGGACACTGCCAGGGATCCAGGGGAGCCACAGCTTCTCTGGGAGTTCCATCCCAGGGCCTCCCCACCCTCCCAGCCAGGAATTCCTTCCCAAGATCCCATCCATCCCTGCCCTCCGGCAGTGGGAAGCCATTCCCTGTGTCCTGTCCCTCCATCCCCTGTAAATCCTCTCTCTCCATCCTTCTCGTGGCTCCTTCGGGCCCTGCAAGGCCACAGTGAGGTCACCCCAAAGCTTCTCCTCTCCCGACTGAACAATCCCACCTCTCCCAGGGGAGGTGCAGGATGGTCCCTGTGGGTCCTTTCCACCTCAGGATATTGACACTGAGCAGGTGATATTTTCAAAACCACGATGAGAGCATTTTGCACGATTTCTGGATGTGTCTCGCAGCGAATCAAAGCACAACTGATCTGTTTTTATTGTTTTGATCCCTTTGGATCCCACGGCGCCGCGTTCCTCCTCGCGGTCGTTCCTGCTTGTGGCTTTGACTGTTTTGTACCAACTCTTCAAATATCGATTTTATACCTCCCTGGATTACATTTACACCTCCAGGATTGGGAACCTCTGCTTGCTCAGAGCAATTCCTGAGGCACTGGGAATTCCCGAGGGAATGCTGGAGTAGCCTTGACTCCCTTTCCTGCCCAAGCCCGGCTCCGAAATGCCCCGGTGGTTTGACAAATGGTGCTTGGCTGGTGGCAAAGCATTGTTTGCTGTGGTAGGAAGCCAGATTTCAGTGGTATAGAAAAATACATCACTTAAATTACCAGGAGAAGAGGAAAAGGCCTTTGCTCACATATTTCAATGCCACGGGATTTATTTTTTCCCTGTCAGAACTCAGTGAGCCCACCAAAGGCAAGCTCTAAAAAAGGAGAATAATTAGATGCGGGGGTTTTGATGCAGAGAAGTTTCTTTTCGTTTCTTGTTTTTACCAAAAGGCACACAGGGTAACTGAAGTCACATCAAATACTTTACGTGCATTTTTTTGGGGTTATGTAACACCTGAAATGAGCAGAATTTGTCTTTCTGCATCAGAATTTGGTTCTGTGCATCGACTGGAGCCAGCTGGGACAGCAGATCTGATCTGATCAAAGGCATTTCCCACATCATTTCCATACCTTAGCACGTCTTCCTCAGCAAGAAAACCTGAGGGCTGAGTCTTTCCAAAGAGGGATTTTACTCAGGGAATGGCCAGGCACTGATGTGCTGGTGGGAGAAGACGAGCGATTTTTTTTGCCTTTGTATCGCTTACTAAACTGCCTTTCCTCTCTTTTCGTAAATTTTAAATAAAAATATTTTTTTAAAAGTGCTTTCTGGAGCGTCAGACACACCACAGGAACTGATCACCTGAACCTCTTGTTTTTGTGTTCAGGCTGCTCTTGGGTTTTCAAACCTCCAACTCCCAGCCCTTCCTTGCAAAAAGAGGCCTTTCCAACCTTTAGGAATTGCAGCTGGAGGGTGGGACGCTGCCTCCCAAAAAGCTGGGTGACAAAACTCCCCTGGGATGGAAAGGAGCTGTGCTTTCCCTTCTTTTTCAAAAAGCCCAGGGCAAGCAGCAGCTCCTCTGAGGCCTGAATTCCATAAAAAAAAACGCTCCAAGAGCTGCAGCGTGGCTCAGGTTGGAACCACAGGTCAGCAGCTGAAGTCAGAGCTTCAGCAAATCCATCCAGGAATAGAATGGGAGTGGGCACGGGGAATCAAAGAGGACCAGGAACAGCTGGAGCTGCTTTCAAGGGTTTTTAAGGGTTGTTCTGCCTTGAAAAAAACCCCTGTCCTGGGGTGCCCAAACACCGGGAAATGTCACTGGACACGTGAATTTATTTATGAACGCTCCGTGTGCCGCTGCCATGCCAGGGGAAGCACAGTCAGGGACAAGAGAAGGATACAAAGGCTTGTTCACAATAAAAATCCAGGATATTTCAAAATAAAATTCCAGGCTCTCTCTGGGTAATCACTGAGGAAAATAAATAGTGCTTCTAGACCTGTTGTACATAATATTGCTAAACTGCTTTTCCCCCTGATTTTATGGATGGCGTCAGTGTTCCACCTGGCTGTTTTAATTGTGGAATTCTGTGGATGCTTGAAGACTTTTAAAAACAGATAATGCTAATTCTAGGGTTTGGGGATTTTAAAACCCTATTCCCAGCTGCTTCAATATTGCCAAAAATGTGGTGTTGCCTCTGTGAGGTTGCGAAAGTCCAATTTGTGTCTCTCTTCCCACAGAAAGTTTCCTGTATTCTGTGTAGATATAAACCGATTTTTTTCCCCCTCAGTTAATACCCAGGTAGATGCAAAATATGTATTTATTAAAGATATTCGTCTTTATGCGGCTTTGTGAGTAGTTTGACCACCGCAGTGCAGCAATTACACGGTAAACTCCTTTAAAAACATCTTACTGCAAAAGGAATTTTTACTTGGGTACTTAGCTGCCAAAAGAAAGGGAACGGAGATCTTCTCTGAATTGTCAGGGTTGTCTTAACTGGTTAAATCCGTGTTTACAACCTCGCCTGTGGTTAACCACCGCTAGATAAGATCGTGGCCTGTCTCCCCATGAGTGTAACAGGTGAGGGGTTGATGCCACAATCCACATTTAAATCACTTGATGCTTTATTTATTCTTTTTTTATTTTTTTTTCCGTCTTGGCTTGGAGAGGGACTGGCTGTGTGTGAGGAATGTTATCAGTTTATGCCGTGTTTCTCCAGATAATCCATTGTGGCTGCCGAGGTAATGATTTGCCTTCCCCTGCGCCGCACTGCCCCGTGCTCCCGCAGTGCTTCCATCAAAAAAAAAAAAAAANGAAGTTCTAAAAAAAAAAAAAAAAAAAAAAAAAAAAAAAGAGGCTGCGGTGGTTGAGGATAAAGTGCTAAACCACATGTCTGGACACATGCGAGGGGTGAAACCCGAAACTCGGCAGTTCAGACACTTTTTAAGTCAACACAGCTGAAAGCAGCCCCAGCACAGCTCTCGAGCTGTTCCTGTTCCTGGGTCAGCACACAAAAGCCAAGGGAATTCATTCCAGGCACTGCTCTAATCCCAGCTTTCACTGTAAGGCTCCTTCAATCCTCACTGCGGTTTATCAGGTAAAAGTGGTGTCGGAGCATTTGGGCTTTGCCACCAGGGTCACGGTTTAGTGCTGCTGGTTTCGCACAGAGCAGTCCCAGCGTGCAGACGTCTGTCTGCGTGTACAGACTGAAAAACGGCGTACGGTGGATAGAGAAATGTGGTGTAAAAGCTGGGCACAATTAGTGAACAGCAGGCAGGGGAGGAGGTTGTCTTCCACCAGAATGGAGCCCGCTGCAGAATCGTGCTGCAGAAGGAATCTGAAAAATAACGAACTCCGCAAACTGTGGAGTAAAGTTCTGACGTATTTCCATGTGGGACTGGGCATTTAAATCAAGGATTTTGTCCTGAGCACCTGGAGGATCTGATTATCCCCCCCAAACAACAGTGGGAATGGGAATTGTGTGGATTGTGGGAAGTGTCTTTCATTTCCATCTCTCCATTTTTTGGATCTTTTCTTCATGTACTTTGCCAGATCATTTGATTCAGGCTGTGCACAAGATTTACATTTCTTTGGTCAGCCCCAGCACCTGATCTTTAGACAGAGGAGAAACAGCTGGACTGGGGAGCTGTTCCATAATCCCTGGATGGAGAATGCTCCCTCCCGTGGGATGGGGATAATGGTGGGATTGTCTTTATTTTCAAAGGTGACCACTGGATCCTGCCCCACTGGGAACTCGAGGTTTAGCACCTGCAGAAAATTGGCTTCTTTGGAGCTACTGGAGGAGGAGGTTCAGCTCTCCTGGCTGAAGCAAAATTCTTTTATTTCTGCATTCATGTGGGATAAAGCAATCCAAAAAGCACAAATCGTGTGAGGAGCGGCTGAGGGAGCTGGGAGAGGGCTCAGGCTGGAGCAGAGGAGGCTCAGGGGGAACCTTGTGGCTCTGCACAGCTCCTGACAGGAGGGGGCAGCCGGGGGGGTCGGGCTCTGCTGCCAGGGAACAGGGACAGGAGGAGAGGGAACGGCCTCAGGCTGGGCCAGGGGAGGCTCAGGATGGACAGCAGCAGGAATTTCCCCATGGAAGTGGGGAGTGGTGGAGTCCCCATCACTGGAGGGATTTAAGTCCACGTGGATGTGGCACTTGGGGACACGGGGCAGTGGTGGCCTTGGCAGGGCTAGGGAAGGGTTGGACTCCATGGTCTGAGAGGGATTTTCCATCCTTAACAATTCCCCCATTCTAATCTTTGTTCCACACCACTAAAAACAGCCTGGATTTCCTGGAGCACCATTCCCTTGGTGGCTTCTCTCCTGGATCTTCTTCCCATCCCATTTTGTTTCTCTCCATGATGGATTTGGTGCTGAACCCAATCCTCGTGTGGGGTTTGGCTCCCCGGTGTGAGGAGGACTCCTGCTGGGAAATGCCTGGCGAATTCCCAGCTCCTGCTGTTCCCACAGACAACCTGGAAATGGGTGGGGATGAGGAGAAGCAACAAAGGTACGAAGCCGAGATCGTCTCCTGGAATGGCAGCTGATCAAAGGCCAGGGGAATCTATAAAATGAGCAATAAAGTTCCTTTGCAAGTTTCAGGTTTACTCATTTTACTACTGCAGAAAGATGCTTGTAATGTGGATACGCGTAAAACATGGGGAATGCGGGATCTGTTCTTTGGAAAAGGAGATAAGGGGAAATCCCTTCAGGATTCTTCTAAGAACTGTGCTCCTAGAAATGGGTTCTTTTCTTCTGGGAGAATTTTAAACTCTTGTTTGTTTGGGTTTCTTTCCCTGAATTGTTTCCTTCCCGTATCAAGGATGCAGTAGTTAATCAGCTTCTGAGTCTGATTGGAAGAGGGTTAATTGTTAATCAGTGTCACCAATGTCAGGATTGCCCGAACTCCTTTGGGGAAATGCATTTCCCCTGCCTGTTTTCGACAATCTGCTCCAATAGCCATCGCTTATCCAGCTTTTCCATGTGGCTGAATCCATGAAAACTCGGACGTGTTTTGAAAGCAGCCCTGAAAATAGTAGTTAAATCCAGGAAATGCCACGTGGAACCCCAAAATCAGTGTTTTGGATCCTTCACTAAGGGAAGGGAATCCACAGCTGCTGTCAAGGGCCTCCATTCCACCTGTGGGAAGCTGCCCGGGGCTATGGAGAGGGAGGAGAGGGAAACACAGCCTTCAAAACCACGGCTCTCTTGGAAGCAGGGAGCTGTCTTCTGCTTTACCAGAGGCCTTGGCTGTTCCCTGGGAATGCGGATGTTTTATTCACCAAAGCCATTGGATAAGTGAGTTTGAGCAGGGAAACAAAGCCTGGAATTCAGGGCCTGCTCCTCCCGGGTGATGCTGGGCTCTGGGTGTGAGTGTGGGGGCTTTTGGGGGTGTGGGGAGCCTTTCTGTCACTCTTTGAGTGTGGAGTCTGCGGGTGAGTTTGTGTGTGAGTCTTTCTGAGTCTTACTGTGTGTTTCTTTCTGTGTGGTGGGATCTTTTTTGTGTGTGTGCGTGTCTTCCTCTGTGTGTGAGTTTGTATTTCTGTGTGAGGGACAGTCTTCCAGAATGTGTGTGTGTGTGTCATTCTCTGAGTCTTTCTGTGTCTGTCTTTCTCTGTGTGAGTCCCTGCGTGTGAGAGAGTTTTTGTGTGTGTCTTTCCTTCTGTTTGTGTCTTTCTGTGTGTATTTCTCAGAGCGTGTCTCTGTGTGTCTTTTTGTGCGTCCTGTGTGTTTCTTCATGTATGAGTGCGTCTTTTTCCGTGAGTCTTTCTCTGTGTGTGTGATTTTTTTTTTTCTCTGTGTGTGTGATTTTTTTTTTCTTTGCATGTGTGTGATTTTTTTTTCTCTCTCTCTGTGCATGATTTTTTTTTTTTTTTTTCCTTCCTGTCTAGCCCCTTCCTGTCCTCAGGAGGGCCCTTTCTTGTTCCCTGCAAGGTGTCTCAGCCTCCAGCAGAGACACCCAGAGCTTCCCGCTATAAATGAGCCATCAGAGGCTGATCAAGCGCTTCCCTGGAGAAGCAGTGCTGTAAATCCCAGCAGGAATTCCCTTGGATCTCCCACACCTGAGTGTTAACTCCTTGGAATGGAGCTCCCAGGAGGGGCAAAGCCCCTCGCAGCCGTTCTTCCCTCCCCAGCAGCGCTGGGATCTGCTCGGTGCCAGGGGGATCGGCGCTGGGATGGAGCCCTGGGGAAGGGCCTGTGAGCACACGTGTGAGACTGGGCTGCACAGGGGCGGGAAGCTGCTCAGACCTGCCGGCTCTGGGTGTGCCTGAGAGCTGAATTTCGTGTGATTACAGCATGGAAAACTTGGAGGTGCCCGGGGAATCCTGGTAGCAGCTGAGAGGATGGATGGGAAGTTTGCGTTTATTCATTATTCTGAATTGTTTTCCTGTTTCTGAAAAAATGTAAATTCCTCTTGTGGATATAAAATTAAGCGTTTGGAAAAACTGCTGTTTAGTATCTTTAAAACCAAATCACATCAGGGCCATTCATTTAAGAGCTGGGTTTGATGATCCTGGTAGGTCCCTTCCAACTCAGAATATTCTGTGTCCTGTGATCTCATCAAAATCAGCTCCACTCTCCAAAGTCCAGTCCCAGCAATAATTTCTGGTGGTGGATTTAGGTGCAGGGATGTCTCCACTGGAGTGGAGTAGCAGGAATGGCTCCACTGGGGTTTGGTTGAGGTTTTTTCCCGGTCTCTCTGTGTTGATGGTGAAGGACTCAAATTGGAAGGACCGGCAGGTGGTGCTTGGCTGCGTTTTTGCATTTTGACATCCTGGGTGTGAGTGAAATGCCCAAATTCCTCTCTGTGCCAGAGGACTGACCTGGCATTGCGGTGACCAGGGCTTTGGAAAGCTGCAGTTTTTATTCTCTGGTTGAATGGGCAGGCCTGAGGCTGTGGACGTGCGTTGTGCAGCGCAATTCCCCCGGAGCACACCAGGCACAGAAAATTCCCTGTGCCTGTAGCTACGTTAGGATGTTAAATACCGGGGTTATTAATCTTTCCTCACCTCAGAAACTCTTAGGCCACGCATTAGTGTGTTTTTGTGTGAGGTTTAATTGCTCAGGCTTGTAACGACTCAAAACCTTGAGATCCTGTTTCCCGCTGTGACTTCAGTCCTGAGAAATTGGCTCTCTTGGAAAAGCAGCAAATGGATGTTTGGATTGTGTTACATTTTCCATGGCATATGGAGGCTCATCCGTGGGTTATGGATCAGTGGAGACCAAGGCTCAGACTGGGGCAGGGATTTTCCAAAAGTAAACAGCAGCCAGGAGTGATGCTGGCAAGGGAATTCCAGAGTCAGGGCTTCCTGCACTTAACTGGAATTATGTCAGCACCGTATTTGCTGTCTTAGAGAAATTACCACAATAAAACACCTGAATGTTTATCTTGACATCGTAAAGAAAGGTGTTTCTGTAAATAAAATATGATTAGACCCGTGGAAGAAATAAGAGCTGCTAAATAGGCCTCAGATGAAGGCCAAGTGTGTCTTTTATTCCAGGGCTTTGGCTTTCACATTGCATAAGCTCCAAGCAGCCAAGCTTATTTTTAAGAGTTTAAAAAAAAAAAAAAAAAAAAAAAACAAAAAAAAACTTAAACGGTTAGAAAAAAATTTAAAAGGTTTTGACATTCAATCTGTCATCATTGTCTTCTCAGGAATGCACATGTTCAAAAAAAGGCAAAAGGTTTTGTTGAATGACATTGATCTTTGGAGTTCTTGTTTGGTTTTCTGCTCATTAAGCTCCTGACATGGAAACAGACTTGAAAAGGCCAAGAACTGTGGCATTGGATGCAGATTTTGGGCATGTCAGCAGGTCTGGTAATAAAATATGCAGTGAACTTGATTTTATTACCTTTTCTTTTAACAGCAAGAACCAATATTTGAAAATTATAGACCTCGGTACAATGAGAGAGATGAGGTGATGGAAGAGACAGGACAGGAGACATAAATCAAACTCTGTGTGTTTTCCTGTTTATTAAAGGGCAGTGTTGGAAGTATTTTGGGATTCTGTTTGTGAATTCCATGCCTTAATTTGTGTTATGGACATGGAAGCAAATTGGGGCAATTAAAATATTTTTAATGTGTGCCTGCTTTTTTTTTTTTTTTTTTTTTTGAGGAGGAAAAAATCCCCAGCCCAAACCACGAAACAACAACCTTTTTGTTTGGAAAATCTGGCATATCTTTGCCACAAATTAAATTCCATTAGATTTTTATTCTGTGACCGAGCGAGACCCAGCCAACGTGTTTGCAGTGAAATTTCATTTCGGTGCAGAGCAGGGAGCAGGAGGATTCCCTGGGAGTTGCCAAGGGTGAATGGGCCTCAGTGCCTGGATGGAGACTGGGAAATTAGAAGAGACATCTGAGAGGCTGACACCCTCTTTTTAAATTAACTTGCACCAAGCGCAAGGCTTCAGGTCTTGGTTGAAGTAGAGTTTTTGTGTTGGTCATAAATCCAAGCACGGCAGGCACCTCCTGGAAAAAACCCAGCGCAGTCCCAGCACAATCCTACTTGAACCTGCTGATGTTTTCTTTTAGGTTTCTGTTAATCTCAACATATTTTCCACTGCGCTTTCATCACTTTAAAACCCAACCAAACACGTGTTCCTTTTGCTGCTTTGAGAAAAGGTGCCCTTTTTTTTTTTTTTTTTTTTTTTTTTTTTTTAGCTCCTTCACTTGTCTCCTTCAAAATGTGCTTCCACATTTGAAACCCAAAGCAATCTTTCCCCAGGGATTAGCTCTCCTCCAAAGACTTTTCACATTCTTTAATCTGCAGTTTCGACTCTCTTGAAGTGTCAGGAACTGATGTGGAGCATGGGCTTGTTTATTGTCTGTGTCATCGAGAAATAGAAAAGTTGTTGATTTTAATGTGTGGGGTTTTCTCCAGGCCCAAGCAGTTGTTTGCCTGAAGTGAGCATTAAAAACCCTGTTTTCCTTCACATAAAACGAGCCTGTGGTGTCTTTCACCGCACAAAAGGCAACAACTCTTCTTGAATTCTCATTATATTCCCCTTGTTTCTAAATAAAAACCTCCCCACTTGTTTAAAATAATACCCAATTAAAAACCGGCCTTCAAACGCGATGGGATTTGTGCGAGCGGGGAAGGAGGGGCCTTGTGCTTGATGTGCTCCGAGTGCAGAGTGTGTGACCTCCAGGTGTGGAATAGCCACTAATTCCCCTTGGCTCCAGGCCATGGAATCAGCCACCCCGCTCTCTTCAGCGGGCTGGGAAAATCGCAGATGCCAGGCTTTGTGTCTCCTTGGCGCTCGGGAGTTTCCCAGGACGTGATTCCGAAGGGATTCCGGACGGAGTCCCTTTGTTTATCCGCAAACTGCGCCAGCAGTTTGTCAGATGCTGTGGGATGAGCCCCCTTCTCTCAGATGACAATTACTGACTTCCAGCCTGTGCTGGCCACTTTAAAGGAGAAAAATCCCCAATTTTTAACGGTTTTAGTGGTGTATGGGAGGACGGCCACTCAGTGGGGTTTTGTGTGAGGCAGGGAATGATTTCTCACCCTCAGGGTTGCATTTCCCAGGTGCTGTGGGTCAGGGATTGTTGCTTCCTTCGCCTTCAGTGCTGCAGGGATGAACTTGGTGATGAAACTGATCCAGCTAAAAAACAGGGGGGAAAAAAAAAAATCAAGGAAAAAATCCCTCAGCAAAGAGTTTGTACCATTTCCCTGCTTCTGATTCCTTCTTTCTCCCCTCACTCAACTCCATCCACCCTCCTGTTCCCTCCACCTCGCTTTCCTGCCCACAAAGCACCCAGGCCGTGAGGATGCTCCTCCCAACGGAGCAGATCCTTGGAGTTTCCAGCCCCTCCAACGGAGCAAATCCTTGGAGTTTCCAGCCCCTCCAACGGAGCAAATCCTTGGAGCTTCCAGCTCCTCCAAAGGCAGCAGATGGGGGCGGCCAAGAAATCCTCTGGGATTTTGCCGACTCCATGGCCTGTCCCACCTCGTTCCTGCCTGAAATGCCCAGCCCCGGTGGGCACTGCTGCGAAAAAGGCAGCGGGGATTTGGGAGGCTCAGGGAAACAATGAGGGGTACACCCAGCCAGGCCAAAAAAAGATATAAAAAATAATTTTTAAAATAGATAAAATTCAGTTTAAAACAGGCTGGGGAAGGCCTTGATGCGAACAGCACCTCAAGGGCTTCTCAGGTGATGGTGGGACTGGTTGGGATCCTTTTTCAAACTGCAGTTTTTAACATTTCTGCCTCGCTGCTCAGGGTGTGCTGAGCTCAAAAATGAGACTTCCTTATCAGTTTCCAAAGACTGCTCTCACTGACACCGTTACAAGTGCTTTCCAAGATTTGGAGTGAATTAGGCTTAGTGAATATTGAATATTTATGAATATAGCGAATATTTATTATTGAATAGTGAATACTTAATCTTGTTGGCCTCGCTGTGTGGTAGAACTGGGTACCTTCAGTGTGTGCTTGAAGTACAAAAATTCAGTTTTCTCAGATCCTTCTCTGTTTCCTCTAAAGTGCAGCAGAAAAAGATTTCAAGTCCCAGTTTGAGGCTGGTGGAAGATGCCCATGCCCATGGCAGGAGGTTGGAATTAACTGGGCTTTAAAGCCTCTTCCAACTCAAACCATTCTGGGATTTTTTCAAAAGCCCATCTCATCATCGAAGAGTCCTTGGAATTGCTGTATTTTGCTGTAAAACTTCACTAATTTCTTTGTTAGGTGATAGGAGGGGATTAGGGAGGATAAACGACAACCAAGCAACCCTTGCATCCCATCTAGAAAAATATTTGTACTCCTTTCTCCTTTCAGAGAAACCCCGAGTAATGACCCCTGAGCAAAGAAAATTAATCTGGAGTGATAAAAACCTCACTGGTCACATCACCTGTCGTAATTCCTCTCAATGAAACAGTGCTGGGATGCAGCCAGGGAGGATTCAGAGCCCGGAAAACCAAATGGAAGGGGAGATTCTGGGAATGTAAAATATTGAAATGTAGAATTCTTCGGTCCAGAGCATCTCGTGCCGCTTTTCTTTGGACTCCAAATTTATGGAAAGGCACTGACATCCCTAAAAAAAGACTTTTCAATTCTATTTCTGTGCCCAGATGCTAATCTGAAATGGAAAAAACATTTCCGTTTTTATGGCCATTTGAAGGCTTTTAGGCTAATTGTGAAATTCCTGTCCATGATTTTTATCTGTGTTTGGAGTCACCTTCCCACTTTAAATCCCTTTTTGATGGTGACTTGCAGCCTTCTCCACCACAGGAATATTTCTCCCATTCTCTTTGTGGATTAACATGGAAAAATGAAAATTAGGATGTTATTTTTACTGTAAGAATAAGAAAAGGAGTGATCAGAATGACTGAATTGTCTGCATTTAAGTAAACTTACATAAATTAATTCAGGTTGGAAAGGAAACTTAACTCCATTCTACAGAATTCTTTTTCTCAAGTTAAATTTTGGCCCTCGAGTTTGATGGGAAATTTTGCTATTTCTTTCAATGATCAGGAATTAAGTTATTTTTAAATTCCTTTTGTTGTTCTTATCATAGAGCAAAATTAAGATTTTTTAAATTTTTTTTTTCCCCCCCTCAGTTTCTCTCTTCCATGATTTTCTGTGGTTTAGTTCTTAACTACCTTCTGCTTATTTTTCATTTCAGCCTCAGGAAGGTGATTTAATTATTAACTTCTTTAGTAATTTATGTGTAAATTCTGTTTTTTGTTGGTTTTTTTTTTTTTTTTTCTTTTCTTTTTTCCCAAATGGTGCCAGACTAACCAGGAGTCCTCAGGGGGACAGAGTTCCAGGCACCGGAGCGTGAGCCAAAAAAGTGGCTCTTGGGTCGAATGCAAACCCCTTCAGAAAGGTTTGCGGTGCGAGAGGAAACAGAAATTGTGAGCGATGTTTGCGCTCACAAAGAGAGACCGGGAACAGAAGGAGGTGGAAAGAGCTGGAGATGTTGGTGTCGTTCTCAGATGAGTCAGTCAGAGCAGAAAAAAAAAAAAAATATATATATACAATATGTACTGTACAATATATAATACATATATAATAGGTAATGTATAATATAGAACACGTAGTATACAATATGTAACGTGTGACTTGTAACATACAACACGTGATCCGTGATATGCAATATAAAATATAGCATCTGGAATATGTAATTCTGTATTCTATATATTCTGTATTTTCTATATATTGTATATTACGTATTACATATCGTGTGTTACAAGTCACCTGTCACGTGTTATTTATTGTATATTATATATTATACATTCCACATATTCTATATTCTGTATTTTCTGTGTTATCTGTTCTATATCACGTATTATATTTTCTATATTCTATATTATCTATTACATATTTTTGCGGCCAGGAGATCTTTGGGTGGCGTGTTCGGCTGCGTTTTGTTGCGTGTGACGTTTAAAAAATGCAGGATTCTACCTCCGGCTTCCAACCGGGCAACTCCGCCTTCGTGTTCTGGCTAATCCCACAAAAAATCGGGTAAAGTAGCACGGGAATGGGTTATGGAATCCCAGGAAAAGTTTGGGAAAGGGCGCCGGGGCCACGGAGTCCAAGCTGTGCCCGGTGCCCACCTCGTCCCCAGCCCAGAGCCCTGAGTGCCACCTCCAGGAGTTCCTTGGGCGCCTCCAGGGGTGGGCGCTCCAAACCTCCCTGGGCAGCCCCTGCCAGTGCCCCTTCCAAACCCCTCCTCCTGGATTAAATCCACATTAAAATGTGGAATATTTTAAATGTGTGTGTTCAGGGCTGTGCTGCTGTTTGGGAGGCAGGTTGGGAATGTCAGCCCCCCTGAATTTCTTACTCCTGGCAGGGCTCTGCTGCTTGCTCTGCCCAAATTCCCTTTTCCTCTTGGATTTTGCGGCTTTTCACGTTGTTTTTTCCCAAATCTTTGCGTTCCTGAATTGTTACTAAACCGGCTGATTTCTCCACTCTATCCTTCACCGGTTTCTGCTTTTTCTCTGTCTAAAGAGAATCGTGGAATCCCAGACAGGTTTGGGTTGGGAAGGACCTTAAGGATCAGCTGATTCCATGGGCAAGGACACCTCCCATTGTCCTGGGTTGCTCCAAGCCCTGTCCAGCCTGGCCTTGAACACTTCCAGGGATCCAGGGGCAGCCACAGCTGCTCTGGGAATTCCAGCCCAGCTCCTCACCACCCTCACAGGGAAGAATTCCTTCCCAATATCCCATCCATCCCTGCCCTCTGAGAAGCCATTCCCTGTGTCCTGTGCCTCCATCCCTTGTCCCAAGTCCCTCTCCAGCTCTCTTGGAATGCCAGCAATAGAATCAGGTCAAACCCACCAGCCTGTGCCTCCCAAAGCTGTGTTTTTGGGACAAATCCCCATCTTTCCCTAAATCTGCTCCCAGAACCCCTCAGGCTTTTCCCTTTGCCCCGGTGCCACTTGCCTCCAGCAGGGGCTGGCTTTGAGCTCACCTGCAAGTGAACTAAAAAAATTCAATGTTTATCCATAAAAACCCAACATTTGTGGCTGCCAGCAAACACCTCCCAGTCTGCCTTGGATTAAATACGCTTAAGGTGTGCAGTTATTCCTCAATATTGGAAAAATAGGAGGGCTGGTGACTTGCCTTGGATATGGGGGATGTTTGCAGGCGGGAAATCGGGCCCTTCCAGGCCTGAGCACAGGCACGGAGCTGAGGTTCATCGATCCAGCCCCAAAGCACGTGGGGAATGCGAGGCAGCTCCGCTGGGAGCGGCAGGGGAAGGCCAGGGTGGGTTGGAAGGCAAACTGAAGTTCACGGGGAGCTCTGTGCCAGCGCAAAGCAGGAGCCAGGCTTTGTGTCCTGTGTTTGCAGAGGGATTTGCGCAGCCCGGGGTGAGCCAGCGAAGGGAATGGGGCTGGGAATCGCCTTTCCTGGGATTCTTGCACCTGGCGCTGGCACCTTCCTGCTGCCTCCTCCCCAGAGCCTTTTCCCACTCCTCAGCCCCTGCAGCTGCCATCCTGGCCCTGTCCCGAGGCACTGAGGGGCTGGATTAGAGCTTCAGGTCTGCAAGTGTGGGCAGCCCTGAATAATTCCCCATCCTGGCGCTTCTTAGGCAAAAATTCATTGTGCAAATCTTTGGGGATCTGTGCAGTTTGGTCCTGGCGTTTCCTGTGAGGGAGGCTTGGGGTTTTCCCCTTGGACTGTACAAATGATGTTTAAAATATGGTGCAAGGACAAAGACTTGAGATTTGGGGTTTTTTCTGTCTTCTTCGTGGAATTATGGAACAGTTCGGCTTGGAAGGGACATTAAGGATTATCTCACTCCACCCCTGCCATGGGCAGGGACACCTTCCACTCTCCCAGGGCACTCCAGCCTGGCCTTGGACACTTCCAGAGATCCAGGCACAGCCACAGCTCCTCTGGGCACCCTCCCTCCCATGAAATAATTTTCCCAGGTTGATATTTTGATTGGTTAGAATACACAACCCAGGAACCATTTGGTGTTAAATGCAGATTAAAAAGCAAAACCCCAAACAGAAAAGTGTGACTGCATTTGTAGGAACGTGGAGGGAACCTAAGGGATTTGGGATGGGAAAAATCCAGAAACCCTCACAACATTTGGGCTCCAACAGCAGAAATCTGTTGAAGTGGCTGTGTTCAGATCCAGACTGTCTGGAAAAAAAAAAAAAAAAAGAGTATTTCTTCTTGCCCAGTGAATTGTGGAGAACTCCAGATGTCAAACTTTGTATTTGGATTTAGAAGTGTCCAAACGTTTCCTAGAACATTGCAGTGTCTTCACTGAAGCCACAGTTGCTTTCAGTTCAATCAAAAATATCTAATAAGGGGTTTTTTTGGGGGGAGCTCATTTACAGTTAACTCACAGTCAGTGGTTGGCTCAGTTCTTTATTAATGTTATTCGTGACGACTCTCAGCGCTGGAATCGCAGCTGACGTTTTAATGGGATATATTTTTTAAAGGAGATGCAGCTTTGTTCAGCACCTTTGGCACAGTGCAGTGATCTTTGCTATTTGTTCCATGATCCATTCACGAATTCATTCTTTTCCTGCTGAGCTGTCAGTGGCCACGTTAAACCTGAGGGGTGCTTGACGTGGGGAATTATAAAACTGGATTTCTTTGCAGCTCGGGAGAAAAGGGAAATAGGTAACACAAAAAGGTTCCTGGATTTGCGGGGAAGTCCAGGAGAGCTTTTTGTCTGGAGATCCTGGAGCATTCCCGGCACTGCTCCTTGGGGCAGACATTTCTGCCACGGTTTGCACTCTCTGGAGGCTCATCTTGTGTTTTCCTTCTCTACCCCCCCGATTTCTGCTCCTTCCCCTCCCTTTTTCCTGAAGGAGGGGATAAAACCTGACCATGATAACGAGGGAGAGCCAGGAGAACGTGGGAAAAGGGATGGATGACCCCAAAAACCACGAGTCAGGTGAGAAAGGCAGGAAAATTTTTGGATTTTGGGAAAGCACAGCCACACCTCCACCTCCCTGCCTTCTTCCAGGCCCAGAACCACCAACCTGGGGCAAAGTAACAAAAAAAAAATTCCAGCATTTTGGTGAGGAGGAACATTCCAGGTCCTCCTCACGTGCGCTGCCACTCGCCAGAGGATCGTGCCAAGGGTTTCCTGTCCCAGGCAGCTTTCCGAGCCCGGGAGGGACTCGTGGCACAGAGCAGGAGAACTTTCACGTGGATGGGATTCTGCAGCTCCATTTATAATTAACTCGGGATTATTTTTCTCACTCCACCCTGTTTCTCCCCCACCCTGCCCTCCCAGGCCTTTGAAGAGAGGCCAGATGGCGCTGGGGAGGCTGTCAGAGTTCTGCTGCTCCTGGAGCCATTCCAGGGGCAGGGATCTCTGCCAGATTGGAGAAACTTATCAAAAAATTGCTGCACCTTGGGGTGTCACAGCTGAGGGGAGCTACTGGAGATGCCGCTCGTTTTTTGAAGTTGTTTATCCAGAACGGCCGTAAAAATGGTGGAAGAGGCTGGTTTTGGCCCAGCTCTGCACCAGAGTTACACCCGGGTGTAAATCCAACCCTAACTGGATTAAAGTTCATCCTGGTTTGGAAATGTGGATCCCTGTGATCGTCACCTGGATGCTTCTCCCTCCATTCTGCAGGAAACTCCTGTGGTGCTTCCTTTGTCATGGATGAGACATTCCCTTTTTCCTTCGGTGTCAGCACTGGTTGGGTGAATCCTGGCGATTTCTGTTCTCTAGGGATGCACAAAATCCCACGAAATTACGGATCAGATTATGAAATGGGGCCCGGTGCTTCAGGTGGGACTGGGTTTTCTAACGATCCCTCTTCTTTGGAGGCTATTAAGTGCAAAATTCAATGTGTGTGTCGATAAAAACACAACGTTTCTGGCTGCCAGCAAACACCTGCCGGTCTGCCTTGGATTAAATATGTTTAAGGTGAGCAATTACTCCTTAATCCTGGAAAAACGGGAAGGCTGGTGACTTGCCTTGGATGGGAGATGTTTGCAAGTGGGAAATCGGGCCCTTCCAAGCCTGAGCTTGGGAGAAAAGGAATCATTTCATCGGTTCTGCTTTAGCGTAATACAGCTCCAATAAAATACAAAGCTTCCTTATTTCTGTAAAATACGAACATTTCTCTGTAGGTTTAAGTAGCTCCAACATCTGTTTCAGTTTTAGTTGGAAAACGCGAAGTCTCATTGCAAATCATCTGCAGCTGCTCCAGCGTATCCCATCACAAAAAACGTATTTTGAGGCACAAAGTCATTTCTATTTTATACTAACTGAGAGAATTCCAGTTTTCGTGGTTTTTAGGGTGCTGGTGCTGCCCAGAAGCAGCAAAAAAAATAATGCTTGTATGGACTTTTGGTGTGGACGTTTTGGAGAGCACTTAAATCTGACTGTGAATAACTCTGGACACGAAGGATATTTACCCTTTTGCCTTTGGAGTCATTTCTGTGCAGGGCTGTACAGCCGTTCATTAATTTCCTTGTCCCTGGTTATCGATTACTCTGATTATTTCACTCAATCTGCTCTGGGCTCAGCCCTTTCCATGCCTTATCTCCTGTCTTCGCCTCAGTTCTCACGTGCCCCCTTTTTTGTCTCCAGATTTGGGTGTATTCCTAAGGGCTCGAGCTGTAAAGCCCTCATGGCTGGGTTAACTTTTTGACCCCATTTTTGATAGCAGTGGCAACCCCTAGCAGATGGAGAGCTTTATCTTTGTGCTGTTTGTGCAGGGTCTGATAAGAGCGGGGAGGAATTCTGCCCCTGCTCCAGCACCTCCTCGCTCTTTTCCAGGCAAAATTGGTGTTTTTATACTCGGATGGCTGCAAAAAGCGAAGTGTCTATTATTTTTTTTTTTCATTCTGGGCTCGTACTTTGTCCTGTGAGGAAAAGTAGAATTTTTTATTTTCTTCTTTGCTAAGGGGTTTCTTTTTTTTTTTAACCTACGAATCCTTCCTGCCATAGTTATTTATTGTGGCGATGCAGCTGGCCGAGTGCGGTCCGAGTTCTTTGGAATAAGCTAACGAATATTTTAATGGGATTTTTGCTTTCAGTGCTCTAAATCCACAGGATGAGCGAGAGACCCCAAATGGGTTCCATCCTGGAGGTTTTATTATTCATCCTGCTTTTTATGGGGAGAGCTGAGGGATGGGTGTGGAGTTGGTGTGGGGGGGGGCGATAATTGCTGTGTTTTCGTGGTTGAATTCTGTAAACTGGATTTCTTTTTTTTTGTCTTCTGTAGAAATTTGTGATTTGCCTGGGGGTGTCTGAGGCTGGGTTGGACGGGGCTTGGAGCAGCCTGGGATAGTGGAAGGTGGAACCCTTGGCAGGGGTGGAACAGGGTGGGATTTAAGGTCCCTCCCAACCCAAATCCATCTGGAATTCCATGATTTATAGAATCCTAGAGGAGGAAACTCCCTCAGTTCTGGGTTTGTTGTTGTATTTCACCTTTCATCTTATCTTGCATTAGAAACGCCATCATCATCATCATCATCATCCTCATCTCCTTGTTTCTTTCATTAAATGGCCTTAAACAGCCAAGAATTTTGGGAGATGCTGGAGGGAGGGAGACGGGGCACGGGGAGGTCGTATCTTCATCAATTCTCTTTTAAAAGAGGGGATTCTGCTCCATCAGAGGCGGAGGAAGGGAGCAGACGCACACTTTTCCAAGCTGCTCCCTTCAGCCGCCGCATCCGTTTCTGTGTGGGCATTACAAGACTTAGAATATTTTAAAATATTCCTGAGAGCAGCGAGGAGGTTTTTGCTGGAGCAGCATCCCTGCATCCCGAGAATCAAACAGCAGCTGGGAGCTGCTCAGGAATGCTGGCTCTGGCTTTTCCCCCCTTCCCTGCTCCTCCTTTTCAATCCCCAAAGCCCGTTCTTGGCGGATGAGCGAGGGCCCAGCGTGGCAGCGCAAGGTTCTCCTGTTTCAAAAGGCTTTGAGCCTCTCTTGCTCCTCTGATGGAGTTTATTGCTTCCTAGATTGTCCTGGGAGGAGGAGCTTTCCACTGGCTGGGGAATTTTGTTCTGTGGAATTCCTCAGGCTTTAAAAAAGAAAAA
>VZRN01006444.1:396712-407397 GCA_013397935.1 Dasyornis broadbenti
AAAAAAAAAGCAGCCTTAAAGCTCTTAAATTTGCTGATTCAGCTCGCTTTCTGTATTCCCCACTGATTAATCTCTCCCGAGCCTCGAGTCCATATTTTTTATTTAATTGTCCTGTGGATCCAGCCCATCCTGCCTTTCTCTTCCCTGTTTCCCCCCCCTCTGTCACCACACAGTGCTCACCTCTCATTTTCAGTGCAGGAATAATTAAAGATTATCTGTTATTATTAATAATAATACATACCATATATTCTATAATATNAATATAATAGTAATTAATAAAATTAAATCTTCTCGATGTTCTTCTCGAACCTTTCCAAGTTTGGGGATTTCATCCAGTACCTCACCCATAAGATGTTGCTCCAGGCTGACACTTGGGATTGAAGATCCCAAGTTTGGGAACGTTTCAGCCCCGGATTTGTTTTGTTTCCGTGCAGCTCTGAATCCTGGGAGCAGAGAGTTGGTTTTATTTTTGTGCCAGCTTCTGGATAATCCACGCAGCACCTTCGAGGGATCCCAACAGAAGGAATGAGCTCCAAGTTGCCCTCTGAAATTCTGGATTTTTCATATTCCCAGAATATGTCCGGAGGAATTGCTCGGCCTGCTCGCGAGACCAAATCCTGCAGGATTTATTCCCAGCTGGCAATTTCTGGAAGTCTTTGAACCCCTAACAAAGGTGGATTTCTGGCCTGGGGATAGTGGGTGTAATTAGTGAAAATTGATAGAGTTAACAAAGAATTTCATGACATGAAAATTTGATTTTCATTTTTAACTTTAATGCAGTGAAAATTTAATTTTCCTTTCAATTTAGGTATCAGGTTGGAGTCTAGGGCTTAAAAATAAATATTTTTGTGTCCATTTCCCCTCCTTATGCTTTGCTTAGCGCTGCTTTTCCCTCGATTTCAGGATTTATAGGAACCAAAAAAAAAAGGTGCAGGAGACACTAAAGATGAAGAGCTTCAACTTTTGGAAAAGTTTGGAGTTTTCCAGCTTAGGAAAAGAGCCAGGAATGTGGGAGAGGGCAATGAAACCATGGGGAGCGTGGAGGGAGGAGGGGGCTCCGTGGTTTGTCCCTGTGCAGGGACAAGGTGCCATAAATTCCAGAGCTTTCCCACAAAGAGCAGGAAGCACTTTCGGAGAAGGGAAGTGTTTGTGCTTTGCCATTTATTGCAAAAAATGTTGGGATTTTGGGATGTTGGGATTCCCAGGACAGGCTGGCGTGGCTCTGGTGTGGCACTTTCGGAAAAGGGAAGTGTTTCTACTTCGCCATTTATTGCAAAATGCGGGGATTTTGGGATGCCGGGATTCCCAGGATAGGCTGGTGTGGCTCTGGAAAGGCCCAAACCCTGTCAGGAATAACCCCTGGAGAGCTCAATTTACCAAACTGTGGGGTGGTTCTGTAGGGAATGAGCTTCCAAGGAGATTCTCGTGTCCTCTGGGGAGTTGTTCCTGCAGGAAATGCTGCGTTGACCTGGCAGCAATCGGAATTCCACGCTTTCCCTGCCTCCATCCCATTTGTGAGGCTGACGAGTCCTTTTAATAAACGGGAACTTCGTGTAAATCATGAAAACATAACCTGATAAATCACCTGCTTTTAAATACCTTTGTAACATATAAAATATGGATGATCTGCTTTTAAAGCTGCATTTTCACTGAGGACGTTAATTCAGACCCGTTCATTCCTTAGAAGTGGGAATTCCCAGAGCTTGGAATGACTTGAGGAGCTTCAGGCAGAAGTTCCCTCTCTGTGGAGTCAATGTCCAGACCCCGCTGGGCACAACTGATTTTAAACTTCATTTGTGCAGCAGCAGCAGCAGCTCCCTGGGTGCGGTGTGGGAGCGCTGGGAAGTGCTGGTGTCGCTCTGGGAGCGCTCCCAGCCATTCCTGGTGCATTCCAGGAGATGCTGCCGGTCGGGATTTCAAGGATTTCCTTGGAACAGGGAGCTGGTGCAAACATGGGGCAGAGATAGCATCAGACAAGGAGCGGTGGGAGAAACTTCACGCCTTGAACCCTGCCAGGATCAACCAGCAGTGACTCTGTGTGGGCTTTTTTTGCAATTCCGGTGCAATTCCGGCCCTGAACTGGTGGCAGAAGGGAATTTTGGTGCACCTGGGGTATTCCAGTGATGTTAGAGGCCTTTCCCAACTTGAATATTCCATGATTCTTGACCGTTTCCTTATTTTTGGGGGAAGTGATGGCAGAAGAATGGCTCTGGTGTTGTGTCGTTGTAGGAAACCTGTGGGTTTGGTGACGTGTCCAGCTCCAGGATGTTAAAGGACATTTTGCCTGGACCCTGACCACGATAAATGTAATTTCCCTTTTCTCCCTCTCCTTTCAGCACAAGATGTGGGATTGCATCAGCGCGGACTCAATCCCAAACCCGCTGTGTCTTGGGAAAAGCTGCTGAATAAAACTGTAGGAAAGGGCAGGGAACTGATTTTTTGTTTTGGTATCCATTATTCCTCCTGAACGGCTGGAAAAACCCACCAAGGTCATGAGGTAACAACCAGGAGTAAAGAAGTGAAGGGTGATGACTCCAGACATCAGAACTGGGTTAAAAAGCAGCTTTTCAGGTTTAGGAGCTCAGCCCTTGTCCCTTAAATCTTAATTCTGAATTCCAGCGGAACGGGAGAATTGTGAGGAATGTTCTGGGGGATGCAGAACCTGCCCCACCTTCGGATTTGCCCGGTCCCACGGGGCCACTCCAGGCTCCAGTAGATTTTGCTGGATTTAGGATTTGAAGTAGCTCTGCCTGACAACACTGCCAGCAAACCTTTCCTGTGCGGGTCTTGATTTAAATTTGAATTTGAAGGGCAACATAATATTTCTTGGAGGAAATCGTGGAGGTTCTTGCTGCTGTTGTCTGGAAATGCCTCCTGTTTTATTGTCTGGAATGAGAGATGGAACTCCATGGTGCCTGGGCCTGTGTACATTGGGTTAAAAATAGGATTTCAGCGTTTGGGTTAAAACCAGGATTTCGCTTGGAAAGTCAGGCAGTAAAACCAAGGGATATTTCTGAGGTTGAATTTAACTGCCTGAAGCCCTTCATTTTCCATTGAATAGTAATTAGTGTATGGAAATACACAGAAATCTCTTGATTTTGTTGGAGCGGTGTTGTTTTGTCCCACCTTTTTCCTGTTGGGAAAACAGGCCTGCAGCGTGCAGGGATATCTGGAGCACTGCTGAATACGAGCAGGATTAAAGAGATTAAAGAGACTTTTATTGAATGTGCTCTGGAGCTAAACTTGGAGAAGAAAATTACTGAAAATCGGGATTTTCCCTCCTACGTTGGGTGTTCACTCGGGTGAACCTCACTGGTTACGAATGGTCAGATCCTCTGAGGTATTTACCCAAATATTCTCTAAGTTTCATGTTGTTAAACCTAAATGCTCTGTAAATTCAGTATTTTTAAACCAAGGCTCAAGGGAGGGGAAAAAAAATGCTGCTTATTCCTGTAATCTCTTTTCTCCAGAGCCGTATTAAATTCCAATTTCCAGTCCTGCACAGGTGAGAGAGAGATTTAAACCAGTTGCAGGGGATGTAGAAAAGCTGTCGCAAACTCAGCTTTTGGCCATCCAGAGCTTTGGCAAAGTGCAGTTCCTTGAGGAAACGGAAAACCGGCAGAGGGGAGTCAGAAATTTAATCTCGTCGATGGAATTTTAGGCAGAATAAATGATTTTCCACATGGGGGGAAAAATCCATCCATCCATCCGTGATGTGGGATTCTAAATTTTAACCTAAGTGTCAGCTTGGGCTGTGAAAGGAATAATGCAGCTTTCATTCCGTGTTTTCTCCTTGCAAATCCCTCACTCCAGTGGTGCTCCCCGGGTTTATCGTGTCCGCCAGATGTTCTTTTCTTTTCGGGCCCTCAGACACCTGCAGTCTCCCAGCCCTTCCCGTCACGCCCCCGAGTGAAAATGATGTTGCGCTTTCCTTTTACAAGATCTCAGATCAAGAACTCGGTAATTTCTCGTCATTAAGGCCAAATTTCGTTCCGAGCGCGACCGTGGGTGCAGATAAAGGAAATGTGTGGTGTTTGAAATGGCTGGTGACGAGTTCGGCTGGATTCTGCCACTGTGGTGCAAAATCCATTTTTTCTGGGGCGTTTTGTGCCAATAACAACGTGCTGTGAGGTAAAAAGTGAAACACTAGAGCCTTGGCTCAGCAGGGAAGAAAAGGGAGAACTTCCAGAGCAAACAGTTTTCAATTTGCAGATCTGCAGTTATTTTGGGGGGGTTTAATTTTTCGAAATATTTACTTCTCCCCCCCTTCTATTTTAAATATGTCTGCCTGTTTTCTAAAGAAAATTATGAGGGGTTTTTTTGTTTTCTTTTTGTTCTATCAACTTCTTCACTCCCTGAGTTTTGCAGGGGGATGGAATTAACTGGTCTCCAGAGGAAAACCTGAGAATGGGGGAGCCAGGGAGCTCTTTTTGCCCTTTTAGCTGACTTGAATTTCCCTTCCTGGCCTTTGGGATTTGGAGCAGGGCAGACTTTAATTGCAATTAAATTTGCAGATCTGTAATAATTTTTTTTTTTTTAGGCAAAGGGGTTAATTCTTCAAAATGTTTGCCTCTTCCCCCCCCTTTTTTTTTTATTTGTGCTTCCTTATTTTTCAAAAAAATTTTTTGGGGTTTTTTGTTTTTTTTTTTTTTTTGGTGCTATCCACTTCTTCACTCCCTGAGTTTTGCAGGGGGATGGAATTAACTGGTCTCCAGAGGAAAACCCGAGAATGAGGGAGCCAGGGAGCTCCTTTTGCCCTTTTAGCCGAGCTGAGTTTCCCTTCTGGCCTCTGGGATCCGGGGCAGGCCCACGCGGTGCTGTCGGGCGCCGGGTTTTAGGTTTTCAGCCCTGCACATCAAACACCTTCGTGCCTGTGTGTGTGGAACTCCCGTGTCCTGAAGTGCTGTTTAACCAGCTTAACAGAAGCCTTTGCAATTATCTAATGGCACCTGAAAATCGCTTGCTAAATGACAGCAGGAAGTTTCATTTGCATTCCATATCTGATGTTCCATCTGCTAATCCTCCCCACAGCCCTGCCAGGAAAAACAATGCAGACAGACTTGAATTTTATTAAAATCAGGACCCAGGGATGCTGCTTCCTACTCTTCTGTCACACCCTGCGAGGGGAACCTTCCAACCTCCTGGAATACGTTCATCAGTTCAGCCATTGTGCTCCTGGTTGTTTTCTTGACACGGGTTTTAGTCACAGGTTTTTTAATAGCACCTGCCCTTCCCTCTTGGATTGTCTTCCCTCCCCCAGGAGAGCTGGAGCTCCCTGTTTGCTCTTGTTTATATAAATTAATCTTCCGTGTTGTGGCAGTTTTCCCCTTCATTAATGAGAGCTCCTAATTGGGCCTAATGAAACATTTACTCACGCTGGTAGATAATATTATCTGCAAGCACAACAGAGATAAGGCTCTGGGGAGAAAATAAGCTTTTGCAAGATCCTGGCTGAGATATGAAAGCCATTTTTGGGCCAATATTTCCCTGTTTGGTTGGAAAAAGCCCCGGTGGTGCAGCTGTGTAACCAAGCCCGTGGCAAACAGCATCCATTATTTATTGGCCTGCTCGGCAAACAAGGACACCTTTGACTACATCAGATTGGGAGGTCGATTTACTGAGCCTCCCCCCAGCCGAAGAGCAGCTTTTTTGTGTTTATATTCCCGAAAATTTTCCACTTGGCACCGGTTTGTCCCGGGAAAGCGACAGGAACTGGGGGGAAGGGAGCAGGAGGGAGCCTGGATCTGCGGCGAACTGGCACAAGTGGAACGGCGCCTTTTCTTTGCTGCCCAGGTGCTTCAGATCCAGTTACAGCCCGGTCTCCCCAGAAAGGCAGCGTTTCCTTAAGGCAGCAGCAAATGCAGGACAAGGAGAGGAGTTTTGGGAATGTTGTGCATTGGAATGGTTCAATTCCCTCCCTTCCTGCAGAGGGAGATCGGAATAATGAAAATCTGTTGGGAAGATGCTGAAATCTGGTGAAGTTCTTGCTCAAAACGGGGTTGCTTGAGATATTCCAAGGGCAGGAGAGTCCCAGGCCAGGCTGGAAGGGCTTGGAGCAAGCTGGAGGTGTGGAAGTGGAAGGGAGGTGGGACTGGATGAGCTTCCAAGTCCCTTCCAACCCAAACCATCCTGGGATTCCTGGATAAACACAGGTATTTGCAAGGGATCCAGGAAGGAGCGGGATGACTTGAGGCACAAAAAAGACTCTTCTGATCTTGTTTCCAACATCACTCGAGCCAGGGTGGGTTAAGGAGCCCTCTTGGAGTCAGGAAAACCAGACCCCTGCTGGGGCAGGGCCGCAAGGTAACGAGGATCGGGAACGCGCGGCTCTGGAAATTGCGGCCTACTTGGAATTCCAGGAGTTGCGTCAACTCCACTCCTTGGGGTTTGTTCATCAGCCTCTCCTTGGGACGCTGCGGATTTGTCTTTGCTCTCCCGGGTTCCCTCGGTGCTGATTAGTTGCCTCTATTTTGGGCAGAACTGGTGTGGGAAGTCGGGATATCCCTGGAGTTGGGAATATTCCCTTGCGTGGTGCAGCCTGGTCCCACCCAGGTCGTTGCCTGAGTTACAGTTTTCCTGGGCAAGAGGAACAAACTCATCCTCAGGTGTGGACTGAGCCTCATTCCTTCCCTTTCTGTCGTTCATTTGTCTTCTATGGCACTGGAATGTCCCAGGAAGGGGGGAATTTCCATTTCTGCAGTAGCAAAACTCACAGCGAGGCAGAGCCATCCTGGGTAGTCCAGGTGTTTCTTTGGATATTTCATTATAAAAACCTCATTTTTATCTTAATTTGATGCTAATTGGTTTCTCCAGAACAGAATTTTGATGATCTGTTGCTGTTTGTTTTCCACAGATCCTTCTGCTTAATCCTTCTGCAGATCCTGGGCTGCAGCCAGAAGAAATCTGGGAAATCCTATGGAAAACAGTGTTGGAAGTACCCTGGGAGCAGAGGTAAGCTGTGACTGTGGAATATCTCCTGAAATACATCCACAGATAATTCAATAAACCGATCTTAAGCAGGATGATTAAACTCACAATAAAATCCACAATTCGTGGAATTCTGTCGTTTGGCTGGTTGGCAAAACCATCTCCACCGGGAAAGGGAAAAAAACCAAAGCAGTCCAAAAACGCAGGGAAAAGAGGGAAATTCCTTGATTTCGCTGCCGTGGTGAGGAGCACCATTTTCAGCCTGGGCAGGGTGTGCCAGGAAATTTGGAGGGAATGCCTCTGGCTCTGGCTTGGCAGGAGCCTCCACTCCAGCTTGTTTGTCCTGCTGGGAGTTTGCGTGGGAGGAGGGAGGCTGATTTTGCTTTTTAATATCTGCACCAGGCTCCAGGGTCACTGGAATTGGCCACAATTGCCTGGGTTTGTCTGGAGGTGTGGAAATCTCAACATCAGCCCCAGCAAAGTGTTCAGTTCTCGCTACAGCCTTGGCAGAGCGCCCAGGGGGGCCCAGATAAATGGGTTTTTGGGTAATTGCATCTCATCCCTCTGAACTTTCCACCCTGGATGTCCGTGCCATCCCCAGGCATCTTCCTCTGCGTTCCCTTGGGACGCAGACTGGAAAAAGAAAGAAATCGAGTTCACACTTTTACTTTTTAATGCTGTGACAGTGCAAAGTGCACTTAAAATTCAGATGATGTGGCTCATCTGAAGTTAATTTAATCTATCTCAGATAAGGAATTGGTCGTTGGTGTTAAAACGGAGATTTCTCTTTATTTTGCTTCCTTAGTGCTGTTTATTCCCGGCTGTTTCAAGTCGGATCTAAGGCGCCTCAATCTCCCTCTTGATTCCTAGGAGTCCTCTCAAGGAATTTTTACGATTCCCACTGCTTAGGAGGACAAACGGATGAAAGAAAGAACGTGAACTTGAATTTTTTCTTTTTTTTTTTTTTGGAAGTTCAAGCCCTCTGTGAGGGATTGTGGCCAGCAGAAGGCACCACCAGCTCAGCTTTGTGCCACTCAGCAGTGCCGGCTCGCTGGCATTCCCGGCTGGATTTCCAAGCTTCCAGCAGGATTTTGCAGGGAATTTATTGTCCTGCACCTCGGATTCTGACGATTCCCACAGAATAATGTGTCCCCTTGCTTTGCCAGGCCTGAAGAGTCCAGATTTCCATGTGCAGTGACACCCAGGATGCTGTTGTTCCGTCAGGCGCTGGCCGGAGCCGTTCTCCCGGTTTTCATCCTTTCAGGAAATTGGCTTTCAGCTGAGAACATCAACTTTCACAACGTCAGGCCTCCACTGGACCGTAAGTAGGCATTTTTATGGAATTCTGGCCTTCTCTGTATGGAATTCCAGCTTAACATTTGAATTATTTGCCACATCCTTCCGATCCTTTGGGTTTCAGCTGTTTGGCTCCCATTTGTCTCCGCAGAAACTTTAAAATTAAATATTCTGCTCCTCACCCCGCAGCCCTTTATCCTTCATATTTTACAAGTTGGCTGAATGAAATTGCCAGCTAAATTAAAGAGTGCATGAGGATTTTGACATTTTAAGGGCTTTTCTGGTATTTTTCTGTCTCCCCTTCAGAGGAAATTATGCAGTGGCTTCCTTGTAAATAATCCAGAACAGGTGGGTTTTGGGCTTTTATCTTGTTGGGGCTTTTGTAAGGGAAGGAATAGGTGTTGCTGTGTGCAATTAATTCAGTCTGAAGGTAATTAAAACCCTCGTGGGACCTGTGAAGCCAGTTGGCACTAATGGCATCTATTTTTTTTTTTTCCTTTCTTTTTTTTTTGCCTCTTATCTGGCATCTCCAGTGTTCCATCCCTTCATTTGCATTATCTACATCATTAACGCAGCCAGGATAATAGCTGGGTATAATATGTGCACCTAATGAACCGTGCACCTTCAAATAATTCATTTGCATAATGTAAAGAAGATTTTAAAAAAGTCCTCTGGATCCCTTTGTTGAAAGGATCCAACTTCTCCTCCCGAGTGGGAGATCAGGCTCCGGAGCTGCTTTGGAAATGCAGTTTTTCCATCAAAGGAAGATGCAGATTTGGGTTTGCTGTGAGGAGGGAGATAAACTGTTCTCTCTTTCCTGCCTTTCCCACCGCAACACCAATTTTGGATTACGGGAGGGAAAACATGAGGGTGTATTTTAAGTTCGGGCCTAGCCAAAAAAAAGAAAGAAAAAAAAAAAAAACTTTCTGCAAAACTTGTTTTATTTGTCTGACAGTGAAAAGATGTAACTATACGTAATTAATTTTTGTACATACATGCGTGTGCAAGCATTCTTTGGAATATTTTAATTTTTTTTCTCGATACTCGCCGCCTGACCGTGTTTTTTGTGTTCCCCAAGCCACTCCGTTCCCAAACAGTTTCAAGTGCTTCACCTGTGACAACGCCGCGGACAACTACAACTGCAACAGATGGGCCGAGGATCGGTGGTGTCCTGAGGGTAAGTGTGGGCGAGGCTGGGCTCAGGGGATGCTCCGTGATATTCCAGCCTGCTTCTCCCTGACTCACGCCTCGTGTGAGCGAGGCTGGGCTCAGGGGATGCTCCGTGATATTCCAGCCTGCTTCTCCCTGACTCACCCCTCGTCCGAGCCTGGCTGATTGATGGGATCGCTGTGCCAGCACCGCGCTGCCCTCGGTTTTCTGCCTGAGTCAGAGCATTTCTGCTGACGTGGCCATTTCGGGTCATTTCAGGCTGTAAAGCAACAGGGAGAAATCATTTATCTGTGGCTCCCTCAATTTTATATCGGGGATGACAATGTAATCTTAATATTCTTACAGATTCCTTAATAATATATCAATATTAATAACTATTGATGTTTCTCTCTCTGTATAGAATAGATATAAATATATATATACATATATAT
Organism: Dasyornis broadbenti; assembly: GCA_013397935.1. Classification (NCBI taxonomy): domain Eukaryota; kingdom Metazoa; phylum Chordata; class Aves; order Passeriformes; family Dasyornithidae; genus Dasyornis; species Dasyornis broadbenti. The sequence continues at coordinate 406,537 of VZRN01006444.1, forward strand.
ATATATAAACTCCCAGGAGTTAATTTTGAAGATGTTGCTTTAAAAAACCCGAAGAATTCCCCCTGGAGCCTTTCCCCTTTTCCTTTGGATAGCATCCCGAGTTTTAATGGCTCCTTGTGAGCGGCAGGACCTGACTGACCGGGGATCACACCTGTGTGAGAGGAGGATAAAACGCAGAAAAAAAAAAAAAAAAATGGAAATGTTTCCTGGTTTTATTTCCCGGTGAAACTAGCAGAAATGGTGGGAAAGGGGAAGAAGCCAAGCCGAGGAATGAGGAAACAAATCCCAAACCGAGCAGGAATGTGCTGCCAAAACGAGGAAAGAAAATAAACGTGTAGATCCTGGTGCTAATTAGCGATTTCAACAAACGCAGCTTTCTGGAGGTTGGAAGGGTCATTTAAGCTTCAAATGTGGCACTAATTAATTTCCTGCTAAATGCCCTTTTGATCAAGCCGCAGACAGTTTTGTAGGGGCGTTTTTCCGCGAGTGTTTCTCCTAACTGCGCGTTGTTTCGCAAGCCTGTTCCCAGCGCTTCATTTGTGTGACACGGCCGGGTTTGTGTTGCAGGCACTCGCTACTGCCTCACCGTTCACCTCTTCACAGCCCGCGGCGAGAGCGCCTCGGTCACCAAGAGATGCGCCACGGGCGACGAGTGTCAGCTGGTGGGGTGCCACGAGCGCGGGGACAGCGGGCACACGGTGAGCGCTGCTGCTGCCCTGCTCCTGCCCTGCTCCTGGGCTACTCCTGGGCTACTACCGCCCTGCTCCTGGGCTACTCCCGCCCTGCTCCCGCCCTGCTCCTGGGCTACTCCTGGGCTGCTCCTGGGCTGCTCCCGCCCTGCTCCTGGGCTACTCCTGGGCT
>VZRN01006444.1:421335-441575 GCA_013397935.1 Dasyornis broadbenti
GGCTGCGCTGGGATGATCCCGAGGGATGGCAGAGCTGGATGCAGGTGCTGTCACCTCACCTGCCTGGAAAACGAAGCCCCGGAGTGCACAGCAATTACATCAAATTTGCTCAACCTTCCCCCCGTATCCGCTGAAATCTAAGAGAGCAGGAATGCGCTGTTGGACGTTGGGATTGATGGGAGAGGCCTCAATAGCTCTGTGTTTCCTGGGTTCCCTCAGCATTCCCATTGTTAGCCTGGACTTGATAACAGCACGGAGATGGATCCCACGGAAGGCTGTTTGTGTGGAAGGGAATGGGTTTTCTTGGAGCAGCCGCCGCTCTAAATCCATATTTTTAATTCTGATTAGGGACACATTCGTTTTCCCCGTGTTTATTTGTATCCTGTGATGCCTTTAACCCCCCAGCCCTGCTCCTGGTGCGGAGGGGGGATCCCGAGGCTGCCGGTTTCCCAAAGTGGTGTAACCCTAGCGTTGGGCACTGATAGGGGGCAACAATGGGGTTATTCATGCTGGCCTTCCGAGGCTCAAAGTGAGTTTGAAGAGGCTGGAGATGAGTCAAGGGGCTGCCCTGCTGGCCTTGGGGGGAATCAGGGCTGGGCTCTGCTCCATAACTGTACAGGAAAAGGGATTTGGGGGGAAAAACAGCATTTTATATTCCAGGGAAGCGAGATCCACTGCTGGCTGTTAAGCAATGTCCTGAGTGAAAATCAGATATATTAAGTATATTTCTCTATTTAATAATTTACTGGACCAATCCATGCTGGTGTTCATCCTTTGTGCTTCCAAACAGCTTTTCCCTCCACCCCTTCCCGTCTGGGATCCGATTCCCTGGGATGTCAGAGCTGATTTCACCCTGGGTGATGACACCACCTTTGCCTTCCCTCCCACTGGCAAATCCAGGCTGAATCCTGAAGGTATGGTTCCAAAAAATCCATGGGGATGACAATTCCCTTTCTTTTTGCAGGTTTGGGGCTCAAGCACGGGTTTGGGGAGGAAGGGGAGGGCCTGAACATGTGCCCCACGCAATCCCTTGCCACAGGATGTTTGTGTTTGGTCAAAATCAGGTTTGCACAGGGTCTGGCTTTGCAGAGGTGGGGTTTGGTCGCTGCCTAATTTATAACATAAAGGGAAGGGGGGAAAAAAAATTCCTCTTTGCCAGATTATTGACAATTATCAAGAGATTTTTGGAGCAAAGGCTTTTCAACACCTCCCAAAACCTTCACCTATAAATCAGCTCAGCCGGTGGGAAGGGATTTTGATTTGCAGGTGCTGCAAATGTGAGCATTGACGAGTCTGATTATGGGACAACGTCCCCCTCTCTTGAAATGCCCCTACTTGAGGTCCAGGAAAATGAGATCAGCTCCTAAATCTTGAAGGAATACTCCCATAAATTCCCCCACTGATGTAATATCACCCATTCATCACGCTGCATTTGCAAATTGCTCTTGAAGGAGTTTTGTTTCGTGTCCCCCTTCCCCCTCCAGTTTCTGCTATCAATCTTGCAGACAGTTTATCTCTTTCCAGCTTTCCAGATTAACAAGATAAATGATTCCCTAATGTGTTGGAAAAACAAGTTAGAACTTCCAAACACTGCATCCCTGGGAAAGGGGCTGGGACAGCTGATCCTTGTGAAGCTGCTCCTGTCTGCTCTGAGGAGGTTTTGCTGCGCTGGAAGCGCCCAAGGCCAGGCCGGACAGGGCTTGGAGCAGCCTTGGACAGTGCAAGGTGCCCCTGCCCATGGCAGGGGCAGCACTGGATGGGCTTTAAGGTCCATTCCAACCCAAGCCATTCCATGATTCCGGTGTGAACAGGCGGAACAGATTGTCCCTTGTCACCCTTTAAGGAGCTTTCCCTCTGATTCTGCCAGAAAATGTCCGTGGGTTGAGCAGCTCCCGCCCTTCAGACCTTGCTCTGATGCGGTGGGGTTTGAGCTCTGCTCTTTCTTGTTCCTCCCTTTGATGTTTTCCCTCCTCTGCTGGTTAAACCCCCCTCGCTCTCTCTCTCTCCCACTTTCCTGTCCTGCCCTGTCCTAAATCCGTGCTGTGGGTGGATGTGGGCGTCTGCAGGGCAGGAGGTCTGGGAAGCAGGACAGGGAGGCGAAACACAGGGAAAAGCAGGAGGAAAAGCGGGAGGCTGAAGGAGTTGGGGAAGCACTGGAGATGGGGATCACCAGAGCCTTTCTCCTCCTCCAATGAATCTGTTCCAGCTGGACTGAACTGGTCTGAAACTGTGTTGGAAACATGGAATGGTTTGGGTGGGAAGGGACCTTAAATCCCATCCCATCCCACCCCTGCCATGGCAGGGACACCTCCCGCTATCCCAGGCTGCTCCCAGCCCCATCCAGCCTGGCCTTGGACACTTCCAGGGCTCCAGGGGCAGCCTCAGCTTCTCTGGAAAAGCTGTGCCCGGGATACCCATGTATGTATAAATATAAATTTAAGCCTGGGAGGATCCCAACCAAATCCAATTCCCATTTGGATTGGCCCGTGGAAGAGGACGTGGGGAGCTTCGTGTCATTCCCACTCCTGTTTAAACTCCTTGGCTCTCCCATTCCTGAGCCACAGCTGCTGCTCTTTGCCCAGAGCATTGATGATCCTTGGACAGAGAATTTTTTTCAGCCACTCCATTTTCCGTGAAACTCAGTCATCTCGGTGATGAAAAGTTTCCTGGGATGAAAATAGTCTGGAGAAAAGGAGTTTCCATTGTGCTATTTTGGGAACAGAATCATTCAAGTGGCAGCTAATGAGCTTGAAGTTGTGCCAAAAAAATTATCGGGGGGGAAAAGGGCGAGAAGGGTGTGGCTCCCACGGGTTCCACTTCCTGGGAAGCAATAAATCAGATTCACTATTCCATGTTTGGAGCGAAGACTGGAAGAAAAACCATTAAATCTGAATTTTCCATACTCTGGGAAGAAAGGCAAAAGCACATTTAGAGTTTTTTTAGGATATCTGTGTATTCCAAGGGGAAAAAAACATTTGGAAAGCAGCACTTTTGCAGGAAAGGGCTGGATTTGAGTGGAGTTGTGCAGTTTGGGAGCGTTCGGTGTTGCCCAGTTACTATCGGGGAGCGTTTGTGGCAGATCTCATCTTACATTCCCGCTGCTCCTGGGGATCCCTGTTTCTCCCAGGTGAGGGATTTATCTCTGCACTGATGCAATTTTCCAGCTCCTCTGGTTTCTGTGAGGAGCAGACAGCCCGGCTCCGTGCCTGGGACTCCGATGGGTCCTGGGGAGGGAGCAGAGAGGAGAAGTGGTGTTGATCCTGAAATCCTTCCAAATATTGCCTGTTCACCTGGTGGGTGAGAGGATTCCTTGGAACAGCTGTAATGCCACAACCCTCGTTGGAAAATTCCCTAGAAATTGGTGTTCATTTAGAAAAAAGGAGTCAGGCTGTTGTTGTGTTATAGGCGTTGTTTATATATTATATAATATTATATATAAACAAGGGCCTGGGGTGGTGGAACAAGGGGGAATGGCTTCCCACTGCCAGAGGGCAGGGATAGATGGGATTTTGGGAAGGAATTCCTGGCTGGGAGGGTGGGGAGAGACTGGGATGGAATTCCCAGAGAAGCTGAGGCTGCCCCTGGATCCCTGGAAGTGCCCAAGGCTGGGTTGGACAGGGCTTGGAGCAGCCTGGGACAGTGGGAGGTGGCCCTGGCCATGGCAGGGGGGGGGGGGGGTGGGATTTAAGGTCCTTTCCAACCCAAACCATCCCATGATTCCATGCTGATCCACTCCTGGATCATTGACACTGAGTTTGTACCCCTGCCCATAACCAGGATCTCTCTGCTCATCCCGAAAAGAGGCTGGAACAGCGGGAATAAAACACAGCTGGGCCTTTATAGCTCTGTCCCAGGCAGCTCTCAGTGCCCTCCAGGCTCATTCCCCAGCTCCCCACAGCAGTGAAAGCACTGCTCCAAATCTGCCCAGGCCATCTTTGCCTTCCACTTCCCAAAGTTTCTCTCATCCTCGCTCGTAAAGATTCCTTTCCAGCCCGCCTGGGAGCAGCTTAAAGGAAAATGAAGGAAACAAAGATGGGACCTTGGAGTGCCATCTCTTAATGAGACCTCTCAGGCTTTGTCATTAACTCGCAGCGATCGCAGACACCCCCAATTCCAGCGAGGTTTTTTCCCCCAACCCACAAACAGTCTGCACTCCGAGTCCCCCACGTTGTCTCCATCTCCTTGGCTCCTTCCCAAGGCAGCTTCTTTTGGCACGCTGGAGCTGATGGGAATGATATGGCAGCACGAACAAAGTGCGGTTTTTTTCTTTTCCAAAGGGAATAATAAATCTGCTGTGGGCTTTCAAAGCGAGCTGACCTCATCTGCGAGGGGGGCTTTGATGTGTTTTGGGAATGCAGGAAGAGCACAGATGTCAGTTTGGGCCACTGGCTTCTTAATTTTAAAGATTGCAAAGGGTTTCCCAATGGGCATTCCCCCTTCTTTTGTTTATTTTTTTAATTGAAACTGAAAAAAAAAAAAAGAAAATTAATCCATCGACGGAATTTAATTACAGGAAAAAATAGAGATATCTGTTATTTTATTTTTACAGAATCCCAGCCTGGTTTGGGTTGGAAGGGACCCTAAAGCCCATCCCATCCCACCTCTGCCCTGGGCAGGGCCACCTCCCACTGTCCCAGGCTGCTCCAAGCCCTGTCCAGCCTGGCCTTGGACACTTCCAGGGATGGAACATCCCCAAACGTGGCTGAAGTTAAATGAATTTTGATCCTGGACTTCTTCACTTCCAGGTGGAAAGAGGAAAAATAGCAAGAAATCCTCAAAAGTTGTCAAAACCCCTTAGGATCTCTCCCGTGTTTACATTTTCACGCCAATCCGAGAGGAAGAGTGCCTGGAATACAGAGCCATCGGCTTCATTCCCGGTTTTCCAGCAGAAATTCCACAAGGCCTCCAACCCAGCCTCTCCTCAGGCTCCTTATTAGTTTTCACTCCAGGAACTGAAGCTCTGGTGCTCCTGGCAGATCATCAGAGGCATTCAGGGTCTCTTTCATTCCTGTAATTTGTCTCCCTTCTTTGGCAAAAAAAAATTAGATCGTGGAAAAAAACTTAACCCCTTTTTACACCACTAATTCTCCTTTTTTTTGTTCTTTATCCCATGCTTTTTCCAGCCGCCGCTGATCCAGAATTGCTCCCTCTGTGAAGCATCCTTCCTTCGGAAGAAAGGCTCCCAGCTGCGGCTTCTGCATTTGGTCCCTGCCTCTGGAATTTTCTTCCCGGCCCAGGGAAGCCTGGCGGAGCAGGAAGAGCGCCCCGTGGGCTGTTGGCTGAAGTTCTGCTCTCGATGGGCGCGTTGAGAGTGGAGTTTATAAATTGTGAGGCGTTGTTCAAAGCCACCACACACCCTGAACCCTCCAGCCCCATCCAGCCCGGCCTCCAACACTTCCACAGCTTCTTGGGGAAACCTGGAATTGTTCCTCTGTGTTATGTTGCCCCTGTGCCCTTGGAATATTCCTGCTTTTCCCTTCCGACTTCCCCTCACCTGCCCGTCTTTCTGCAAACTTGACTTCATCCTTCCCTGGAACGTCTTCTTGTATTTTTCAATATTTGAGGTATTAATTTTTTAAATTAAACGAGGCATGTGTTAAGTTTTGTTCTATCACCCAGTCTCTCTCAAAGGGGATGTCCAAGAGGAATTGCATTTGGGAATTACAATGGAGAAGTTAAGGGATGCTGAACTCCTTTTATTTTCGGGGTGCTTTGCTGGCTGGGGGAGCTGGATGGAATTAGGATCCATAACTGATCCAATTTTTTTTCCTCTGCTCAAGCAATCCTCAAACCAGGCAGCCTGAAGTGAAATGAGGGATACAGGAATTCCCGGTACATCCCGTTCTTCCTAAACCGCTGGGATTTAATAACGCGCTCCCAGTTTTACTGCTGGGAAAGCAGTGAAATCCTGGAGACCAGCAGCGCCACAGGTTTTTCCTTTTATTCCCTCTGCAGGACTGGAAAATTCAGTCTTTGAACGGCTCCTTCTGGCTCCCAGTGCCTGCTGGAGGTTATTAAATGCTGTTAATTATGTCACTAATTCCGGGTGAAACCAAGGGCTGTTCGGGCACGCAGGAACCTCAAGCCCACATTTGCACTTTGCCTATGAAACCCCGATAGCCCGGGATCCCTCTCCAAGGCGCGTTGTCGTGGAATCTTCTCCCAGAGGAGTCCGTCTGGCGGAATTTTGGGAGCGAACGTTGAGCTGGGAGCGTCGGAACTGGGTACTTTGGTGGTGGCCCTTGGATGTCAGTTTGAATGTTTTGCCGCTGGTTTTGGGCTCTTTGTGGCTGGCGCCGCTGGGTTTTGGTGATGCTCCCTGGGCTCAGCACACAAACGCCTCAGATCCTGAGGTCTGGGGGGATTCGGGGATACCTGGAGGGTCGTCGTTTGGAAAATCTCGGCCTGCAGCCCTGGGATTTCTGGGATTCCAGCACGTAGGGAATCCAGCTTCTTATCCACCGAATCCTTCTCCTCAGGCCTGCTCTAACACCCAGCCCCACTTCCACGACCCAGAGGTGCTTCATCCTCCAAAATCTTCGTCTAAATCCAAAAGTTTTTTAGAAAATTAATCCCCCTTCATTGGTGGCAGCAAGAACTGAAATGATTTTCCAGAAACACCGAATTCTGGGTCTTCTTTGCTTCAGCCAAAAGTTTGAGTGGGATTAAAACAGGCAGAAGGCTTTTAAAGAAAGGACACAGCAAAATTTCATTTAGGCGGAGGCGTTTTATTTGGTGCAGATAGTGGAGAGCTATAAATAGTGGCAATAATTTATATTTAACAGCAGAATTCTTGATCTGAGACACAAAGCCCAGCCTTGTGCTGGACTGGCCTGGGTCTGGTGAACGCAGAGAATGAAATTATGGCAGTCCCAGTTTAGCTCTTCTCCCCAGTGTTGAGGGGGAGCTTGAGGAATCCTTTCCAGCAGCTGCTGACTGCACTAAAAATCAGCTTTTATCTCCCCGGCCACGAGCGGATGGTTCATGGCCCATCCCGAGGCAGAAATGAATAAAAGCCATTGAGAGCTGGCTCAGGAGCCGAGGGCTGAGCTGCAGATCCTGGGGAGCACCACTGGGGCTCGTTCCTGGCCGCTTAGAGAGCGTCTGGGCAGGGCTGAGAATCGAAATCTGTTTCTGCTGGGTGCCCAAAGGCAGAGCCCCGGCCCTCAAAGCCATTCCTGAAGGATGTCCCTCGGCAGAAGCAGAACCCCGGGACTGGTTATCAACAGAGCCAGTGTTGGGCATGGATTCTTTCATGTGATATTTTTAATGAATGATTTAATAACTGCCCTTAATAGCTGGGTTTGATGCTCCAGAATTGCCCGGTTTGGCTCAGCCTGAGCCGCCCCAGCACTTCCTGGGCTGCTCTGGTGAATGCTGCCCCAAATACCCACACCAGGGCTCAGGCTCAGCCCGGGGAGGCGCGTGGAGCGCGGCTGCTGCTCGGGAGAAGGGAGGAATGCCTTTCCCCATGAATCGCCCAGCTCCTGTTTTTATGCTTGACATCAGTTACTCCTTTAATCCTCACCTCTGCATGGGAGTCTTGAAAGGCTTCACCATTTCTCTCGTGACTGGCACGGTTTTACGAGTTATTTTCGCAACGGGGTTTGCACACAAAGCTTGCGGGGTGTTTGGAATAAATCCCTGCATGCACCCACGGGCAGGGAGGGGCTCACTCCTATGGATCTGGAATAAATTGATTCATCTAAACCCCTTCTCAGTGAGGCATTTGGACCTCCTAATCCCCCTGCAGGAACACAGGGCTTTTTGTAGCCCTCACTCACAGCCCTTCTAATCCTGACTCCGTGTTGGGATCTCTTGCCCGTCCTGTCAAACTCTTCATCCTCCTGGTGCACTCCCGGAGCCTCGCTGCTCCTTTTCTCTGCGCTAAAGCTCCTGGTTTTGTCGGGATTGATTCACTGGGGTGATTCACAGGCACCGAGAGCATTCTGTTCCTCCCCGTGGGATCTGTGGGGGTAAGGACGGAAATAATGAGGTGTGTGCTATTAAACCCCCTGTGCCAGGTGAGCGTTTTTGGTCTCATGGATAATCTGAGGTGAGTCAGGAGGGTGTCCACCCTCTGCTAGCAAAGCTCAGGGTCTGTCCCACTCTTCTAACCACGTTTGCACTCCTGAAAAGGAGATTTCTTTCTCCACCCGTCTATTTTTGGGATAAGGTTGGCTGCCACCTCCCTCTGGAGAGAACCACGGAATATTTGCTGTGCCTCAGCCACTTCTGCAGCTGCCACCTGATAAAATCCAGGGAGATGCTTCCTTAATCCAAAAGAGGAGAGATTTAGATTGGATTTTAGGAAGAAATTCCTCCTGGGGGGGTGGGGAGGCCCTGGCACAGGGTGCCCAGAGAAGCTGTGGCTGCCCCTGGATCCCTGGAAGTGTCCAAGGCCAGGCTGGACAGGGCTTGGAGCAGCCTGGGACAGTGGGAGGTGTGGAAGTGGCAGGGGTGGATTGGGATGGACTTTAAGGTCCCTTCCAACCCAATCCTTGACCCTCACTCAGTGTTCGATCCTATGGCATTTTTCGTGCAAAAGCTTCAGGAATTTTAAAATATTTATTATTTAAATATTTATTGTTTTAATATCTATACTCTCGTAACCCTAAGAGGAAAATGTGGGCCTCTCCAAGGTGCCGCGCAGGTAAATAAAAAGCGATTAATTCACGATCTGGGCCTGCCTCTGCAGCCTTTCCAGGGAGCGATCGATGTTTACATCAACAGAGCAAACCTCAGGGAAAGGCTCTTCCCCAGAGGCTGCTGGGCACTGCCCAGGCTCCCCAGGGAACGAGCACGGCCCCGAGGCTCCCAGAGCTCCAGGAGCGTTTGGGCAACGCTCTCAGGAAGGATTTTTGGGTGTTCTGTGATCATCCAGGAGCTGGGCTGGGTGCTCCTTGTGGGTCCCTTCGAGCTCAGGATATTCCACGATTCCGTGGTTTAAAATGAGATTCCGCAGCGGAGCCTGCGCGTGGCAGCGCTCGGAACCCAGGGGACAAAAGTGTCGGTGGCTGTGTCAGAGCTGCCTGAGCCAGGTTCCACTTTGCAGATGCTCTTCCCCAGAAACCTTGGGAAGAGGAAACAGGAGCAGCAGGGAGCAGGAGAGACCCGGTTTGTGTGCCGGGAGCGAGGATGGCAGTGGGAGCCAGGCTGTGGAGCTTCTCCCAGGAGCGTTCCTGCCTTCCTGAGCAGCTCGCAGCCGGCAGCCAGGGCTGATTTCATAGTAATGAGTTTTTTTTATGAATTAGCCTGTTTTGAATACTTTCTGCATGACTAATTAATGGCCCGAAATGAATCCAGCCGCGTTGTTAAACCTCAGCCCGTGCAAGCAAACGGCCCCTCTTCCATATTTTATCTCGGAATTCTCGGGGAGGGGGGCATTTCTCGTTATCTTCAAGGCACTTAGCTGAGCTGAAATGTGATGTCACGGTCTGGAAATACGCGGATTTGGGTTGGTTTTTTTTTTTTTTTTTTTTTTTTTTTTTGTAATTGGACAGGTAATTGCCATGACTGNTTTTTTTTTTGCTCAGCCGGCCGAGACACAGCCGTGACTCCGGCGTGAGATAAAACCTCATTACGTCCTGCAAACCTGCGAGCGGCGGAGATAACAAACCCCGCTGGAAGCTGGCACCAGATGAAACCCCGCAGTCTCCCAGCCGGAGTTTTGCTTGGGTGAAGCTTTCTGGAAGCCTCTGCTGGGATCAGCCGGTGATTCAGCGCCGGGGAGACGCTCCCAGCCGGAGCGGGGGGCTGGAGCTCGCCGGTGACCCTCGGCAAGAGCAGCCCCAGCCCCGCCGAGCGGAAAAGCCGCTGGGAAAAAGGGAATCCCACGGGATTGGAGTGTTTGTGGGTGGCTCTTGGATGGTGCTGCGAGGCGCTCGGGTCCCTCCCGGCTCGCAGGATTCCTCTCCCTTTTGGCTGCCAATTCCCTGTGCTTTTCAGTTCATCCTTTGCTATCCATAGGGTTTTTTTTTTCCCCTGGAACGAAGAGGACTCGTGTGGGAGAGCAGGATACCCACCGAATTGTGCGATCCGGGTGCATCAGCCCCAGATAACGCCGCATCTCCTCTTGGATGAAGCATGAGGGAAAGCCGGAGCTCAGCACAATTCCCTGCCCGCCGGAGATCCTAATCTCGCCTTCCCAGCGCAGGAGAGCGGGCACTGCCCTCCCATGAGCCGGCCCCGGCAGGGAGGCGAGCCCAGCCTGCATCCCCGGCTCCCGCACTCCCGGCTCCCGCATTCCCGGCTCCCGCATTCCCGGCTCCCGCACTCCCGGCTCCCGCACTCCCGGCTCCCGCACTCCCGGCTCCCGGGCTGCCCCGGCCGCCGCGGGCGCGGTGGAAACCCCCCGAGCCACCGGCTGGAAAAGACGTGCGCCAAAGGTACATCCCTGGCTCTGTTTAAACCCTCAAATCCCTTCTTTCTGCTCCTTTTCCCTATTGTTTTCACTATTGTTTTCCCTATTGTTTTCGCGATTGTTTCAGCGAGAAAAGCGATTTTTTTCAGTCGGGAAGTCCCTGGGGTTGACACGTGCTTAGGAAAACAAGCCGTGCCTGTGTCGGGTTAAAGGGAAAATGCCCATTTTCCCTTCGTTCAGCCCTGGCTCCGTGATCCCAGCTGGATTTGGGGTCTCCTCGCTCCGCTCCAGGAGCAGAACCGGCCCCGCGTTCGCGACGGGAGCGGCGGGATGAGCCCCGGGGGGAGCCGGAGGGGGATCCAGGAGATCCCCGTGGTTGAAACCCACCCCTTCCCTTCCAAACACTCCCTTCTACCCCCATATTCCCTGTTTTGGGGGTCACAGCCACAGGAGAGGGTTCCCCGGGTGTTTTTGGCTCTGGAGAGGGGATGGAGGCGCTCCCGGGGCTGGTCCTGCCCTGCTCCCCAGCGGGGCTCTGGGGTTTGGCAGGAGGCTGGCGCTGTGATTATTCTGGTTTGTTGTTTTTTTTTTGTTTTTTTTTTTNCTGTATGGAAATGTGGCTCTCCACAGGTTGTTTTCCGAGCGGAAGCCAAGCGAATAATTGTATTTGTTGGGAGTAAAAGAGAATCGTGGTGCTGCTGCTGAAGAGCTTCCTGCTCTTCTTCCCTGCTAATTTAAAAACGCCGCTCTATAAAAAACCACGGAATGCTTTGGGCTGGAAGGGACCTGAAAGCTCATCCCATTCCATCCCCTGTCGTGGGCAGGGACACCTTCCACGGGATCAGGTTTCTCCAAGCCCCGTCCAGCCTAGATTTGTATTAAATTAAAAATTAAATTAATTTCATTGGTAAATAATTGTGTTTCCAATTGTAGCCAGTGTGTGTGTGCTCATTCCTGCTGTAGCTCTGTGCACTTGGAGGGAATATTAACAATTCCTTAATAATTGTTAAATTCTATACCCAAACAGTCACATGACTGGCCAAGAAAATGAGCTGGATAATTCTTTCATACATCCACATAATTTCTCCTATATTTTGGGAACTTTTACTTGGCAATGGACTCGGGCAGGTATGAAAACCTGCCCAGATTGTGGGAGTCCAGGAATTTTCCCTGCAGGACTATCCACCGTGTGCAATCCACGCTGTCAGGGCTGCGTTGGTTGATTTTTCCCGTGTCAGGAGCTGTGGTTCATTTGTTAAAATCGCTTCAGGATTCACCATCAGGCCACACCAGCCACGGGGCTGAAGGACTGCGAGCTTCCAGTGGGCAGAACTGGCAGAGTAAACGTGTTTTCTGTCTGAAATAAATGATTCTGTTGCTTCAGAGAGCTTGTTCAGTGGGAGTTATTGCAAATCACAGAGATCCCGGTGGGAAGTGGGTGGAAATCCCCGGAGTGGTGCTTAACACACCTTTACAACAACCTCTGCTGGATTTTCCCTGCTTTTGTTGCTGTGGAAAAGCTGTTTCGCACGGGGATGGAGGAGCTGGGGCTGGTGGTGTCGAGAGGCCAGGCTGGCTCCGCATCCCGCTCCAGCTCCGCAGAATCCCGCGGATTTCAGAGCCTGCTGTGGGAATGCTGCAGAGCCGTTCCCTCTGCAGACAGTGCCGGAGGCAGGGCAGGGAAATGCAAATTTGGATATTTTTCCTTGGTCGTGGTCAGTGATGAACTCGCAGGGTCTGGCTCTGGGGGGGACGAGGCATCGGGATGAGGTTTCTTCCCCAAATCCGCGTTTTCTTGGTGGCGGAACGAGGTAAAGACAAACTCTCGGTGAGGGAAATGATCCCAAAACGATTCAGCTCATTAGGGCTGCTGGGATAAAATGATTCCCAACATCCGCTCCTCAGTTATGTGAACACCAAGGACAGGACGGAACCGGGCTTGCCCTCGGGTCTAACCCCGCTGCCTCCCTACAGCCCCACGAGGTGCCAGCAGGGACAGAGTCCGACCCTTCCCATTCCCACTGGATTTTTTTTTTCCAGGCCAGTGCTGACATAAAAACATCTGAAAAGTCCTGCTGGCTGTGTTACAGTGGGAGATTTGTTCCCTGTGAATCTAAAACTTTACTTATGCGTCAGCGATCCGCCGCTTTCATTCTTCGGCGCTCGCGTGTCTGATCTCGAGGCTGATTTCCTCCCACTCTCTGGTGTGAAAGTCAAGGATAAGTTACAACGGCGCTTGGAAGTGGAATAAATTATTTGCTTTCAGCTCTGCTCACTGCAGGGTTGGGGTTTTCCAATGGAAACCCAAGTTGCACCCCGCGGTTTGTTGATCGATCCAGTTTCTCACGGCCTGGATGAATAAATGGATTGAAGGAGCACTGGAATAAATCCTGGACGTCCCTCAAGACGTTAGTTAGGACCTGAGGGCTGTAAGTTACGCCCCGCCTCCTTCTCCTGGCCCATGTTGCACCTCATGTCTGTCACATCGATGCGATGGAATGGGCAGAGCGAGTCCTTCGGGTCAAGCGGTCCAAGGGCCGAGCTCCGGGATCCATGGAAGTGCGCGGATCCATGGAGAGCTGGAAGTGGTGGTGCTGCTGCTGGTGTGGCTGGATAAAGCTCAGTGAGCCCTCTTTAGCGAAAATGAACGCATTTACCCCAAAAACAAACTGTTGTTTTAGTCCTGGGGCGGCTGCCGGGGCCCTGGCTAAGAGGTGCCGTGCCTGGATTCCTGATTGGGATCTGCCTTTGGAAAGCAGATCCTGCCTCGGTGGGAACAGCGCACAGCAGGTGGCGAGGTAGAATTTCTGGTGGCTCTTTGCCACTCTGGATTTGTTTCACATCAGACAATCCCTTCTTGTGGTGGGATGGGAGAAGAAGAACAAAAGTAGGAATCTATCCCATGATTGTTTGTACCACCTCTTTTAAAAATTATTTTGGATTCCATTTTTTCTTTTTCTTTTTTTTTTTTTTAAATTTGAATGACAAGACTTGTCAGAAATCCTTCTTTTTCCTTACAAAGTGAATTATTCCTCCTGGGTTTTTTTTTGCTGCTGCAGACCCGTTTTCCCCCCCGGTGAGTTTTCCGTGTTCGCTGTGGCGTGGTGTGACCTACTCAGAGAGGAGCAGGGTCCTTATCCCTCTGTGGCCATATGTTCCCAGAAATAATCATTGTTTTCCATAAGGGCCGCGATTTGGGCTCTTCCCTGTCCCTGGTTGAGTTTTTATGGATCTGCTGCGGAAATCTGGAGGGGTTTCCAGCGGAGATGTGTGTCTGGAAGCAGGAGTCCTTCCCCACCAACAAGAAATCATTGTCAGCCCCATCAACATCTATTTTTGACATCTGTATCTCCAATAAACCCCCGGCTTTTCCCTTGGCACGTGTTAAAAAAAAAAAAAAAAAAGGAAAAATTCAGTATAAACGGGCATTTGTTCGTTGCCCGTTTGTGCCTACGTGATCCCAGCTCGGCCCCTGCTCCAGCCATTCCCTGTGAATCCACAATATTCCCATTTATGGGGCTGCCAGCAGTGCCAGGGCAGGGCGTTAAGAGTGGGGCTCTCTCCCAAGGGATGCTGCAGATGCACCCAGCGGGAGCTGCGCCTCCTCCCAGGGCTGGCCTTTGCTGGAATTCTCGGGAAATCCTTCGTGGGAGCCTCACAGTTGGGATGGATTTGGGGTGACGGCATAAAATATCCCTGCTGCTGCTCCATCGGTGTGTATGGCTGAGTGAGCTGTTCCAGGGCCTCACCTAATTCTGAATCAATTGTTAAATGTTCTATACAAAATGCTAAATATTCGATACAAATTGTTTACTATTCTATACAAAGTGCTAAATATTCTATATATATAGTGCTAAATATTCTATACAAATTGCTAATTATTCTGTAAAAAATGCTATTCTATACAAATTGTTAAATATTCTATACAAACTGCGAAATATTCTATATTAACTGCTAAATATTCTATATATACTGCTAAATATTTTATACAAACTGCTAAATATTCTATATTAACTGCTAAATATTCTATATATACTGCTAAATATTCTGTACAAAATGCTAAATATTTTATNATATTCTATATATACTGCTAAATATTTTATACAAACTGCTAAATATTCTATGCAAAATGCTATTCTATACAAATTGCTAAATATTCCATACAAAATGCTAAATAGTCTGTCTAAACTGCTAAATATTCTATATATACTGCTAAATATTCTGTACAAAATGCTAAATATTTTATACAAACTGCTAAATATTCTATGCAAATTGCTAAATATTCCGTACAAAACGCTAAATAAGATAGGAAGAGGCGAGAGGAATTAACTCGATTGCAATCAAACTTCCATCATGTTTTCCTCTTATGTCTTTTATTTCCTGGAATGCCAAATGCTCGTGTATTTTATCAGATTCTTGGTGCGTTCTTTTTCAATTTGAGGTTTGTTTTTTTGTTTTGTTTTGTTTTTTTTTGTTTTTTTTTTTTTTTATTTTATTTTTTTTTCATCCCCTTCCTCTCCGAGCGCCTTTAATAGAACTGCGTAAATTCCTGTCGCGGAATCCTGCCTGCAATTACTTCCCGTCAGTCAGCCCCGAGCTTTTGTGTGTCGCCGCTTTCATCTGCTGAGCTGCTGTGCAGACGAATTACCACTTGCAGGGCAGGTGCCTGACTCTCCACGGGATGATCCCTGTGGATACTTGGAGGGATTTGGCTGGAAAAATGGGAACGGGAATATTTCTGTTGCAAAATCCCCGGGGGTTTGTCCCGAGGAGGGAGTTTCCCTCATAAGGGATGGGCTGTGCTTAAAAAAAAAAAAAAGGGTATAAAAAGAGATTAACAGAGGAAATTGTTTGGACTCGGGGTTGGTTTGTAGTGCAGGGAATAAAATGACTCTGGAAAACTGGAAGTCACGGAAGGAGAGCGTTTTCCTGGTGTTTTATATCCGGAAACGCTGAAGGCCGCACGCTTCTAATCTTGCCTGATTTTGAGCTTATTAGATCTGGTTTTCAAGTGCCCTGGGGCAATCAAAAAAAAAATCCTCAAAAATACCTTTTCTCTGGAATTTACGTGAATTGCTGCTCTTAGTCTTTATTAATTCATTATTTATTAAACTCTCCTCCCTAAATAGTTGGAAATCTCTGCCTCCAGCCCCTGTTCCCTTTCAATGTCACCGTTCCTTTACCCGTGCGGAGATTCCCAGCTGGAATCACCTCGCAGTGGGAGCCCAGTGTTTCCCAGCTCCGCTCCTGGAGCGCAGTCGGGGTGACCGCAGCTCATTGTCCTTCCGTGCCTCCAGACTCACACCCTCACGGTGGAAATGGGGAATTTTTGGCCCTGGCTAGTGGAGGGAAAGGCTTGACGAGCTCGTTTTTGGAGTTTAATCAGCTGTGGGATGGATTTTTGAAGTGAATATTGTGTGTCCGAGGGGAAAAGGGGAAGTTGTGCCATAAATCTGTGCCACAAAGTCACCCGAAAATGAGGTTGGTAGGAAGGAGAAGGACAATCAAGCCAAAATATTCTTCATTCAGAGATTTCTCTCTCTCAGCTCCTGCAGATTTTCATTTACTTGTCGTTTCCCCTCAGCCACTGGGATTTTTGAAAAAAGGAAGCCAATTCCATCAGGTTGCTTTTCAGAGGTCATTTCTGAGGAACAGGATGAAGCCCAGTTCGGGCAGATGTGCATCAGCAGCGTCCGCAGGGAGCCCCGGCGGCAGAGGGAACAATGGCTCTTGTCCCCAGCAGAATGGGAGCCCTTGATGCGCTCCGAGCGTCCCCAGCCCTCGCGCTGTGCATCCGCTGCTCCGCTCCTGGGCTCTCCTGGGCTTCCCTGGCCACCATCCCAAGGGGCTGCACTTTCATTCCACACCCCGAATGTTTGGTTTCGCAGCTGACGTGCACGTGGAGCTGGTTCAGAGTTGATCTGTGTGTTTGTATCAATTCCCGCGTCAGGATTCTTTTGAGCGTCCCCACGTAAGGCTTGTGGTAAATCTAAATACATTAAATTAAATAGACTGTTTGAACTTCTAGATTCTTTAGATTTTTTTTTTTTACGTATGAGTATGTTTTTATGACCAATTTGGCCTATTCTCTTGTTTTATTGTGAATATTTAAGTACTGAGTGGGGCTTAATTTATTTTTGCGCGTTTTATTTACACTGCATCTACCTAGCTCTTTGTTTTTGTGCATGATCAGCCTTACCCAACCCTCAATTTCTATCCAAAGGGAGTTTGTTTTCCCGGGATTCTCACATTCGTACAACAAGATTCGAAAGCCAAGCCAGCGCAGGGGCTGGATTTCACAGAAATCCCGCCTGGTTTTAGGGCTCTCCTTCTTCCCAGACACGTTTGGGGCTGAACTGCCGAGGAAGCAGATGCCAGTCTGCAGATATTAAGAGTTAATGTCTCTTGAGATGTGTTCATGCTCTTAAGGAGCTTCCAGCCCTCCGAGCGGCTCCTCTCCGGGAAGATCCCAGGGGATCTGGCGAGGGCGGTGGAGCGGCGCGGGAGGAGCGGGTGAGCGCGGGCTTGGGATACGGCTTTGGGAGCCGTCCGTAAATAGCAGAATCAGAGCCTCGGGGTGCTGGCTGGGGTTTTGGGGAGGTTTTTTCCGAGGAGGTCATTGGGTGGGTAAGAGTTTTTCAGGGTATCCATGGAGGGAGAAACAAGGAGAGGTTTGTGGGGAGTGAAAACGTCGTGGATTCCCCACAGCCCAAGGAAAGGTTAAGTGGCCTTGTCGTCCTCATTTTACCTCCTGTCTCTGCTGGACGATGGATGCGTGTCCATCCATAGAAAAATACACCAAAAAAAAAATAATTAAAATATAACTAAAATATCTATTTTATATAAATCTATTAAATACGTACACGAATATAAATCTCTGTATGTGTTCGCTGGTCATCAGGGGTGGAGAAGATTTAAAAGTTGTTTTACCAGCTGCTGTCGAAGTGTGGGAGTTTCACTGCTCTCAAGTTATTTTCATATATTGAATATTCAGTATTTCAGTATTCAATATTCAATATTTGTATTTACCAAGCTATGCATGGTTTAAACATAAAATAGAGTACAAAGTGTTTTGGGGGGAGTTTACAATGTTTTTAAATTTAATATCATCGTTTTCTTAGTTTTTCCCAGGTAGCAGAGATTTTAAACAGCTTCTACCTTGGTTTTAGATCTGACATTCCAAGTGGGAAAAGGGAAAAATGCCTTTTCCGTGGTTTTTGTCCTCAGGAGTGCTCTTCTGTGGAATCGCTCTGTGCAGCAAATTTTAATTGAGGCAACCAAGAGTGTTGTTAAATGAATGAGTATCTACCTGCTTGATAAAGATGGAGTTTTATAGACACTAAAATATTTTATGTGGTAATAACATTCGGTGTTTGGTTTGGTGTTCAGACAAGAAGGCCTTGGCTTTCTGGAACCGGCAAAATAAAAATGCTGAGGGTGACCCAGTTTGACAGCAAATTCCCAGCAACATTCCTGGCTCCAAGGGCACCACGAGCTCCGTGTCTGGGGTTTTATCCTGGTTTGTAATTTGGGCTTTTTCCGTCACTGGGACGCTTAAACGTTTTGTCTCTTTCTTTCTCCGTTGGATTTTGGGGTTTTTTGGTGTCTGGTGAGGTACAAATGGAAGTGCAGGGTTTCCCTGGCTGAGGGAGCTGGAGGATGTTCCCGTTATGGAATGTTCATCGACTTCCCGACCGCCACGTCCAGCCTGATGGCTCCAAGTGCAATGCTGTGGAACTTGGCAAAAGCCTCCTTTCCCTAGGAAATCACACTGAAAATGGGATCTGAAGGATGGAAAAGGGAAAAATGAGCAACGCCTCAGGCTGGGTCAAGTTGCTTTTTCTCCCTGCCTCCAGTGAAAGGGGACAAAACCAGCAGGGGAGCCATGGGGTGGGATTTGCTGGTGGAATTTGAGGTGGGAAAGCCCCATGGATGGAGCTGGACGTCGTTTCTCCCCTCACCTTGAAACTCTGCCGGCAGTAAAACTTTTCAGCACTTCTAATGATTGAAAAGTCCTGATTTCCTCGCTGGAGTTAAATGCCTTTTAGGGGATTAGCTTGAATCACATCAACTAAGAGCTCCATCATCTGCCGGCCCCGAGAGTTGGGCCAAAGCTGTGCAAATTAATGAGCTCAAGGTGATTAGGACAGGTTGGGTGCTTCGGACCTTGCGCCAAATTGTCCCCGCGCAAGGTGTGCAGCTCTGCGCGTCTGCCACTTCTTTTCCCTGTTTTCCTTGGAATTCCGTGGCTGGGAGGGGGTTTTGGGAGGGGATTTTCCTGGCTTGGCTGCCAAAACCGTGAGGGGAACTGTGGGATGTCCCATGAAAAGGGTGCTGAGGTTCCAAGAGTGGGAGCAACGTTATAACCGCACTCTCTGCTGCGGTAATTCCAATTCCAGTCTCAATCCAAGGTTATTTATCCTTGGATCCAGGATCCATCCACGGGATGTTTTATGGGAAGATGGAACAGCTAAAACCCTACAGGAAGGAGTTTTAAAGTCTTGCAGCCACGTTTTTGTGTGGCGTTGGTGAATGGAAAAATGTCTTGGGACAAAAATGTTGGCACATCTTTGTATAAAGGAGCGGGAATTTCCCAGAGTCCTCTGGACACTGGGGCATCTTCCCGATGGATTCTTGGCTCGGAGTCAAGGAGAGGAACCGAGATTTTATTGCCCAGCAGGGCAACTTCTGGGGGTGCCTTTAGCACACAGCTTTTCTGTAGATTTCTTTTAAAAAGTTTGGAAACTTCCAGTAAAATGTGGCTTTCCTTGGCGGCAGGAAAGGCTCTGGCGTCTCATGAACTCTCAGAGAGCTTCAGGTGATGGAAAAATGAAACGTGGGCACCGGGCATCCACATTCCCTGTGGGATTTGTGGTCCCAAGGACGGTTTGATGGATTTAACGGCAGAGGCCTCATTCCTGAGGCTGACCCCATCCCTGCCTGCTGGTTTGGATCCAGCATCTTCAGGAAATGAGAGCAATTCCAAAACACTGGGCTGAGTTTTGTCTTCCTTGATCTAAAATACCCGATAAAGGTGTTCATTGATGCCCGTGTTTATCTTCAGTTTTCCTCTCTGATCAACAGCCGTGGAGGAGGGTTGGAATTAGAAAATCCCTTCCAACCCACTCCACTCCATAATTCAGATTATAATTGCTTTTCCAAGCGATTTTCTCCTCACTGTCCTCTTCTTCCCAAGCGATTTTCTCCTCGCTGTCCTCTTCTTCCCGTGTTTGTCTGAGCACGGTTCATGCCGTTGGGCGTCAGAAGCTTTCTCGAGGCAGGATTATTTTCAAGGTGATCTGTCCTGAAAAGATTCCGTGTGCGTCCAGCAGCTGTCAGCAGGATCTGGCAGGGCTGGGTCAAATCCTGCCCTTGGATCCTGCCCTTGGCTCTTGGATCTGCCTGAGCTCTGTTCGTTCATTGGATTTTTCTCGTTATTCCCAAGTGCTCTGTGTAATAATTTAATATCTGCTTGCTCCTTCCAAATCCAAAGCTCCGTCATCTCACCCGACTGGGTAACACAGCGCTTCCTGATTTCTTTTTGGTCCTCTGACTTGTGAAACGAAGCACTGAGGTGGCTGAAAGGAAACATCACCATCAGCAGCTCCCTGACCACGGGATGAGTGTCCCGAGCCCAGCCCTTCACGGGTGGCATCTTCCCAGGCCAGTCCTGAGGATCATGGGGAGAGAACTGGGATTGTCTCGGAGTTATTGTTAACTGTGCCCCGCTCAGGTGGGACCCCACCTGCAGAGCTGCCCCCAGCTCTGGGTCCAGCAGCAGAAGGTGCTGGAGCAATTCCAGAGGAATCCATGGAGCTGCTCCAAGGGCTGGAGCCCCTCTGGTGCCAGGCTGGGAGAGCTGGGAATGTTCCCCTGG
>VZRN01006444.1:441769-460532 GCA_013397935.1 Dasyornis broadbenti
TGGAGCAGCCTGGGACGGTGGAAGGTGTCCCTGCCCATGGCAAGGATGGAATGGGACGATCCGTAGGTCCCTTCCCACCCATCCCATTCCATGCTGACAGAGCCCACGCTGTCTCCAGCTCTGCTTCGAGCTTCATCTTCCAGCGCACTCCGTGTGCTCCAGGTTTGGGAAACGAGCACCGCGGCGGGAACGTCCGTGCTGGGAGGCCTGAGCTGGGAGCTTCTGCCAGAGCCTCTCTGTGTCCCTGCCCTGACTGACACACAGCCACATCCCCAGGAGCCCACACGGCATTCCTGATCCGTGCAGGAGCTGGTGCTGGGATAAGATGGGAAGGGTGCCGGGAGCTGGACATGGAGATTCCTATCAACCCTGGGGGCAGCGTTGGGAAAACGCTCTTCTGTTCCCAGTTTTGCACAGGAAGCTCATTTTGGCTTCTTTTAATATCACAGCTCCAGCTGGCAGCGAGTCAGGGCCTCGGCTCCGTGACATCATCTCTCTGGCACAGAGCATTGCAGCTCCATAAACCGATGATATTTTGGTAATAAATCAAAAATGTGAAATATCTGCAGGTCTGTCAGAACAGGAGAAGGTTGTACAGCGCATTTTTTATTACTTCTCTTCCGGTTCAAGAAAAAAAATGAATTTTTCTGGGCTGTGATCTGGATCCCAGGGGATGAGCAAGCCCAGGGGGGACGTTCTGGGCTCTTGGGGCTGAAAATCCACCTGATCTCCCACAGTGCTGCCTCCACCTTGGCTGGGATCTGCTGATTTATCATGGAATTTTAGCCGTGAGGGATGAAAAAAAATCTAGGAAAAGATCTTAAGGCTCATCCCATTCCATCCCCTGCCATGGGCACCTTCCATTATCCCAGGTCTCTCCAAGCCCCGTCCCAGCTGGCCTTGGAATTTTTCTCTCTTTCTTGGTTTCATTATTTTACTTTGTTTTTTTAATTATTACTTACTGAAAGACTGTAAAGCAGAAACTTAAACCACTGATTATTTTGTATTCTGAGCCAAGCAATTCCTGTAGCAGCTCTATGCCAAATTTTCAGATTCAAAGTGTGCAAGTGTGGAAGAAACAAATTCCCTGTGGAGGGAGGAGACCTTTCCTGCTTCTCTGTTAATTCTGTTGCGTAGGGGAGAAGGCCTGGATTGTAAATCTAAAACCAAACTGCACCAAACACCTACTTGTTATTTTTAAATTTCTTTGTCTCTAACATTTTTACCTGCAGCAGTGCTCTCTGTCACGTGACCCTGGCAAACAAAGCTGCCTCAGGAAGAGCAGACACCTGAGCAGAGGTGGGAAATGCTCTCCTAATTAATTCCTGGTGTTTCTCCTGCTCCTGGGTGACTTTTTGAGGAGCCCAGGGAGATCCCGTTCCCTGGTTTGGTGCTGCTCACCTCGTCCTGCTGCTCTGGAGCTCCTCGGTTGCCTGGGCCCTCCACAAAGGTACATTTTTAAACCACTTCGTGCTTTGTGCGGGGTTTTTACGGTGAGGAGGAGGGACCTGGATGAGAGAGGAACGTGTTGCTGCTGGGACTGCTCTGGTTGGGCTCCAGTGCTTGGGAGCCCAAATTAATTTTGCTGGGATTTAGGAATTGTGGTGCTTGGAGCTGAGGCCTCAACCAAGAGCTCACGTGTAGAGCTACACTGAGAGTAGGAGGGGCGGTTTTGGGTGGATTCCAGGCTTTCTGCAGGATCAGGGTCCCGCGGGAGCTGGTCCCGCTCAGCCTTTGCAGGAGGGTGCTCCTCTCACCATCGCTGTGGAGCTGGGATTTGAGGCCGGGGGGAGCTTTCCCGATGATTTAAAGGAAGACAGAGCAGGTGAAGTGTCTTCTCCTGGGAATTTCTGGTTGCCCTCTCTGCTCTGTCTCGCACAGGCTGTGCTGATCCACGGGGAATCCCTTGATATTCCCGAGGATCCTTCATCCTTTTGGAGGTGGTTGCTCAATTTTTAGGGAGCTAAAAAATAAATATAATAAAACACAATGGTGCCAGCCTGGTGCTTGATCTGGAAAGCAAAGCTGTGCAAAGTTTTGGTGCGAATGTTTTGCACTTAAATGGGTTTATTTTGCCTTAAGCATTCCTTTGTGCTTGTTGTGGTAAAATATCGAAGTGTTGGGGAATGACTTTCCAAGGAGCCTCTTTTCTCCCAAGGAAAAGAAGGAAGAAGTGCCCTCAGAGGGTCATTATCCACAGTGGTATTTTTGACTGTCCATTTCACTATATTTACGGAAATAATTGGCAGAAAAGGTCGATTTTAGAGAAATTAGCAGCTGCAAATCTGTGTATTTTCAACATTTCCCTGGCCAGACATGGATTCCTCCGTGAATTTGGGGTAGGACGGAGCGTGGCGATCAGATCTAATGAGAACCAGTAAATCACAGGGAAAATGTCAGCGGTGACACAACAGAAGTTATGGATTGTGGCCAGTGGAATTCCGGGTGATTCGTGAGGGAAAATGAAACAATGGTGAAGCCGGGGGCGGCACGTTTTGAAAACGTTTGTGCTTTCGGCGTGTTCTGGAGGTGAGGGTTCGAGGCAGATGAGTTGGAGCGCGATTTTGAGGGATTCTTTAGACAAGGTAACATCTCTGAGCTGGCAGACTCCTGAATTAGTGGTGACGCTCCAAAAGAACCTTGGGAAAGTGGACTTGGCAATGCCGAGAGGATGAGGCTTTTGGATCTAGCAAGAGGCAGAGCGGATGAAGAGAGGTTTAAAGTTTAATTAACACCAGGAGGGGGTTATGTTCTAATTGATGGGCCAGGAGAAGCTGCTGTGTTTTCCTCGTTCTGTTATGGGGTGAAGTGTGGGGTTTGCAGGGCCTGAAGGGGCTCCAGGAGAGCTGGAGAAGGACTGGGGACAAGGCATGGAGGGACAGGACACAGGGAATGGCTTCCACTGCCAGAGGGCAGGGATGGATGGGATCTTGGGAAGGGATTCCTGGCTGGGAGGGTAGGGAGGGGCTGGGCTGGAATTCCCAGAGAAGCTGTGGCTGCCCCTGGATCCCTGGCAGTGTCCAAGGCCAGGCTGGACAGGGCTTGGAGCAGCCTGGGATAGAGGAAGGTGTCCCTGCCCTGGCAGGGGTGGCACTGGATGGGCTTTAAGGTCCCTTCCCACCCCTCCCATTCCATGATTCCATGATAATTGTCCAATGCTCGTGGGGGTCTCTCTGTCCTGGCTATCCCAACCCCTTCCCACCTCAGCTCCCGCTCCTTTTCCCTGCTGATCTCAGGCAATGTCCAGCCCTTTGTCCTGGCTGTGATTATTGTGCTTCACTCCCCTGATTTTTATTTTTATTTATTATTATTTTTATTACCCAAACCAGGGTTTTCCTGCTCTCATGGGCACTGGGTGATGGCCCCGTGACCCTCAGAATTTACCCCATGAGCATTCCTGGAAGATCCTCCTCAAAGATCCATCCTCAAAGATCTTCCTGCCCCTTTTCATCTGAGCCCGTTTTTAGGAAATTAGACACTTTTCATTCATGCCATCATTATTTTTACCACAAGACAGAAATATTCTGTTTATTGGCAATTAAATGTTGTTATTTTGGAAAAAAAATCCCTATCCAGGCACTGCAGTGTCAGGAATATTCACTTTGTTGTTCTTTGCAGTCAACCCTGAGTAAACGCAGCGAATAATCCGTGAGCTCCAGGGAATCATTTCTGGTGGGTTAAAGCAACAATTGGATGAAAAATAATAAACTACCACAAAAACCCCTGAAAAACCCCAAAATGACAGAATAAACAACAACATTAAAATCCTTTTCTGACATTGCTTAAAAATTACTACGTTTGTTTTGGGGAGGAACCCACGAGGATGAGAGCCTGGTTTTCTGCTGGCAGAACTGTTCGGTAGCTTGATTTGTTTTACTTATTAAACCACAGTTTATTTAATTATCTGTTTTCTCTTAATAACACTGAACACATACATTTATGCCTCATCTTTCTGAGCTGCTGGCAGACAATTACGGATCACGGGAATATCTTCCTGCGGAATATAACAACAGGATTTTTCCTTATAATATTGTGGTGTGCCCATACTTTTCATTATGGGATAAATACACTTTAAAATTTATTGACGGTGAAAATGCAGGGAGGGTAAAGAATTTTTTTTAAAAATTGAAAGAAAAATTAAATATAAAAGGAAATGGGTGCTGGGGGAAGCAAATGTCCCTGCTTTAGTCCTGGAGTTTCCTCTGCAGTTAATTCACTTCGTAAACAGTTTCCTCCAAACTGAACGTGGAGCAGCAAAATTGTTCATTTTAGCTTCAGACAGATGAATTAAAATCGGAATTAATTCAGTTATTCAGAGCATTTTGTCCGTCTGTAAATTGTAGTGACATTAAAAAAAAACAACTTGTCTTTCTGCACAAGGCACGGGCAGAGAATTCTCTGTGGGAAGGCACCTGCACTGCTCAGCTTCCCAGGACACTGAGGTGATAAAAACCAGGGAGCGCTCCAAAATCTCCACGTGAGGAGCATCCGCTGAGCCCCCTCACTGTGGTGCTGGAAGTTTGCAACCATCCCGGGAGCAGTGGCTAAAACGAGGATGGTGTTCACAGGGATTGTTTGGAGACCGATTTTCCACGCCGTCCCACCCAGCCTGCCTTGCAGTGTTTTACTGCTTGAAATATTTGCTGCTGCAGCACAAACAAACCGCTCCAGGAGTTTACCCAGGATGACCTTGGCCTCAGCGGCTGTTCCTTTGATCCTTTAAAAATACTGAGGATCCTCCTGCTCTCAAGGTCGTCCCAATTTTCTTGGCATAATAAAAATTTAACCTTAAAAACTCATCCCATTCTGTTAAAAATGCTGTTTCCGTGTACCTCCCGAGCTGGAGCATGGACTAGGAAAGTATTTTCTTGACGAGTTTCATGTCTTGGTTGCACATTAGATAATTTCCAGCTCTTGCCATATACGTGGAATACGTTATCCTGCTTTTCTTTGGCGTTGTTTTGGCTGCATTTTATCTGTGACACTGCCGTATTCCTTCCCTTTTCCCCAGGAACTGGGATGCTCTGGCTCGGTTTAAACGTAAATAGGGAAGATGGTCCAGGATGATCTGGCTCTGTTGCCACGCAGAGCTTCCCCAAAATTTAACTTCACGCGGAGACTCTGTTCCTTGGGACTTTGTTTTTCTTGTCCCCAGGCTATCATCACCTGCCCTCTGCCAGTGCTGTCCCCAGCCCTGGACAGCAGCCACAGCCTCCCTGTCCTGAAATTCTTTCCCTTTTGCCACAGATTTTCCGGAGGAGGAGGAAGGCAACGTGTCATCCACAGAAATCTCATCCCTGCCTTGGGAAGAGGAGCCCTTTCAGTTGTCCCAGTGACCTGAAATGTTTATTTAGGGCATAATTTAACCCCCCTCCTCCCCCTGGCCACTGGAACTCAGTGACTGGGGGTTTTTGCTTCTTATTAGCAGGAAAATCCCAGGATTTCTGTGCTCACGCATGGTTTCCTTATCCTCTGTCTGTGTGGAGCCGGGCTGTCTGGGGGCTCTCTCTGCATTGAGGTCAGTCCTTGTGCTGAGGGGCTTCCAAAATTCCCAAACTGAGCTCAATCCTGATTTTCCGCATCCCCCTGGGCTCGCTGCCCTCACTGCCTGTATCGCAGGCCATGCAAAACGCCAGGAACAGGCCTTGAAATGATTTATTGGATCATCCATGTCCATTTTCCTGTTGATTCAGAAGTGCTCATGGTCACAGGTTTCACTATTCCACGCAATTTACAGGAAAGAAAAGTGGTGTCCCTGCAGCACATTCATGGAGTAAAATGGGAATGAATTATGTCTAACTTAGAATATTTTACCTGCTCAGTCTGACAATTAATTTGCAGAAATTATATTTTTTTACATCATGGCTTGGCTGATTTTTAAGTTCCTTTTTTTTTTTTCCTGTCCTTTATGCAAAATAATAAGTTAGATATTATATATATACATATAATATATATATATATAATAGTAATAAGATATTCCAGTAAAACATATTTATTCCACCTCTGTGTTTACCTGAAGCCAAACTATCCTGAGGATGAACAGAAGTGACATTTCACGCCAGATCATTAAAAGATGAGGGACCTAAGAAGAGTTTTGCTGGTGGGACTGAAAACAGGAGCGATTCAGGTTGAAACTCAAGGCCAAGCGCTGCCTGTAAAATAATCTTGGAACCACATCCTGTTACAGCTTAAATTGCATCCGAGGCACGGCGGCGAGAGAGGGAACATATTGTCCCCCCCTTCACTTCCCCAGGACCGGGGCTTTTAGCTCAATGAACTCCAGGCTTTGTAATTAGCAGCAAGGCGATTAGATGGGCCACGTTCCTGGGAGTAATTAGTGCACTAATTGTGTTTGATTGTTTAATTACTCTTGCTTACTGTAATTGAGGAGAGGCAGCGAACCCCATGTGCGAGGGCTCCGAGAGGTTCCCTGGATACAGGGGCTTCCTGCATTATTGGGGAGGGGGACACACACTGAACCATTCCTGGGGTGCGACTGCCAAGAAAATCCTCTGAATGGCACGTGGGGAAAAGCTGGATTTGGAGGCAGTTCGGAAGAATTCCTGGTTTTTTGCACAAATTTTCTGACGTGCCTGATGGGAACTAAAAGAAAAGGAATAAACAGGATGGACACAGAAAGAAAAAGGTTGAGAGGGATAAAGGAGGAGGGGGGGAAATGGCAATTAAAGCTGGAGAAATTGCAAATAGTCCCAGGGATTGTTGTCCAGGATCTGGTAAAGCTGGCAGATGGAAAACGTTCCGTTGCCATTCCGATTTGTCTTTGGACAGCGATGACACAGGCAGAGAGCTGGGCCGGGCTTTGGAAGCTGGAGGGAGATGCAAATCAATGCAAACATTGTCGGTTCGGTCATGGAAACTCAACCTGGAGCTTTGTGTGACCTGGAAGAAAGGCAGGAGGGAAAATCCGTGGAGTTGTGTGGGAAAGTCACGTTGGCGAGGTGCACGAGGAGGAGGAATTCCTGGAGGGAAGACCCTGCCTCCAGGAACAGCTCTTCCAGCCTCGCCGGGCTACTCGGAGTTCCCATGGCTTCGTTTCCCACTGAGGAATAATCACCCCAAAGCAGCGGAAGGCCGGCCCAGCTGACCCTGCACAGCGGAATTCGCGGGAGCCAGCGGCTCACGCTGAGGCCTCGGCGGTTCCTCACAGATGGCGCTGCCCGGCCGCGCTGTGATCGCCGCTTCAGGGCTCAGAAGGTCTCCTGCCCGCTGAGAGGGAACTTTTCCTGGCTTCTGCTGGCTTATTCCACTCGAGGAAGAGTCGATTCAGGGAGCTCTGAGATGGAGGCGCTTCCAAGGGGAAGGATAAGAGGAAATGGCAGGATGGAATTAGTGGGAACCTCGTAGGGACTTGGAGGTGTGGCCCAGACAGTGAGGAGGAGATGGGGGAGGAAAGTTGAAATGAGGAATCATCAACCTCCTGTGAGATCAGTCAACTTCCCACTGCACTGGAAATCCAGGGAGAGCAAGGAAATGATCCATCTCCCGTGGGGGAGAGATGGAGGGCACCGAACACCACATGGCCTGTGCCCTACCTGCATGAGGAGAACCACAGAAACACTCCTGAATCAGGAACTCCCACGCCTGGCTTTGGGCAAGTGTTTGTACAGGAAGATTTGGTTATTTTGACTCCTGTTATTTTTTTTTCCCATTTTTCTCCTCTGGAATGGTGTTTTTACCGCAAACTTGCAGGTGGAGGTGCCCCAGCTCAGGGCTTTGGTGAAGGTCAGCCAGCTGAGCTGGAGAGGGACAGGAGGGACAAAGCCATCCTTAAAAAGAACCGTCTCCTCCGTCAACACTTGTCCCCTAAAACCCGCGCTCCGACATCCGGCCTCGCTCCAGCGCTCCTCGGCCCTTCCCGGGAGGATGGGCACCTTCCATTGTCCCCAGCGCCGGTGACAAGGAGGCCGAGATGTCACCTCGCTAATGAGAGCTGACAAACGGGCAACCGGGCCGCTGCTCGGGGCCTCGAGTGGCTCCTTCCACGGCGCCCCGGCGGGGCAAAGGGCAGCACGGAGTAATCCCGCGGCGGAGCGGGAGCGCCTTCCCGCCCCAGAGGTGCTGCCGGAGCTGGGAAGGTTGAGTTGGGCGGGATTTCTGTGTCAGTGCCCAGGACCTTTCACAAACAGACTGCATGATCTAAATGCCGTCTGACCGTGTCCCCCCGCCGCCGCCGGCTGCGGATTCCGAGCGGGACGCGCCAGCTTCCATTAGGCCGGGATGAGCACTCGGCTCCGAGGGAATTCTGAGGGGGGAAAAAAATCTGTGCCCGTGCCCTGGGTTTGCTCTGCCAGCAGAGGTTTAGCCCTGTAGGAGCTGCTACACCACCAATAATTCCTGAAAACAGAGTTTTGTACAAAGTTTGGAGGTTTTGGCTGAAAGCCATGGACTAAAAGGGGCTTGTGAGGGAAAGAAAAACCCTTTACGCTCTTGGTGAAGCTCCTTAGGGCTCATGGGATTCCTGAAGAGAATCCATCACTAATTTTGTAGGATTTTGGGAACAAACTGAATTTTTTGTCAAACGTCTGCAGGTTTTAAGACAGTGCATCCGTGTCTATGTGTCTGCATTTATATCCCCTTCCTTACCTTTTATTTTTAGGTGTGAGTGCAGAACCAGAGAAGAGAGTGTGCTGAACACAGAATTATTACCTAATTAATTAAATACATAATATATAATAGCTAATTATTGAATATGAATTGAATTTTGAAGTATTGACTATGTTAACTTTTATTCGAAATATTTTTTGCCACTCCACTCTGTGAAATATCGTCGTGACCTTAAACACCACCGAATATTTGCCCCACGTGAAAGGCAGAACCGTGTGTACCCCCGCGCTCATTCTCAAAATACTCGTGGAATATTGAGTATTTGGGGTTCCTGACAGCGGATATTTCCAGGTTTGCAAAAATTCCTGCTTTTACCCTACCTGTGTGTACGGACTGAGCAGGTGGCACGCGCTCATGGTGACAAACGGTGACGCTAATGGCGGCAGGTGTTTGCTCAATAAGGATTTTCTACTTCCCTAAATTCCACAGTTTAAAATACTGGCCCTGCTTGCCTTGCTCGGGATAATTTTCGAACCTGGAGGATTTTTAAACTTTAATTCTTTGCCCGTAATTAAACCTGTTTCAAACACGAAGTGGAGGTGGGGGAGCGAATCCTCTCTGCTCATTCACGGCTCTCGCAACTCATTAGAAGCTGGCAATTAAGGCCTTTGCGATTCCAAGAGGAACGATGGGAATGTTTTTAGGGAGCAGCTGGAGGGTTTCTGCCACGCTTTCAGGATCTCTAGCAGCCTCTTTTCCGAACCTGCTGGCTGAGTGCTGCCACACAGGATTTGGAGAGGGGCGGGATGAGCAGCCGGTGCCACAAAAGGGACACTGGGAGAACCAACGGCCTCAGCTTTGATCAGTCCTGCAAAAACAAAAGCTTTTTGTGCTTCTGATGAGCAAACCCAACAAAGTCCTGGGTCACTGGGAGCAATTCCTGCCATTATTTCAACCTGGCTGTGTTTTAACTTAAAATATCCCTCTAATGGTTGGACTCGGTGATACTGGAAGTCTTTTCCAACCTCAACGATTCTATGATTCTATTTGTCCTTTATGTCGATAACTCGTTAATCACAGGCTGCTGCTGAGACTCGGAGTCGAGCTGTGGCGAGCTCCTCTTGTTGGGATGCGAATCCGCATTTTTTTGGTCCCAGATCTCAGGATTGCAGCTGAGACCCAACAGTCTCACTGCAAACTGCCGACATCTTGGAATGAAGAGCGGGGCCCGTAAAACCTGCCTGGTGCTTTTTGGGATGAAAAATTATTCCCAAATTCCGTCTCTTCTCCTAACGTTTGTCTCAGCAGTGTGAAGAGCAAATTCCATGTGTGTTCCTGGCCCTCTCATCCAGCTGGGCTCTGCTTGGCTGGGGGCTCTCCCTCCAGATCCCACACGGACCCATTCCTTTCCTCTTCCACGGGCTTGGGAGAGGTTTGTTTTACTTCCTGTCTGCTTCTAACCAGGATTTAATTCTCCTTTGGCCGTGAGGCATCCGTGGAGTAAATCCAATGGAAATTGGCGTTTCCCTCTCCATAGGGTTAAATGATCAAAGTTGAAAGCCCCGTGCCGGGCGTTACCTTTCGTTTCTCGCTGGTTTTATGGATTTCAAACAGCTGTTTGCAGATAACAGCGAGGACGGCGACAACCTTTGATGGTCCTGGGTGGATTTCTGCTGCGGGACAGGCATTTGGAGGTGACGTCCCCGCCCCTGGCACATCTTTCCTGGGGGGGGGGAAAAAAAAAAAAGACCAAAAAATATTTATTAAATAATAACTACCACATATTCAAAGTTGCTTAGGAAATATCTGGGTATTGCAGATCTCTCGGTTGATCTGGGTGGAAAAAAAAACCCCATCCCAGCCCTGTGTATCCTGGATGAATTCCAGAGGAAACCGTCGGCTCCTGCCTGGCTCGGCAGCTGCATCCCTTTGGGATTTTCCCATCCCGTTCGATTTTTGAGGCACTTTGATAATTTTTGAGGGTTTATAATAACCTGAGCTGTGTGTTTAATGACGTGTCGGCCTTGTCTGCTCCTCCCAGCCGGGGTGCAGGGATTGGGGCGCTCCTGAGAGCTGCTGCCTTCGGGATGGTCTCAGGAACGGTACCACAGAGGTTATTTGGTTCTGCTTCAATTGCTTCCCATCAGTCAGGGACTTGGGAAAAATCCACCAAATTGTTTCTTGACGGCATCACAAAGGGAATAAATCCCTTTGGAGCACGGGTAAGGAAAATCCAATGGTCACTCTGTTCGCAGCTCTGAGATGGAGGCTTTTCCAAGAGGAAACGCTGGAATAAAATCAGTAGGAACCTCACAGGGTCTTGGAGGTGTGGCCCAGACAGTGAGGAAGAGGTGTAAGAGGAAGGTTGAGATGAGGGGTTCACGGAATCACCAGCCTCCTGTGAGACCAGGACAACTTCCCGCTGCACCGGAAATCCAGGGAGATCGTTTGTCCAAGTCTTTTCCGGGGCTGTTGATGCCAAAAGAGCCCCAGCAGCGGGAGGCTCAGGGGTTGGGGCCATGGCGATGGCTGGGATTTTCCTGGGTTTGTTTGGCTCATCTCTGTTCTCTGCCATTTCCTCATGGAAAGAGGGATCGGGCATTGGAATGGGCTGCCCAGGGAGGGGCTGGAGTGAATATCCCGGGAGGTTTTTAAGGAAAGCCTGGATGAGGCACTCGGTGACGGGGGGGTGTTGGTCAGGGGTCGGACTCCATGATCTCCAAGGTCTTTTCCAGCCTGGATAATTCTGGGATTCTGTGCCTCTGCTCAGGTGGGGATTTTCGGCCGCCGCATGAGCACGTCCTGGCCGGGCCATGGCCTGGCCGCCGGGGCTGCTCCTGCTGCTCCTGCTGCTGCCCGGCCGCGCTCCGGCCGCGCGGAGCCGCGACTTCACCGCCAAGGACATCGTCTACCTCCACCCCTCCAGTAAGTGACCGGCACGGGGACAAGGGTGAGGCAAACACCAGCCAGCGCTGTGGGAATGTCCTGGAACAGCCTGGAGCTGTGGGAATCCGGAGCCTTGAGGTTATGGATTTGCACTCAGGTTCTCACAGGAGCCCAACCCGAAAGCCATTTCCGATTATCATTCCCATGGTCCTCAGGGGCCGCTGGAATATTTTGCAGTAAGGCACTGGGGTGCTGTATTTCTCTGTACCCCATTTCATCTCACCTCTGCTCCTCACGTATTCCCCTAATTTTTCCCACTGGTTCTTGAACCATGGCTGTGTCGGCTTTGCTTTTTGTTCTGTGCCAGGAAAATCCATCTCTCCAGGATGATTCCATAACATTTTCTATAAGAAAGAAAGGAAGAAGGAATAAAACAGCCTTAAAAGAGTTATTAAAAGCTCTGCCTCTAATCAGGTTTTACACGGATTCATGGAACGGTTTGGGTTGGGAGGGCCCTGGTTTGTACAGCCCCCATGCCCACAGGGCCAGGTTGGTGTGGAAGAAATCCCAAGTTTTTGTGAGAGGTGTCCCTGCCCGTGGCAGAGATGGGCTTTAGGGTCCCTCCCTACCCAAACCATCCCACGATTCCGTGTCAAACCAGCCCCGAAAGGGTTTAAAGCACGCACGGGGTGACAGGTGGCTGCTGAGGCACCAACAGCTCCTGCCTCGATTCCAGTAACTCCTGGAGCCATGGAGTTGTGCATCCTCAGATCTTCCCTGCACTCTGGCCAGCCCGTTCACCTTATCAGACACAAACCTATGGTATTCCATAGGAGCAGGGTGCCTGTGGAGCTCCACCCGCCTGCTCTTCCCAGAGAAAACTCACTGCTCCATCGGCTGGACAGTTTCTATTCCGCACAGGCAGGATGAAATTCCTGTTTTGTACCACAACCACGACTTGTTAGAGATCCGGGGCGAGAGGGGTGAATTTAATCCGTGTCCTGTGGAGGCTCAGTTCACTGATAAATGGGGCTTGTTGCCCACCTGGCCTCTGAGAAGGCGGCAGCACCTTGAGGACGGATTGAATGTGCCCCGAAGTGCTGCCAGGAGAGCAATTAAGGAATTACACTCCTCGTTAGGTGAGGTCAGTGAGGACAGAGGCTGCTGTTCAGAGCTGGAGGTTCAGCAAAGTGGTTTTGTTCCCTCTGGGGCCTTCAGCAGGAGCAGCTCTTTTCCTGCGTGGGGCAGTTCCCAGAGTGTTGAAATCCATCTGATATTTTGTTATCGGCACCGATAAAGCCGCGGTGTTGGATGGGAGCTGTGATTCCAGGAGAATGAGGATTCCCTGCTCCCATCAGCTCCCTTTGAAGTCAGCAGCGGGCGCTTGGGCTGGGTAAACACAGCTGAGAGGAGTCCACAGGGACCGGAACGTGCCTCTCCCGCGCTGCTGCAGGTGACAGAATTCTCAGATCAACCTGCCGAGGCTGACAGGAAAATTTGGAGAAATATGGATCTAAAGAGAAAAAATTACTGCTCTTTTCTCCTGAAAAGCATCGTAGAACCAGATTAATTGGCTCATTTTAAATCCATACTATCCATTCCTTTTAACTTCATATTTTCCATTCAACTCCGTATTTCCCATTCCTTTTGACTCCACGTTATCCATTCCTTTCAGCTCCATATTTTCCATTCAACTCCATATTTCCCATTCCTTTTAACTCCATATTTCCTGTTCCTTTCAGCCACACCGTATCCTCATGGATTCAAGTGTTTCACCTGCGAAAAGGCCTCGGATAATTACGAGTGCAACCGCTGGGCTCCGGATGTTTACTGTCCCCGAGGTGAGCAGCCCCATCCCAGGGTTTCATCCCGACCCAGCTCCCATTTATCCCTGCCAGGGGCCAGGCTGAGCCCCGGTATTCCCAGAGATCTGGAATATTGGGATTCTGGTGGTTGCTGCTCCTGCTTATAAACCTCCCTGCCAAGGAAGATGGGAGTCATCCTTTAAGCTTTTCTGACTCCTGGCTGTGGATGAAGGTGAGGACTTTGATCTATTCCCTGTTTTCCTCTGGCTCAGCTGAGGATTAAACCAGGCTGGTGTTCCTTTCATGGAATCCCGGAGCGGATTGGGTGGGAAGGAGCCTTAAAGCCCATCCCATTCCATGGGCAGGGACACCTCCCACTGTCCCAGGCTGCTCCAAGCCCTGTCCAACCTGGCCTTGGACACTGCCAGGGATCCAGCCACAGCTTCTCTGGGAGTTGCATCC
The DNA here is from genome assembly GCA_013397935.1 of Dasyornis broadbenti. NCBI lineage: Eukaryota > Metazoa > Chordata > Aves > Passeriformes > Dasyornithidae > Dasyornis > Dasyornis broadbenti. The sequence goes on from VZRN01006444.1 coordinate 455,488, forward strand.
CAGGGCCTCCCCACCCTCACAGGGAAGGAATTTTTGAGTTTTATTTCTCTTCCTGGTGGGCACAGGACCAGTTCCGGCTGGGTTCACTTCCCTCCCCTGTGGCACAAATCCAGATTTAGGACAGCCACGGCTGGAATTTTGGTATTTCCAGTGATTTGATCTCATAACTCCCTCTGGAATCTGAAGTTGGGAACAGCCCAGAAAAACCCTTGAATACAAACCCTCGAATACAGAGCCAGGCGCTGCTGAGATCCCCAGATCCCCCCCTCCTTCTCCCCTTCTCCTCTGAGACACGAAACATTAGAATTATCCCCAGCCCCCGATGGATCCCACTTGGCTGGCTTGTTTTGGGACTTTTCCCTCAGAACATATTTCTTTTGGAAGGATGAACCCCCTGTGTCTGCAGCCTGCGTCAGAGCCCCTTATCAGCCCCAGAATTTGCTTCCTTTCAGCTCAAATCAGCACAGCACCAACAGCAATAAAAGCCACCAGGCTGGCTGCCGTGGGATGAGCCCAATATTCCCGGATACTCCCTGTTTTGACAGGAGGAGAGGGTGTGGATTTTATCCCTGATTGTGGATTCAGCCTGAGGCGGCAGCCATCCCTGCTTGGGCTCCCTGTGCCAGGAAAATCCATCTCTCCAGGATGATTCCATAACATTTTCTATAAGAAAGAAAGGAAGAAGGATTAAAACAGCCTCAAAAGAGCTGTGGGGTGTTGGAAGCTTTATTTATTCCATATGGGATCGGGCAGGGGGAGCTCCACTGCCAGAGCAGGAGAGATAAAGCTCAGATTTGCTGGGAATGCCACTTCCAGCAAAATCCCGGGAGATGTTGCCCAGGAGGTGCTTCCCTTTGGGATAAACCTGAGCTTCAGGGCAGGAGAAGCTGGAAAACACATGGAAATCTCCTTTTTCCCTTAGTGAAAGCAATCATTTCATTATATCACATATTATATATTATATATTATATAAATAAGCTGAACCAATAAGAAACAAGGTAGAACTTAGAAAATAAATGTACAATGGTGCATTTCATGTGGTGAAAATCCAATGTTTGGAGGAAGCACCTTCAGCTTCCCTCGAATGAATAAGGCAGGGAAGAAATCGGAATTGCTCATGGAATTCCTTAGAAATCCTTATTCCATGTGTCAGTCGTTCTGCTGTGGATTTCTGGTGGGATTTACAGATGTCAGCGAGGAGCAGCTTCAAAAAAGGAGAAGGAGAAGGATGGGGTCCTTGGGGATGTGCAGGAGGTGTGACGGGAATACAGGGACACGTTCCACGTGTCAGTGCTTTTTCCAAAGCCTGGAAACTGAGAAATACATAAATCGAGAAAGGTAAAACATGAACAATTACAAATAATAACATTTAATAGTACTTTTATTGCGTATTATGTAATATTTTCCCGCCTGTACACATGAAATAGAGGGATTGTGAATATTTCTTTTAAAGAGAATGCCTGTAAAACTCTGAGTGCACAGGGTTTGGGGCGTTCATCCAAACCTCCCTCTGCCACTGGATAATCCCATGGGTGGGCACTGCTTTATCTCTGACACACACCCACATTTGGGAACAAATCCCCAAATTCCAGAGCCATTTGAAACCTCCTGATCCCACCAGAGCCTGGCTGTGTGTTTGGTGACATTATACATAAATACATAGGAAAATTCCAATTTAAAAAAAAACCAAAACCTGAGATTTGAAAAAAAAATCCACGACTTCTTTCCTGCTTCTTCCTGCTGCAAGACTCTGAGGAAATGGGAACGGGGCAGATGAAGGGTTTTCCATGTTTTTTTAGGGACAAGGTACTGCTTCAGCCAGCACATGATGAAAGCCAGCGGCGAGAGCGTCTCGGTCACCAAGCGCTGCGTGCCCCTCGAGGAGTGCCTGAGCACCGGCTGCACCTACATCAGGCACGAGGAGTACAAGGTAGGGCTCTGAAATAGCACATTTACAGAAATATCAATTATAAATATAAATATAAATTAGTGTCTCTTTATATTTATATATGTTTATAGTTTTAATATATAAAATTGTATATAAATATAAATGTATGTATCTTGGTATATATACCAAGATAGATGTATTATCTAATAGATATATTGGAATATAGAACGTATACCAAGATATAAAAACACGCCCTGTGTGTTGTACGCTGTATATTGCATACAATATTGAATATTTAGTGCATTATACTGCAGAATGTGTCAAATACATAATATATAATGGACATACCATGGATATACAATGTATAAATAGTCATACAATATTATATATCTAAGATATGCAATATGTAATATATTAGATATAGTATAATCTATAATCTGTACTCATATACCGTATACAATATCTGTTAGATATGTAATATAGTGTATAATATATGACGTGTGTTATAGATGGATTATGTAATCTGTATCTCTATCTATTTTATATAATATAAAATATATTATATCATATATAATACTATTCAATACAATATATATTGTATAGTATATAATGAATAATGTACATTGCATATCATATACACTGTATTTAATAGATACACTCTTTACAATCTGTTAGATATAATACAACATATCATATATAACAATATATAACCGTATACAATATATATGATACAATATATATAGTATATAACGCACATTATATAATATATGCAATATATGCTCTATATATATTATAGGTAACATATAAAATATATTACATAATATTATATACAATGCGTATGATACACACATGTATTATAGAATATATGCAACACATTATACAATATATTTTATATATATACACAATATATACAGTATATTAGATGTCATATATAATACAAGCCTATATAGAACAATACTTAATAACACATATAATATATAATATATAGCGTAAATACCTCATATAGCATATATGCTTCATATAATAGACAAACTTTTATATCTGTATTACAGCTATATATTGTATTATACAATATATAATACATAAAATATACGATATGGTGTATTATACGCTACGTAAAACATTGTACATCGTATATGTTCTATTTATAATACAAATTGTAATTCCTACAATAACTGGGCTCTGCCAGAAGACTGACGGGTTCAGCGTCAGTAAATCTTTATCAGCTGAAATGAAGTTCCACTTGGAAAAGATAAAAAAAAGGGAGGAAAAAGAAAAAAGGAGGGGAAAAAAGGGGGGAGGGGGGGAGGGAGAAAAGTGAGGGGGAAAAAAAAGGGAGGAGGGGAAAAAAAAAAAAAAGGAGGGAAAAAAAAAAAGAGAGAAAAAAACNAAAAAAGGAGGGAAAAAAAAAAAAGGAGAAAAACTTGTTCTCCGAGTGGATGGGTTGAAAATGAAGGTGGTGCGGAGGGGAAAAAGGCGGGAAAAATCGCAGCGGGCTCCTCTGCACAGGCAGCGCCTTTCCCGACGCCTTCCGCGGGGCTGCGCGGCGCTGACTCGCTGTTTTGCAGGTGTGCACGTCGTGCTGCGAGGGCAGCATCTGCAACCTGCCCCTGCCCCGCAACGCCTCGGACGCCGTGTTCTCCACGCTGTCCCCTCCCGGCGGGGCCGCCCCGGGCTGCCCGCGCCCCGCGCTGGGGCTGGCGCTGGGGCTGCTGGCGCAGCGCTGGCTCTCGGCCACGGCCACGGCCACAGCGGAGCGGTGGGGGAGCTGAACCACCCCCGGCACCCGGGATCCGCCTGGAGCGGGATCGCTCGGCACGGGGATGCGGCCTAGAGCAGCGAGATTGCCGCGCCTCTCCTGCTTGTTGAGGGAACTCGTGGACACGGCTGCGCCGAGCACGGGGTGATTCAGGTGAGACTCGCAGATCAGCCAGCCCAGCCTAACTCGGACAGAGCCCGGCTTATCCCGGGCAAGGACTGCGAGCCGACGGTGACGTCACCGCTCGCGTCATCACGCGTCCCTTGGGAATGTCGCCGTGGTGGCTCCGCAGCTCATTAACCCCGCTGGCTCATTAACACGCGGTAATTAACACACGCCCGGGGCTCTGCAGCATTCCCACTCCGCCTGCTCCTGCGGGACAGGGCGGGAATCGGCGGCGAGGAAGCAGCACCTGGAAGGGAGGAGGAGCTCATCCTGCCCGGGTGGGGTCCAGCAGCAGATCCATCATCCCAGCGCATGCGGAAAACCGCTGGAATTTACAAACGGAACCGGAGAAATTCCCAAAATCCTCGTTTCAGGGAGATCTGAGGTGCACATCCCTCACCTGCGAGGAGGGATGAGGAAGAGCTGCTGCTCACCTGATTCCCACTGGTTTAGACGGGATATTTCCAATATTTTCCCATTTTAACCCCCAAGCCCACAATCTGAGAGAGAGAAAATTGATCCTGGATGACTCCTGATATATATATATATATATATTTTTTAAATGGATTCTGGGCTGCTTCCAGCTCCAGCTGTGTTTGGGTGCCCTGTGGTGCTCGTTTTGCCTGGAAATCACGGATGCAATATTTATTTTTGCACGTTGAGGAGGGTTTGAAAGCGTTGGAAAAGATTCCTAATGCTGACTTTGCCAGGAAAAATGGATGGTTTGCAAGTCTGTAATATATAAATGTTCAGAAATATAAAAAGAAAATATATAAAAAAGTTTTACATCCCTTTTTAAAATCAACTTTGTCTTGCAAAGTCAGTAATAAAAGCAGGGTGTCATGGACTTGCTTTAAACTGTTTTATAATTAATTTTTTTTTAATAGTCATAAATTGTTCTTTTAGGAGCAAATTTTTTCCTATTCCTGCTCCAAGGTGACTCGAGCTCTATCAAATCCCAGTAGTTTTAGGCTCAAAGTGCTTTTCTGGGGGGAAATGCAGATGAAGGAAGACTCCTGGAGAGCTGCCCAGGTCACAGAATCCATGTGGGATACTCTGAAAAATTAGGAATCTGCTCATGGGATGAGCTGTCCTGAGTTTCGTGGCCTTTGGACTGAATTTTCCAGGGAGGTTTCTTGGAGGCTCAGGAGCAGCCCTTGCTTCCCACTTAATTCCAGGTGATTTCTCCAAGGAAGGAAAGGCTGGAAGCCACAGTTTGTTTTGCAGGGGGAT
>VZRN01006444.1:460626-483877 GCA_013397935.1 Dasyornis broadbenti
GATTGCGAAAATGACTTTCACCGCTGTTTGATTTTTTTAACATAAAATCAACATTTTTTGGTCTCACCCCCAGCCAAACCTGGAATTTTGTTGTCCTGTGAGTCCTTCTGGGTCTTCCTCACCCATCTCTGGTGTGAAGAGGGGAGTTTTCATCTCTGATTCTATGCAAGTTCCACCTGGCTCTGGAGATTCCCGAAAAATCAACAGCCTCTCTCCCAAGCCTGTCCCTGCTCTGGCATCTCCCTGCATGCTGAGCTGCTCCATATTTATTTTTTAGGCTCTCTCCGTGGGATATTGCTTTGGAATTGTCTAATTGTTTTTAACTCTTGTAAATGTAAATGTACATTTGTATAAATAAATGGTTTAAATAGTCAGTGTGAGGTGTCGGATAAAATTCCAGCCATGGAATTAGAAGTAATGCCATGAAAACAGTCTGGGACTGAGAGTGGCAGCACAATTATGGAAAACATGGAATTGTCCCAGGGGCAGGAGGGGGAAAACAGGATCCAGGCCTCCCGGATTAAACAGGAACCTCCTCAGACTCGTGTCCAACATAAAACAATTTGTACCAAACAACCACGGGAGCTCAGCGGGAGGAAAACTTGGGAATGGTTCATGAACGACAGCGGGGATTCAAATGAAACCCCCTGCCCTGAACGCAGCTCAGTTTCGGGGATTTTTTGGCTACTGGGCCATAAGGAAAAGGGGACCGGGATCCCTGGGCTGGAAGTCAGGTGTTGTTCAGGATGACTTCCATAAATAACAGGATGGAGTTAAATCCCTGCCTTTCCGTTGATTCCTGCTCCAGTTCCTGGCTGTAAGAATTATTGATGTTATTGTCCATGCTTTAGCCCCTAAATGATGAATTTTCCTGATCTCTCTCTCCATCTCCAAAATGTCAGCAACGATCCCACCCTCTCCCCTCGCTCCCTGATTTCCACACCTTTCCACAAGCATCCCTCACTCCTGCCCCTCTTCTCAGCTCACTCTTCACCACCAACCTCTTGTTTTCCAATATTCCTGACATTTCACGCATTTATGGACTTGAAACGCACGACATTCCTCCCTTAGAGGGAGCAAAGATCCCTGGATGAAATAAAAGCAGGAATATATCAAATTCCTGCCGATCACCAAAGCAAACCCAGGGAATAACGAAATAACTGCACTTCACCATTTCAGTCCTACTTAAACGAATAAATTCCTTCGCTCGAGGTGTTTCAGCTCCAGGTTTTTCTGGGATAAGACACAGGGCTGCAGACCAAGGACTCCCAGAGAATTTAAATCATTTCCGCAGCATTCAGAGCTGAAAAAGCACCTCCTGGAAGAGGCAGGGTTCGTTCCAAGCGGCTCCAAAGACCCCACTGCAGCTCAGTGCTGGGACAAACCGGGCAGGCCTGGGGGCACCCAGTTTCCCCCAGCAGCCGGTGGGTGAGGGAGGGGGTTCTGTTCCACCAGCTTTGGTTTAGGCTGAGCTGAGCTGCTGCTAAAATTCGCTGCTTTAGGAGGTTTCGAGTGCAATATTTCGGGCGCGACTGGGAGCAAAGTTTGGTTCAGAGCTGGAGCCGGGGCACAAAGCCCGGCTTTGCAGCTCCGAGCCAGGCTCAAGTTGTCTCACCCGTCCCTGCGTGCAGCCCCCGGCAAAGCCCAGCTCCCAACAAAGGCTGTCAGATGGCCCCGAATTCCCTGGAAAACAAAGGGAATTCTCCCGGAGCGATGCCCTGGAGAAGCCAACACAGAGTTATTCTTGTGGCCGACACAGGCTGGGATTGTTGAGGCCGGGCAGCTGCTGGGTGCGTGCACGCAGGCACGTGCAGCTCCTGGAAAACCCTGGGATTCAGGGAAAACTTCCACTGGGAAGTGTCAGGAATTTAAGGGCACAAAAGGTTTCAAATGATTGCCGAGTTTAACCTTTCTCCTGCGTCAAAGCACGGCCGGGCCTTTACTTGATGGGAATCCGATCATTTCACGGAGCTGGAAAACCGCGCCGAAGTTGAAATGAAAACGGAGCCCAGTGGTGAAATCAGTGCCAGGTGAGGGTGTGCGTGGCTGACGGAAGTAATTCCCCATCCCAGCTGGAATTAGTCAGCCCTGAGGAAAAGCTATCCATTAGAATACACTGCAGGAATTTCGCTCTGTATCAATATTATAAATAATTATAAATAATTAGAAATAATTAGAAATCATTATCATTCTCTCTGCTGGGAATTCTGACTGACCTTAATCCTCTGACACAGCAGTTGCACCAAGGACACATTTTTTGGACCAAGCACCATGGAATTCTAACATTTTTGGGGTTGGAGGGGACATAAAGCTCATCCCATTCCACCCCTGGGGACACTTTCCACTATCCCAGGCTGCTCCAGCCTGGTCTTGGACACTTCCAGGGATGAGGGAGTCAAAATCCCGTAAATAATCCCCATGGGCAAAGCTCATGCTCCTGCCCCAGCAGCCAACTCCAGCTCAAGAGCAAGGGAAGGAACTCATTTCACGCAGTCCCACAGGCGGAACTGAAGTGGTAACAGGGTGGTTTTAAAAGCTACTTCATTTCTAAAGCACAGGATTTAGAAATACATATTTATATTTATATTTATTCATATTTAGATTTATTTTATATTCATATTTCTATTTCTATGGTGTTTTATATATATATATGATATATATGGGGTTTTAAGTGGTAACAGGGTGGTTTTAACAGTCACCTCATTTCTAAAGCACAGGATTTCAGAAATACTTTTACATATATATTTATACTTAAACATAAATACATATATTTTATATATTTTTATATATTTATGTTTCTATTTATATATGCATTTGTATTTGTTGTATATATGGGGGTTTGTATTTATAGATATGATATATATGGGGGTTTCTATTTTTAATATATACACACACATATCTATTTTAAAAAATCCTGTGTGTCTTTCAACGCAAGAGTGACCTCTTTACCTCCATCTCTCCGACATTTCGACCTCGCATCCCTGAAAATCCAATCCCATTTGGATTTGGATCAGCAGTTTTCCCATTTCCCTCAGTCCGGCGGGAACCTGCAGGGAGAGCTGCTCTCCAAAGCTGAACCACCTTGGAACCAATAATTTATTCATTTCAGCAGAGAGAAAAACCAAGGCTTTGGCTGACTTTGCAATCACCTGGAGCCTTTTGTGCCCTTAAATTTCCCGGCAGTTCCTCAGTGGAACTCTTCCCTAAATCCCAGAGTTTTCCAGGAGCTGCATGTCCTTGTCTTGGATCACACAAATAATTCTGGGGAAAAAAAAAAAACTATTTCCAGTCCCTGATTATTCCCATTATTGGAGCACCAGCATCAACGCTGTGCATCGGCTTTTCCCAACTGTTTTCCCTCATTTATCCCAATTTCTGGCCAGTTCCCAGCCCCGCTGGAGGCTGGGACAGCGACAAAGAGCTCGTGTCCCCTCCCTGGAGCTGCCTACAGCGACACCCGGCCTCACCAGGCTTTGGGGGCTGGAATCACCCCTGATGAGTGACACCCCAATTAGCAGGGACGGGTAACGAGCCCCAGCCCACGGGGACAGGAGAAAGGGCCCCTCTCCCCCCCAGGTACCTGTGAGCCTCGGGATTCTCTGCAGAGCTCTTCGTGCAGCTTTCCCGTGCAGGTGCTGAGGGACGGGAGACTGCTGGGATGTTGGTGCTCCTGGAAACGAGAGCTGCTCCAGCTCCCAGCTCCTTCTCCCTGCTCTTCATAAAAAGAGGCTTTAAAAGGAACGGCCACAGGAGGAAAGGCAATTATTTTGCTATTAAATTTCACTTCTACATCACTAACGGCGTTTTTACTCCCTCCACCACAGACTATTAATTTTAATTTTTTTTTTAATCAAAGACCATTGATTTGATCTCTCTCAAGTTAAGCACAGCTTAACAGAAATCGATCAGCTGAATATAAAAATGTGAATACGTATTTAGATACATGAAGCTGTATATTAAAATGTAAATATATATTTACATAAAGCTAAGCTGTAAACCCTGTGCTTGTTGCAGGAGGATGTCAGGAATAAAGCAGTGAATTCCCAAGTGGCTGAGGATATTTGGAATGGATTCCCCCAGATCAATCCCAAAAATACCCACTCCAGTCCCCTGGTGTTAATTAGGCAACACAGATAATTAGCTGGGACCGTAGCACGGCTTAAACATGAACAATCCTCTTTCTACCGATGGAAAACTTCTTTGGGATTTGCCACTTCGACATTTCCACTGGAATGTGATAAAAAGTGATCCCAGAGGAGTCTCCAGGTGGAAAAAGCAAGATCCCAATCCCACTGAAGTCCTCAGGATAATCAAGGCCTTGCATACAGTAATTCTTGCCCTGTGCTTGTTTTTTCACCCTAGAAAGGAATTAATTTTGGAATGCTGGAAGTTGCTCTGGATTTTATCAGAGGTACAGAAGTTCTGTATTCCAGAACTTTTATTTCATAGGAGAAAGGTCATTCATGCCCAGATTGGCTCTTCTGATGTGAGGAAAACACCTGGAACAGCTCCAGCTTTTTTGGGAATTAATGAGAAAATTCTATTTAAAAAATATTAGGAAATCGTACCTTCCCTTCAAATCCTGGCACAAAAAATCAGTGTCAAGGCAACGTTCCCAGTATTTCCAGTGAGATTTCTGCCTCAGGTTGAAGCCACTGGAAAAACTGCTGGAAAAGCCATTGGAGAAGTCCTTTCCAGGACAAAACTTAAAGAACCTGAACCCAAAAATGAGCACCCCAAGCCTAACCTGGAATAACCGGGCAGATCCCAGCCTTTCCAAAGCACAGGAAGTACAGGAAACCACCTGAAGGAAAAAAAAAAAACCCATCAAGTCTTCAGGCTCTTTACAATGTATGTGAAGCATTCCACGACTTTCCCGATGTTTATCCAACACAGTTCTCCGGTGAGAGCCCTCCTGCGTTTGTTTGCTGATGGAGCGGAGTTTGCAAGCACACACAACACACTGCGGTTCTCAACTGCTTTAATCCTCCTGAGGAGAATGAGGGGAAAAAAAAAACAGCAATAAAAGCACCGGGAAGGACACGGCTGTCATGGATAGCAGAGCTCAGGGATGGGGCTCTGGAATCACAGCACAAATTCTGTGGCGAAGGGATCAATCCTGCCCCAAAATCCATGCACTTCACCCTTGGAATGTGGGCAGGGCAGGGCAGAGCCACCAGGGCGAACGTTGGCAGGGGAGCAGGAAAACTTTGGAATTGCTGCCTTGGGGAGGGAATTGGGAATGGAGAGCACTCACTCCTCCTTTGGAAAATGTTCCTCAGTCCCAGCTCCGGGATCCAGCGAAGCCATGGATGTGCAGGGATGACAAGGATGGATTGAGGCACTTGGTCAAGGATCTGCTTCTAAAGCCATAAAAACTTGGGTGGGACTGGCTCAGACCCTGAGGAAGGAACAGGGAGACACACCCAGGATGGGCTGGAAATCCATGGATAACACTCAGATCCTGAGGAGGGAACAGGGAGACACATCCAGGATGGGTTGGAAATCCATGGATAACACTCAGATCCTGAGGAGGGAACAGGGAGACACATCCAGGATGGGCTGGAAGTCCAGGGATAACACTGGGATCAAGTTAAAACTCCTGCATGCTCATCCTGTGCAGCCACATCTGCACTGAGCTGCACCACGTTCCCATGGAGCAAGGCCTGAAGGATCCCCATTGTTTCACGACCTGGCACACAGGGGAGCACCAAAAATGGCTCCAAAATGAACTGGGATGAGATCCAAATCTGCTTTAGTACTTCATCCCTGGAGCAAACTTGCAAGGCATTGAAATTCCAGGTATTTCAGGCGCCTTGGAGTTCCTTCCCTGTTCTTCCCCCATCGATCTGATTGTTTTCCTGAGACGTGAAGAGCCCGAAACCTTCCTGTTGAAACATCTTGGTAATTGCAATAATTGAGCCTAATTGCTCTTCACACTTCCAAATTCCAGAGGCAAGTCTAGATTGCATCCAAGTACAGGAAAACAATGATGATATCCGAGCATTGCCCTATTATCTCTCTTTTTTAACAACGTATTTAATGACCTAAGAAAGTTACAAAAGCAACTTTAAATTACATTTAGGTATATAAACTAATTAAATGTATTGAGCTAACACTGAGAAAATAAATCCCAAGCACCATGAAAACAAAAAACAGTAAGAGATGAGTAATTCCAGAGTAATTAAGGACTTTTTATGGAGTCTCTGGATGAGCTGGAGACCACTGAAAGTTGACCTCATTCTTATGTTACAACAACAAATGAGTGATGAGCCCAATTCTGTAGATTTGATTAAATTCTGTATTCTGGGAGAACAATTTTATGACTCACTCCAGTTAATTTCTTTTTTTGCCAGTTCCTAATTTCAGGAATGGCAGAATTGCTGGCAATTTCAGTAGCACCAGGATTTTGAATACCAATGCCAGACAGTGAAAAATGATGGAGATAAGACTGCACAAGGAAACGATGACCACGTTTAAACTCCCGGCTGGGGATTCCTGCGGCTCTGAACGCTGCCAATCCGTACTCCAAGCCACGTGTGGTGAACACACATTCCCAAAAAGACTCCAAATAAATAACAGCTACTTTATTCTCTAAGAATGCTTGGAAGTGAGGAATTCCGTGCCCGTGCCGGGGGAGAATCATCAAGTCGAAGGATGTAAGGAACTCGGGGGCTTTGAGGCCTCAGTTGCCACTGAGTTTCCTCATGATGGGGCTGTCGGGCTCAGCGTTGGTGAAGATGCTCCCCACGACCACGTGGGTGCCCCAGAGGTTGTGCCTGATGACTTTGCAGCATCCCAGGTCATCCACGGAAAATCCCAAGTGCCGGTAGCGCTCGTCGGTCTCGAACAGGGGGTTGTTGGTGTAAGGCCCGAAAAACTGAGGGGAAACAAACAAACAAAAAAAAATAAAAGAGGATTGAAAATTCAGAAGTGCGTTTGAAAACAAAGGCTGGGTTCAGCAGTGCCAGGCTGCTGGAGGAGTTTTGAGTTTTACTGTGGAAGGTTTTCCTTTGGCTCCGGAGGGTGTTTGGGTGTCGGTGCCACCCTCACATGCTTTGGAAAGGGTGTGGTACCTGTGCGGGGATTAAGGGGAGAACCCCTCGGTGAAACAGCACAAATGGAACACGGAGCAAGGAGAGAAACTGCCTAGGAAACAGCCAAAGGTCAAAATTTCACTTTGCAATGAGTCCCTACAAGGAAAGTCGCTCTGAGAAGCAGAAATGTCTTTAAAGCCCAAAATTCAGTTCTTTATCTCAGGAGGAAGCTTCTGTCTTAAAATCCATTCCTGATTCTTGGCAAGGACGTTACTACTGGAGTCTGAAGACAAAACCCTGCTTCCCTCAATCCCTAACTCCTTAAACCCAGGCAATTCCCGGGAAGCTTTTAAGCACTGTACACCCCTTAACTGCCTGTTCACCTCACAAACATCCCCTGTCTGCCTGTGTTGACACAATAAATCCCTGCTTGCTGCAGTGTTTTTAAATAAACCCCACTAAGCTGAGCTTTGCTGTGAGCACCCTGAACGATGATATAAAATCCCTCTCCCACTGAATGCTCCCACTGTTCCGTAGGAACAAAAAGTTCATTTGTTTTTTGGACAAAGGGATCATTAACAAGTGCAAAGAGGCTTTTTAAACCCCGCACCTCCGCAGGTGTCGGGGTTCCCAAGTTACCTGGGGAGGGCATAAAGTGACCAAGGGATTTGGGGCACAAAACTTCTCCAGTTCCATAAAATCCACCTTCACTTCCTAACAGTGCACCAAGAGCTGACACGCTTTGGGAACTCAGGGTTATTATCTCCAGCTATTGAAGGAATGATCCTGAAGAAGTTGGATTGAAGCCATCCAGAATCCATGCAAATTCCACCCAGCGATAACTTACTGCCAGTCCTGAGGATGGGTCAATGAAATCGGCCCAGTAGCCCTCAGAAGAAATTGCATAGCAGATTTCCTTGGCACCATTAATGAACTGAAAGGAAACAAAAATGGGGAAAAAATGGTATCAAATGAGGTTGTTCTTACACAAGAAGAAGTATTTCTAACTTTACCTATTAGAGATAAAATCCCTTCTTTTCTTTCAGTTATAAAAATCGGATTTTCTCTACAATTTGTGCCCTCAGCAGCTCAAAGTTACACATTCACAAAAATATGATTGTTCAGCTTCAGTTCCTTAAGGGCCCAGAATAAGGGAAATTTACCCTTTACAGTAAATTCTGTATTAGTTCAAAATAAGAGAAGTTTATCCTTTACAGTAAATTCTCTACTTTAAGGTTTGATGGCTCTGATGATGAATTATGTCCCAATTGTACATTAAATCACAAATATCAGCAAACCACTGAAAACAGCATTTCAGACAGGACGTTTCTGATCCAGGAGCTCTTCTGGTGCTGGAACAACCCCTCAGAGTGAGGTTAACAAACCCCTGAGCTGGGCTAATGCAAATATTTCGATCTGGCTGCACACCCTCGTTTCTGAGCCCCTGGAATGAGGATTTTCTCAGGTGAATTCTCCCAAGCAAACAAACAGATTTTCTGGGAATTTGCTGCCTGCAACCTTCAGAGCAGGAGGTTCCACCCACCATGCTCACAGCCCCGCCAGTGACTGGATTGGACCTGACAGGGAGGTGCCCAAGGAAGAAAGATGCCAATTAACACATAATTAGACCAGATTACAGCGCCAAAGAGCAACGGCCCAGAAATAATTCCAAGAAAAGAACGCACTGAAATGAAGGGAATTTCAATTTTTGTGTCATTTTACCGTCGCTCCCTTTTTTTTTTGGGTTTGCTTCGGGGCGGCCACATTTGCATTTAAAGGATTGAAAAGGACATTCCCAGATTAATTTCGGGCATAAATATTTATAGACAGGTGAGAATGGTGGGTTTGGGGAAATTGTTACGAATTATAGATGGAAAGGTTCTGGTTTTGAGGAGCCAAGGGGGAATGGCAGCAGTGAACAGCGACACGCGGTGGGGTAAAGCCAAAGGTGGGGAAAAGGGGAAATAAAGGGAATTTCAGAGCCCTCTAGTGGTAAAAGAACGAGACAAGGTTAGGATGGAATAAAAGAACTGAAATCCAGGGTAAAAGAATTAATAGCATCCATTAGAATGGAAAAAACCACCACAGAAATTGAATTTTTTTACAGTTCTGACCAGAAAAAGTCACTCAAACAGACTCTGCAGCGGAATCTTAATTAAATCACAGGAAAATAAAATCAGCAGTGAAATCCCACAAAATCCATTGGATTAAAGCTGGAAGAAGGTGAGAAAAGAGTGTCTGGATCAGGACAACAACCAAAGGTCTTTATTGACCTCCTGTAACATTTTAACAGACATCTGGCTCACCCCACTCTGAAGAATTCAGTAATTCTAAGCAAACATTTCACATAAAGCAGTCAAAAAGTTCTAAAGCTGGGGGGAAGAAAAAAAAAAAAAAAATCTCTATTTTGTAAAAGAAAAGGATTGACTCCAAAATGCTTTAAAAATACAATCAGAGAGGCAGAAAGGCACCAATGTGGCTGACAGAGATTCACCTCCAGACAGAAATAAGCTGATGAACTCACATTTTCTAAGAGCATCTCTCTCTCATCCTCCACCTCCTGGCTCCACACTGTCATGTCGTTTTCAGTCTTCTGGGTGACAGTCAGCACGGTCAAACGGTTGGAATTCACCTCTGGGAACAGGGACTCGAAGTCTGCAAAACAGGAAAACAGCGTGGTCTGCTCTGCTCTTCCCTTTGAGCCTTCCCCTCTCAGCCGGGGCAACACTGCAGGCAGGTTTCACTTTTTCATTCAGTTTTATCCCAATTTAACTTCAGCCATTCCCTTCTTGAACAAATGAAAAACTCAAGCTCAGTGCTGCCAGGAGTTTCGCGATTCCCGTTTGTTGTTTCATTAAGCAGTGCCAAAGGGCTCGATACGTGGATTCTGGAGAGGGAATTAACTCCAGAATCCACCTGGCACTAAAGCCGCAGCTGGAAGTAGCGTTTTGATATGAAAGACTGAACACTGTCAACAGCGCAGCTTTGATTTCCATTCCGTACAACGGGATTTTTTTGATTATTAACTCTGAATAAATCTTTTCTACTGCACGTTCTGCGGTATCAATTACAGAGCATTTCCTTAAATGTTTTCCTGTTTGAAGAAGTTGTAATCTTTTGGCCACGGATAAAAGTGAAACTGCACCTTTTCTCAGCAGCTCGGGACAGGCTTGCACGGCACATTCCACCTTGGCGTTTTCAAAGTAGGTTTCAGCATTATTGATTTGCTGCTTCTGGGGAGCACCAGCACCCTAAAAACCGTGAAAATTGGAATTCTCTCGGTTAATATAAAATAGAAATGACTTTGTGCATCAAAAATTGGTTTTGTGATCAGATACGCTGGAGCAGTTGCAGATGATTTGCAATGAGACTTCGCATTTTTCAATTCAAAGAGAAGCAGACACTGGTGCTACTTAAACCCACACAGAAATGTTGGCAGTTTATACAAAAAAGACAGTTTTATATTTTAGTGGAACTGTATTGTGTTAAAGCAGAATCAATACAGAAATTTTGGTTAATTATCAGTCTAAAACAACGGTTTTAAGTATTCAATAAAATATTAACTTACAGATTTCACATATGACCTGATTCTAAAAGCACCTGGTTTGCACTGAGTGAGCTAAACCAGAATTCTCTGGTGGAAAACGGGATCCTGATGTTTCCTGACCACGCTGGGATACAATGCCACATTCACAAAATCCAGGATCCAGCACTTTTCCAACGGAGGTTTTCTCACCGACTCCCAAAACCCGCGCATTCCGCAAACTCAGGGCCTGGAAAGCTGAGTCAGCAGCACCAAATATTTGTGGGAATGTTGGGACCATGCTGGCAGTTACCAGGGTTTTTGTTGTTCATGATGTATCTCTGCCAAAACCCAGTCTCACTGCGCAGCTGCTGCTTCTCCTGCGTGAATTCCGTGAATTCAGAACTAAACGCTGTCCAAACTCAGCAAATCCAGCTCCATGAAGTGAAATATCGAAGGAAGTTTCAATTCCATTTCACAAATGGTCGTGAGACTGAAGCTCTCCCACTGAGTCACTCCTAAAGTGCTATTTCAAAACACAGCCTGAAATATTCCTGCCTCCTAAGAAAACAACTTGAGGCAGCTCCTGTGCAACCTCTCGCTCAACCCAGTCAGAGTTCAGATTGCCAAAGCAGCCAGAAAATCCCTTTTCAGGGGCAAAGAAAGATTTCTTTGAGTTTGCTCTCACCTGGAACTCGTTGATGTATTGCGCCATTACAAACTCATGCCTCTCACTTGCTGAGGGCTCTGCTAAAATATCAGGGAGGCTCTTGGAAGCTTGGGATTTCTTCTGGGAAGCGGTGCCATTGAGGTGGCAGTCAAAGCCAATATTGCCAGGCAGCTGGAACCTCTGGTCCTGGGGACCAAAGGGCCCCATCACCTCATCCGGCCACACGGTCCTGGGACCTGCAGGGAGCCTTGTTTGAGTCAGCACATCCCGAAGAAAAAGCAGGAAAACCAAAGGAAAAGCCCCTCTCCCACACAGAGATTTGATCACAAACACCACCAATGCACGCTTGCGAATTCCCCAAATTCTGACAGCACACGGATGGAAAGGGAACAAATTTGCTTTTCCTTACATAAATCAGGAGGTGCAGCAGCCACGTAAGGCTCATCTGAGCCAGAGGAACCTGCTGTGGAGAAAGCCTTGGCATTCCCAACTCTTTTGACTAAGGAATAAAACCCTGGGAGGTAGGTGACCAATCTTGCTCTGTTACAGAGCACCTGAGAAGAGAAAAACAACACA
The DNA here is from genome assembly GCA_013397935.1 of Dasyornis broadbenti. NCBI lineage: Eukaryota > Metazoa > Chordata > Aves > Passeriformes > Dasyornithidae > Dasyornis > Dasyornis broadbenti. The sequence continues at coordinate 472,433 of VZRN01006444.1, forward strand.
GAAATAATAATTCAAGCGCAGCTCTGCGGGCCACAGGAGAAATCCTCCCTCGATTATATTTAAATTTTAATGATGATCAACTGCAACATCCAAGTTTTAGAAGCGTTTTATTGTTATTTTTATATTTTGCTATTCCAAGCAAAGAAAAGGCCTCAAAACCACTCAATGAAAGGCCTCTCACGTGAGGAAAAAGCTCTGAAAACTTTAAAGAGCACCACTGGAAAATAAGATTTTTGTTCTTCAGGGGAGGAATATAAATTCTTTTGAGAAAACAACATAAAAGGGTTTTCCTCAAGTGCTGTAGCTTTGATTCTATAAAAAGTTATGCAATTTTACCACTAAACACGTACAGGACGAGGCTGCTTCAAAAGAAGCACTTTCAGAAGGAGTTTACTTTTCGAAGAAGAGAATAAATGGTGCTATTTGTACGTTTAATATAAAAATTGTGTTTAAAGTATCGGGACCTAAGGCAGTAAAAGGTTTCTCACGCAGCACCTCAGCGTAAATACAAAAGAATTTATACCGAATTCTAAAGACTCAAATGCTTAAAGACACATTTAATTTGTGACTTAAATCAATCATTTGCAGCTCAAGCCCGAAGCTGTCTCGTTCAAAAACAGGTTTGAAAGGTTCCTTTAACACAACAAAAGTCTGACTCCACTTAAATCTCTTTTTCTCTATGGTGTGAAATCGCTACTGAAATTAATTTTTGCATTATGATGATGCTATAAACAGATGTAAACAATTACAGCTGACATGTAATTATAAGAAAAGAGCATTTCTCGTTATTAGCAGCCTCGCTTAGCATGGAGATGTCACTAATTACAGCTGTGACTGAGCTCGCTCATGCAAATATTGACACACCTGGCATTACACCAAGGAAAGTAATGAATTATTCATGTCTCCATGGCAAGAGCAATTTAAAAAAAAAAATAAATAAATAAAGGTGTTTTCTTCTCCAGCCTGGCATCAGCTGGGTGAAGCTGAGTGTTACAGAAAACACAGAATTCCTTTGTGGCTGAGCACAAGATAATATAAAAAGCACAGGAAAAATTGTATTTAATCCTCAATTACATTGTTCCTGGGATATCCAAACTGAACGAGGGCAGCGTTGAGGATATCAGAAAGGAATTTCTGGCTGGGAGGGTGGGGAGGCCCTGGCCCAGGGTGCCCAGGGAAGCTGGGGCTGCCCCTGGATCCCTGGGAGTGTCCAAGGCCAGGCTGGACAGGGCTTGGAGCAGCCTGGGACAGTGGGAGGTGTCCCTGGCCATGGCAGGGGTGGGATGAGCTGAGCTTTAAGGTCTCTTCCAACCCAAACCCGTCTGTAACTCTACTCCTCAATTTCACTGCTTCCGCGATATCCACAGAAACTGACGGCACTCACATTGGCCATGGCAGGCGGTGCTCTCCCCTCGCTGACAGGCCCAGAAACCCCTGGAAAAGAAAAGAAAAGAGGGCAGAGAACAGAAAGGGGACAAGGAAAAGGAAGGGGAAGGAAAGTGGAATAGGAAAGGGAAGAGGAAAGGAAAAGGAAGGCGCTGGACTCCCCAGACCCAAAGCCTCCTCACGCCCCGGCCCACTTCTCACGGCCTCCCCCGCGCTCCCCCGGCACAGCCCTGTGTCCCAGGAGCGGCACTGCCAGGGGCAGGCGCCGGCAGGTGACGGGAATGGAAAAGGAAACGGGAAAAGAGAGAAGGAAGCAGGAAAAGCGGAGAAGAAAAAAAACCCCAGCCCCTCTCACCTCTTCCTGCAAAATGGCGGCGCTCGCGCGCCCCCGCCACGCCCGCTTCGCGCGTCTCCAGGCCGAAACAGTTGATCCGCAGACACCTCGATCGGCGCGACTAGGATCCGTGCGGACACCGCCGCTCGGTGCTCTATTGCTCAGGGCTGCAGACGGGGCGGTGGAAGGCCCTGAGGGGGAAGCGGTGATGGCGGCGGGGCCCGGCGGGGCAGGTGGGGCTTGGGAGGTCTCGAAGGGGGCGATGGGGTTGGGACCAGCTGTGGCGGAGCCGAGGTGTCCCCTGGGGTGGTGCCAAGCTGGTGTTGCCCCGTGTGATGGGCGGCGAAGGGCGCCCGTGGGTGCCGCGGCGGCGGTGCAGTACCCGCGGAGGGCACCAGGGGGGAGTCACGGAGCGTAAACCGCCCTCATCCCCCCCTCAAGCATTTTCGGGGATCCATAAAGTCGAAAATTGGGAGAAATAGGGGGAAAGGGCGTTTGTTATNTAAGGAATGGCGTAAGCCGGCGGTTCGCTGGGAATGAGGAGCATCAGTGGCACTTCTGCCACAAAACTGTGACTTCAGGGCAATACCTCAAATGACTTTTACAAAATAATAATAATAAAAATATATTAAAAACCTTCCTCAATGGCTTCCCTCCCAGTTTATTTATTTATTTTTTTTTTAATTGTTTGTTTTTTTGTTTTTTTGTTTTTTTTAAGTTAAAGGAAAGGCAGCTTGAAAAGATCTTAGCACAGGACTCATGGTTTTACTCTGGCACCCATTTGAATTCCCAGAGCAGCTGTGGCTGTCCCTGGATCCCTGGAAGTGTCCAAGGCCAGGTTGGATGGAGCTTGGAGCAGCCTGGGACAGTGGGAGGTGTCGCTGCCCATGGCAGGGGGTGGCACTGGATGGGCTTTGAGGTCCTGTCCAACCGAAATCCGTCTGGGATTCTATGAAGTTGTCCAAGGTGTTTGACTTTTTTCTCATCCACTCCAAATTTTAGCCATCATTCCAGATGGGGATGGAATCCAGGATCTCCAGGAGTGTGCAGTGCTGTGCAAACTAATGCAACTCTTGAAATATGGAGTTAAAAATATTGAGGGAGAGGTGCCCAATCCCAAATCCCCTTTAAAGCTCCTCCCAAAGTCCTGTTTTGCTGGTTGCTCCTGCTCCAGAGGGAAAACACACAGAAACCGCTTTGGAATACCAGGATTAAGACTCTTCTTTCTCATTCTATGCCATTTCTTTGCTGTCTGTTCCAAGCAGCGTTGTTGGTTAAGGAAAGGGAATTTTAATCTCTCCCAAATAAAATACTGGGTGTTCCCATCCCTCAGTAACTCTGCACAAGGCCTTGAATTTATTTTACTTCTAAACCAGAGATTCCTGGACATTTATTTTGCTTTGCCACTGGTTTATTAGCAGAAATTTATTAACATAAACCAGTTCCAGAGGTTTCAGTAGTTCAAAATCAGAGCAAAACCTTGGTTTTTGTGTCCATAGTAATAATATTCAGCCCTACAATGTCCTTATTGCATTTAATAATGTTTTGGCTTTATTTTATCGGGATCAAGAGGAAATAATGATCTCCATTCCTAAACAAAATGATGTATTAAGTAGCTACAATGTTGCCATTCTGATTTTGGAGCTTTTTCACGAGCACATTTGCTCACTATTGGGTGCCACTCAACTCTTGTATTAATTCAATGTTAGCACACTAAATTCTCGTTTGCTTTTAAATTAAATATTCATGTGGAATCTCTGAACTTCAGCGAAAAAAGAAAAAAAGAAAAAAAAAAAAGAGAGAGGGATGAGAAATTGGAGACATTCAGCTTTAACTCTTTACAGAATGCAATTTATGTCCCCTAATAGGAAGCACTCTGGATTACATCCAGCCTGTATTGACTTGTCCTTAGGCAATCCCAATTTATCTCCTCTCTAGGGCTGCCACTTCAAGATACTCCAATCAAGCCCTGAGTTATCAGCCCCTGACGTTTGTGGCCTGAATTCATAAAGATTCATTTCAATAAAGTTTCTATTCAAAGGAGACTGCCAAATCAAACGATCCAATTACAGATTTATCAAATATTAATAAGGAAAAATCTTCCAGATCTTTCGGATGCCAACATCCTTCTCCCCTGGTGTCAGGAAAGTAATTAGCAGCTGGCTTTGATTAAATTCTTCCCTCAGAGATGACTGCTCTCAGTTTGAGGGAGAGGAAGGAACGCACACGACAGGATTCCTAATTCCTCCTTTGAAAGCCTTTTTGGAAAAATCCGTGTGGGTTCAGCTCAGGGAAACTCCTCCGTGTCCAAAACCTGCAGCAGTTTTGGAGGTGAAGCCTGAAGTTCATGGCCAGGTTTTCCTGTTGGTACTGAGGTGCCCAGGGATGAGGAAATGGGAAGGGCTTGGAGCTGCTGGAGAGAGTCCAGAGGAGAGCATGGAGATGATCAGAGGGAAAAGTTGAGGGAATTGGGATTGTCCAGAGAGGAGAAGGCTCCAGGGAGAGCTCAGAGCCCCTGGCAGGGCCTAAAGGGGCTCCAGGAGAGCTGGAGAGGGACTGGGGCCAAGGCATGGAGGGACAGGACACAGGGAATGGCTTCCCACTGCCAGAGGGCAGGGACGGATGGGATCTTGGGAATTGGGAATTCCCAGGCTGGGCGGGTGGGGAGGCCCTGGGATGGAATTCCCAGAGAAGCTGTGGCTGCCCTTGGATCCCTGGCAGTGTCCAAGGCCAGGCTGGAGCAGCCTGGGGTAGTGGAAGGTGTCCCTGCCCATGGAATAAAATGAACTTTAAGGTCCCCTTCCCACCCAAACCATTCCATGATTCCCTGATTCTTACCTCTTCTTTGGGGGGGACAGTGCTTTCCTCTTGGCACTTTGAACAGGTTGCAGCACAGGGAAGAGCCTCAGGAACTTCAGGAGAAGGGATGCACAGGGAACTTTCCCAGTCACTGCCGTCCTCTGCCTGAAAAATCTCCGAGCCTGGACTGGGATTCTCCTCCCATGCCCAGATTTGCTGGATTCCCTGCTCTGGAAGCAGAGGAGCCAGAGGCGCTCCTGAGAAGGTCCTTTGGTGCCTCAGACAAGCAAAGGGGGAATCTTCAGCCCTTTCGTCTCTGCTCTTCCAGGAATCCAGAGAAGCTGTGCAAACTCCATCCTTGGAGCCTTCAAAACTCTGGGATGAGATCCCGGAATTGGGCTGGAAACCCAAACCCGGGGCTTCATCCTTAATGTGGGGCTTTGCTGCTTTTATTCCCCACTCCAGCCCGCCGTTAACCAGCTGTGATCCACCTGAAGGCCCTGGAATTTCCCCTGGTGGTTTTCCCTTTGGATCCAGCAGGTGCTGGTTAAGTGGTCATAAAACCAACGGGATATTCTTTATTCCCACTGTACATTTCTCCGTGCAACGACGGACTGTGCCGCTCTCCCAGTTTTCCTAATGGCACCCATTAAACTTCATTAGGGCTGCGTTAAACCCGAGCTGAAATCGTTGGCATTGATTTTGCATCTCTAAAGACCGCTCCCGGCACGGCAGGAGCCGAGCGCGCCCGGCCTCGCCGGCATTCCAGCCACATTCCCTGCGGTTCAAAAGGGCGCAGGGAGGGAGTGGGATCTCAGCCTGTGGTCCGGGGGAGATTTGGGATCAGCCCTGCAGAGCTGCCTCTTCTCAGCCATCCTTTGTCACTGCCCCAGCCAGGGAATTCCTGCTCTCTAAACTCCAGCTCAGCCCTTTTGTTTATCCACTTCATTCCCTGGGTTTATTTTCCCTTCCAAATACGCTGGGGCTCCCCCTTCCCTTGACCTGCTAAACCTCGGGAATGAGGAATGGTTGTTCCTCAGCGCCAGGGAAACGGGATGGAGGAGAAGGGAGGGAACGTTTTAACATCCACAAAAGTAAACATCCTCTGGCTATAGGAAGAGTAAACTTCCCCTGGAAGTGGATGTGTTTATGTTAACAATCCTTTCTTCTGGCATTTCCAGAGATTTGCTGGCTACCACTGGGAAAAGAGGCTTTCAAGGGAGCGGTGCAGTTACAGCAGATAAGTCTTTGCATGATTTGTTTGCTTTTTGGGAAGGCATTCCCTGCTGGATGAATTGCTGTGAACCTGAAGGGGATTTCCTCCTTCATCCCAGGGCCTGGTGTCCCTGCCCGCTGGAATGTCCATCCCAATAGAAATCCTGAGGAAAACACCATTTCCCACAGAACTGCCTGGCTCTGGCTCCGCTTTCCTGGGGATTTACTGGGAATCCTCCACCAGCACGGCTTCCTCTGTGTGTGTAAACTCTCAGTTTGTGTTTTCACCAAAGAGAGGAGTTGTTTCACCTTCCTAAACTGGGACGTGCCATTTCAGGGACATCCCTCCCACAGGAGCCCTGATTATCCAAATGGATCTGAGGTGGAGGCAGATTTTAGTTCATCTCAGCTCTTCTTGTGGCTTTCATGTTGGGTTTAAGATGGAGAAGTTGGGCTTTAAAATCTTTATAATTTCCTTGGCAGGGATTAAACAGGAATATTTTTCCTGGGAAGCGCGAGCTGCTCCTCCTTGCTCACATGGGGAGATTCCCATCTCCTTTCTCTCCAGGTATCCCTTCCACCAGCGCCTCGGGGATGCTGCCACATCCAGCCCGGCCTTGTTCGCCTGTGGGAACAGGGAATGTCTGCAGGTTGGGTGTTTTGGGAGATACTCACGACTGGGAGGCGTCACTCCCACTCCAGACCTGGGAATTCAGGGAATTTAGGTATCCAAAATCCAGTGCTGAGGCTGTCACCAAGGCTGGAGGCCAGAAAAAGTCTGGGCAAATTTTAGCGTGACCCGAGTTTGGTCCACATTTTGTGTCAGAGCTGCACCCAAGCGTTGCTGTTCCTTCCCGAGATCCCAGCTCTTGGGTGGAGAGGAGAAGGAGGACGTGGAGATCTCTCTGCTGGGAAAGACACCAGGCTTGGCAGTCTGGAAGTGCTCCAAGTCCTGGTGGTCCTGAGCCGTGGATTTGCTCTGGAATGTGGCATTCCAGGGGCAGGGCTCGGGCTCTGTGTGCCAGATGTGCTGGGTGCCAGGTTCCCCTCAGAGCTGTGTCAAAATCAGCTTTTATGGGGCAGTTCTATGTCGGTCAACCTTCCCTTTTCCATCTGGGAAGTGTTAGGAGTCAGAATTCCTGCTCCAGCCCAGTGCCATGCCTAATGGGCTACTTATCCCACCAGATTCCTCATTTATTGCTTTTCTAAATACACGGGGTCATGTTTTTTAACCCTCGCCGATGGGAAGCACGTCTCGCAGAGGGGTTTGTGGCACCGAGTGCTGCCTGTGAGTTATGAGGCTGTTCCTGTCTGGCAGGGAATGAAAGAGCCCAGCATCTGGCAGAATGTGAAACCAGGAATCCCAGACCTTCCCGCTCGGAGGAGCTGGGCTGGCTGATGGATCTTGTGATAAAGTGGCTGCTCTGACGCGTGGGGCAGGACGGTTGAAGGCCCTTTCTGGCAGAATTTATGGAGTTTAACCGACCCCCCCCCGGCTGGAAACTCGAGGAGATTGGTCATTGTGCAGCGTTTTGCTGCCATGCCATAGCGGGGGTGCTGAAAATCCGAAAATCCTGCCCTTCTTCTCCCAAATCACAACTCAGCCCTGTGGGTCCCAGAATTTCAGGGATCAGTCCTTAAAACCTTCTTGAAAAGCCTCCTCAGGATTCTCGGTACCCACATTCAGAGCTCAATAAAGTTTATAGAAGACTTTCTGATGCCTTTGGTGAAATCTGAGATAAAAGCAGGCATTTAGAGATGGTGTGTAGCAGGAATTCCCAGATATTTCCTCCTCTGAGCCAGTGAGTGAGGCAGAATCCGGGTGTGAGCTCCGTGTCCAGGCTTTCCAGCGTCCTCCTGGTTCTTGGGGGTAAAATTGTTGCTGTAGAGGAGCCTTGGGTGGAGTCATTAGGGAAATAATTATTCAAATTAGTGCACTTTGCTTTGTCATGTATTGAGAGTCAGATCTCCCATCCTGGAGAGCATTTTGGCTGTGGAGAACAAAACCCTGCTGCTGACAATCCTGCTTAGGTGCTGTTACATAATTCTGTCACCAAACCCTTGTTCCTAACTTGCTAATTTGCCTTTTTGGCCTCATTCCTTGGCTCAGCACTGATTTATCCATCAGGAAGGGTAAGAAATAGTGGAATTTCCAGAGCACATTCCCGGTGGGTTTAATATTCTCTTTTTCAGGAATAACAAACAACCTCCTGACTTGTCACTGACAGATCCCTTTTCTCGTGCTGGAATGACTCAAACAAATGGCTGAAAGCTCCATTTTGCACGTGTCAACCTCCCCCCTCCGAAAGGGAACTTGAAATAAAGGCTCCTCACTCTCTCGCATCGACTTCAGAAGAAAACATCAGACGTTCCTCTTCAAGAGTTATGATAGGAACACACGAGACCTGTGAGATGATCAAAGGGAGAGAGGGGAGTTTGCTGAAATTCCCTGTCTGTGTGATGGAGCCGTGGAACGCTGAGGGTTCTCATCCTGCATTTCACATCTCAGCCTGCAAACAGCAGCCAAAAGCTTGTTCAGTGCACGTTGTTCGCGTTTTTGATTGTCAGGATCTTCCAGACGACTGAGAGAAGGGAAACCAGTGGTGTCAATGATTGGCTGGTCTGTGGGATAAACCGGTGTTATCCTCTGGGATAAATAAATAGGGATCAGGAGAAATGGGATTAGGGGGACAAACTGCAGCAGTGGTTTGGGAGGGATCATTCCTGGTCCGTTTTGCTGATTCCCTGCTGAATTTTCTCTCTTAAATTTTAAATTTCAGTTACCTCCCAGACAGGTGCGCAACTCTGACCAGCCACAGGATCATTTAGCTGGAGTGGAAAGAATATTTTCTTCAAACCTGTGGGTGAACTACAAAAAAAAAAAAAAACCCAGAGATGCAGCAACGTGCACGCAATTCTCTTGAATCTGTAGCTTTATTTAAGCTGCACTGAGCAGACCCAACATTTTGTGCTGTCTCCCAAACCCTCAGCTTTGACAGAAGGTACAAATCAGTGTCTGGTGTGTCTCACAAAAGGCAGCACCAACACATCTCTGTGCACTTGAATATTCAAATCCACATCTTTATTCATCTCCCTGCCAGCGTTCCAGAGCCGCTCATCACCAGCTCTGGGGATGAACCACGCTGGGAGCTGGGAGCTGGGAGCTCAGAGCGGTTTCTCCACGGAGAGGAGCCATGAGGTCATGGTGAGATCACGATTCCATCACCCTGAAACTCAGCATCCCCCGGGAGCAATCCCAGCTCAGCTGCTCCCAGCCAGGCCTGGGTAGCTGGGGAGAAAGGAGAAGGGAGCCTTCATGGGCTTTGTCCAGCCTTTCTGCCCTGAATGAAACAAGTTGTGGAGCGAATCGGTTTGAGGGAAAGAAGTCTCGGGGCAAAACGTTCAGCTGAGTGAATCGGTTTGCTGTGGAAAACCAGCAGAAGGGCTGAGTCTCTTTTAAAACTTTTATTTTTCCATTGTGCTCGCTTTTTTCACCAGGAAGAAGCTGCCTTCAGCTTGGCCCTGGGACCCAGGCCTGACCCTGGGCACCCCAGCGGCTGCACCTTTTCCCCTGTTCCTTTGGGAGCTTTTGGGAGTGAATTAACTCGTGGGAAAAAATGACATTTCTCGTTAGAATGGGCGCTGTGGAGCTGCTAAAGCGACTGGGTTTGGAAAGGTCACCCAGGCAGGGTGGCTGTGGGCTCTGACATCTCTTTTGTCGCACATCATCGCCTGCTGCGAGTGTGCCTGTCCCTCCAGACTTCCCGAGGATGTAGGGGAAGCGTCCGTAGCTGCAGGGCTGTCACCCTGGCAGTGAGAGGGCGGAGGAAATGAAGCCTCTGCTCCCCGGGGCACCTCGTGAATATTTATGGTGGCAGCGCTGAGGATTTCCCCCGGAGCTGCTCGGCCCGGGGGGATCTGGAGTTGATTTCGCTGCTGCTGTTTGCTCTGCAAGCTGCGTGCCAGGAGCCATCCCAAAATCCAGATGAGCTGCGTGCCCGGAGCCATCCCAAAATCCAGATGAGCTGCGTGCCAGGAGCCATCCCAAAATCCAGATGAGCTGTGTGCCTGGAGCCATCCCAAAATCCAGATGAGCTGCGTGCCCGGAGCCATCCCAAAATCCAGAGGAGCTGTGTGCCAGGAGCCATCGCAAAATCCAGAGCAGCTGTGTGCCAGGAGCCATCCCAAAATCCAGAGGAGCTGTGTACCTGGAGCCATCCCAAAATCCAGAGGAGCTGTGTACCTGGAGCCATCCCAAAATCCAGAGGAGCTGTGTGCCCGGAGCCATCCCAAAATCCAGAGGAGCTGTGTGCCCGGAGCCATCCCAAAGGCCAGGTGAGCTGCCTTGGTGCCCAGCAGTGCCAGGGCAGTGACAGCCACCTCAGCCAAGGCCACGCGTCTGGCGCTGGGCTGGGACAGTTGTTGCTCCCAAGGAGCTCCAGCGGTGGGGGCGGAAGGGCAGAGCTGGTCACAACACCCTGATCTCCCCCAGAAACACCCCAGGGGCAGGAAAAGGGGCAAGAGCCAACTCGCATCAGCCAAGGACCTGCTTGGCCAACCCTGAGCTCTTGGAGAGAAAACCCAGCTGTGGTTGCCCCTGGATCCCTGGCAGTGTCCCAGGCCAGGCTGGACGGGGCTTGGAGCAGCCTGGGACAGTGGAAGGTGTCCCTGCCCATGGCACCGGATGAGCTTTAAGATTCCAACCCAAACCATCGGATGGTTTTACGCCCCCTCTGCTGCCCCTCTCCATCCCTTCTCCTTGCCCATCCATGCCCGTGGAGCGCTTTAAACACTTGCCAGTGTTTAAACTGAACCCAGCAGCCCCGAGCAGCGATGACAGGCAGGGCTGAGTGTCTGTGCACTGACTGCTGATTGCCTGGGCCGGGGAAAAGTGGGTTACACTCAGATTATTGCCTTTGTCCACGTCCCTGACCTTTTCCCTCGCATATTGCATGGCCCGCGGGTGCAGGAAGGAGGATTAAAGGTTAAGAAACCTCTCTTGAAAGAATTAGGATGCCTAAATGTTTAAAATGTTTCCTTTCCCCAGTAATTCCAATCTATATTAAAGCTAAAACCCTTCTGAGAGGTAATAAAACAGAGCAGCGGAGGAGATCATTGGGAAGATTAGGAAGAAGAGACTTAAGAGCTTTACTCTTGATGCTTCTGGGTTTATACTTTGTTCTTGTTTTGCTCTGTCAGTCTCGTCTAGTGTTTCTCCCTGTGATTTTATTATGTTTTTACAGAGCAGGGATGGTGCTGCAAACTCCCAGGGAAAAGCTCGTTGTCGTTGAGCGGAGGGGGAAGAACATTCCTTTGCACATTTTTCGGTGTTCCTGTTACATCTCAAATTTAGAAAGTAACAAGAAGTAGCATCCAGTTTTCATTAATGCTTCAGGGTTTTGGTTTTTTTTTTATTTTGGCACATATGTTTTCATTTGCACGCATCCACAGGAGAAGATGAAATTCCTCCTTCCCAGGCAGCAACGGAGCACACCAGGGCCAGCAGATTCCCTGGATTTTGCTGCCAGGTAGGAGCCTGGTAACCTGCTTTGTCTGCTTGGGTTATCCCTAAATCCAGCAGAAGTGGGGAGTGCAAGGATGGTTTTTTGGGATAAGGGGTCGTGCTGTGACTGCTTCCCTTATGTGAATGTTCCTCTTGACGCAGCCTGGCTGGTGGCCCACATTAATTTGCTCCCAAAAAAAAAAAAAAA
>VZRN01006444.1:491123-510317 GCA_013397935.1 Dasyornis broadbenti
TAAATACTTATTTTATAGATTTAAAATATTTATTTTCTGGTTTTATGTATTTTAATATCTTTTTATTTGTGCGGTTTTTAAATACATTTTAATGCATTTTAAATCTATGCCATATATACTTGTACGTGTCGAATCTATATTCTGTATTTTTATTTTTAAATACGTATTTTATGGATTTAAAAAATTTTATTTTATGTTTTTATATGTTTAAATATATATTTATTTGTGTTGGTTTTTTCCATTGCACAAGTCCGGTGGCCAATCTTTTCACCCACTCTCCAGGATGCAGCTCCAACCTGCTGCTGCCGTTCCAGGTATCCTCTTCTCCCCTTCCCTTTTCCCATTTCCCGCTTTTCCTTGCCCAAAGCACAGGCAGGGAAGAGAAAATGATGTCGTTTGCTTCCCAGGGAGGTGCACTGGGACCATCCTGATGGCCCTTTCCGCCGTGCAAGGACTGCGCCACAGTGCAAGGAATGGAACCTGCGGAAATCCTGGGATCCGCCCGCATTCCTGCTTTTCCCCTGGCGGAGCGGCTCCTTTGTCACCTGGCACGGGAAGGGAGGGAATTGCTGCCCTTCATCCCGAGCTCCAGCACAGCCTGGGAATTGCTGCCTGCCGGGAGTATGGACTGGGAGGAAAACAGAAATGTGGGATCCTAAAATGGGTGTTGGGTGGGAATGCAGCAGGGTAACGATCCCAGTTTTTGTACCCCTGGAATGACATCTTTAGCAGAGAATTCCTGACTGATTTGGGTTGGAAGGAATGTTAAATCTCATCTTAAATCTCATTTCCCGTGGGCAGGGACACCTCCCACCATCCCAGGCGGCTCCAAGCCCTGTCCAAGCTGGCCTTGGACGCTTCTGGGGCCCAGGGGCAGCCACAGCTTCTCTGGGAATTCCATCCCAGCCCCTCCCCACCCTCCCAGCCGGGAATTCCTTCCCAACATCCCATCTAACCCTGTTCTCCCCCTCAGGCTCTTGTACTTTGAACCAGAACTTCACTCCAGGCCTTGGGAATTTATAAACATTCCCGGTGGTCCCTGCTCATCATCCCGAACTCCAGCCTGGCCTGTGCACGGAATGAGCCTTGGCTTCAGCCCTGTTCCCCTTCCTCCTGCAGGGACAGGAAGGAGAGGAAAAGGGAAAATTCCCTATTTCTTCATTTTCCAGATATTAAAGAAGATGTTTTGACGGCTCAGCAGCACATGGGGCCATTTTCTCCAACAGACTTTAGGTGTGGATCCAGCCCTGGAATTTTCCAGCAATCCAAGAAATTGCTGGGTTTTTTTAATTGACTCCACCTTGATATCCTGATATTACTTCTGACTTGATGGCCTTGACGATTATCTCAGAGCTATTTGACTTCCATATCGGCACTTCTGGGCTAATTTTTCTGTCTTTGATGGCTTTGGGGGCAGTTTATACCCCCAAAAACTTTGCTAGGCCGGAAAACTTCATAGTGGGGGGAGTTTATACCCTCAAAACTCTGCTAGGCCAGAAAATTTCATAACGGGGGGGAGTTTATACCCCCAAAAACTTTGCTAGGTCATAAAAAATTGTAATGGAGGGAGTCTACACCTCCAAAAACTTTGCTAGGCCGGAAAACTTCATAGTGGGGGGAGTTTATACCCTCAAAACTCTGCTAGGCCAGAAAATTTCATAACGGGGGGGAGTTTATACCCCCAAAAACTTTGCTAGGCCGGAAATTTCATAATGGGGGGGGGGGTTACACCCCCAAAACTTTGCTAGACCAGAAAAAATCATAATGGGGGTGGGGTTTTTACCGTTCAAAAAGCTTTTCTAGGGCATAAAAATTCACAATATGTGGGTGTTTAAAGAAATCAGATTTCCAGGTGACTGAAGTTTGCTCGTACTGGAAGTGAAGCTGTGCGGATAATGAGTTTTTAAAGTTATTAATGGGCAAGCTGAGAGAAAGCAGATTCGAGCGAGATAAAATATTCTTTTTTTTTTTTTTTTCCTTTAGGGTCAACCTACACCATTTCCTTATGTCCTAGAGGAGATCTGGAGGGGTATTTTAGGATTTGTTAATCCTATTGATATTTAGTTGTTTTTTTTTTTTTTCCCCATGTGGATCAATTTTGTCGTTTTGAAATGAGGCATCAGGAGGGAACATTCCTGAATCTGCTAAATTCGGAATTCACGTCTCATCCCTCCCAAAACACTGCGCTGCTGATTTTAAATTAATGCCTAAATTTATGCTCCACAGAAGGGGAGCAAGTGGAAAGAACAGACTGGGATTTTTGGCTGAGAATTTGGAGATGCAGCGCTGGGGAGGAGCTGGAAGACTCCGGTGGATCCTGGGGAAGCACGAGAGGAGATCTTGGAGAGGTTTTTGCGCATTCCCTGTCCCTTTCCCACACAGACAAAACCTCTCCCTTTGTCCAAATAAAAGACATAATAAATATAATAATAAACCTCATTCAGGAAAGCAACCAAAATAAAAACACAGCAGCACAAAGCCTGTCTTGAAATCCGCACAGTGGTGAGGCCATCCCCTGAAATAACCTGAAAGAACCAACTGAAAAACTTGTGTATTTTTGATGTTTCAGGTGTTATTTCCAGCGTGGATATTTGTTAATTCTGTGCAGACAGAAATAATAATAATAAAAAAAAACCCCAACAAACAAAGCAGGAATGAGATTTTCCACAGCTCTTTTTGCTCAGTGGAGGGAATCGAAGATGAAACGTTTACGAGGTGTCGCAAATCAATATCGGCCTGGCGAGACTTCGACACGTTCGTGGCTTTTATGAAGGGGTGAAGAGGATGGAAAATGCATGGAAAAACAATATTCCAGAGCACAGACACCTCCGTGTGTGCTCTGATGGGGAGTGAGGGATGAACCCCCAGCTGGCAAGACACGACCTGGAGACGAAGGATCAAGAGCTGGGATGAACCAACTCCCCCTGGGCTCCCTGTGGTTAAAACAAATGAGATTCATGTTTTGTGAAGTTAATTTATCGTGCAGCTGAGGGGTGAGATGGTTTTTATTCTCTGGTTTGAGAACGGAGAGTTTTATTTGATTTAAACATCTGAGATTTTCAGCCAAACCGTGGTGAGGGCACGTGGCAAAGGCTCCCATATCCAGGTTTCTCCATGGGCACAGCTGGATGCAGAGTGGGATGCCAGGAAAAGCCAAGGGACTGTGGCAATAAATAAAATATGGGGTTTTGAGAAGATATCCTTTCAAACACGCCTCTTGCCCTGCTGGTTGGCTGTAAAAAGGGTGTTTCAGCGTGGCTTTGCTCAGTTCGAAACCAGCCGAGGTCTTGACGAGGGCTGAGAGGGATTTTTGACAAAACGTCTGTGAGGTTTGACAAGGCTTGGAAAAAGAACCAGGGGAAGTCAGCGGGTTGGGCTCGGAGTTTGGGATTTGCCTTGAGAGCAAGGACACACACAGACGAGGACATTTTGGCACCAGATTCAGGAAAACTAATAATTTTATTAATTTGGGAAGGATTTGTTCCCCGTGAGGGAGGTCAGGCCCTGGCACAGGGTGCCCAGAGAAGCTGTGGCTGCCCCTGGATCCCTGGAAGTGTCCAAGGCCAGGCTGGACAGGGCTTGGAGCAGCCTGGGACTGTGGAAGGTGTCCCTGCCCATGGCAGGGGGAGGATTGGGATGGGCTTTAAGGTCCCTTCCAACCCAAACCAGTCTGGAATTCTGTGATCCCATAACGGAAAGGGTTTGAAACCAACGCAGAGTTTGATGGAGCTGCCCCATACCTGCTTTTCCTTTGGGATTTTGATTCAGGGAATTCTGGTTCTTACAGAACTGGTTCAGTGTTTTAAAGGACAGAGAATTCCGGTGGTTGTGGTGTGTGTTGGGAATTTCCAACATTCCTCACCTGCACTGTGGCATCAATGGCGCACTCATTTCAATAAAGCCACGATGGAAAACGTGACTCCTACAGAAACCAGGATCCGTGCGGGTCACATGAAGCTCCTCTGATTTACACTCATTACTTACGGAAAAATGGAGTCTGAAGAGCCCAGGAGAAAATGAAGGTGTGATTCCCTCTGCTGCCACTCCTGGCTTTGTCCTCTATAATTTCAAGAGGCACAAAACCACTTCAAACCCCGCTGCGATCGCCCCTGTCTTTGCTGTCGGAGCCGCCTGTGGCTTGTTCCACTCCATCCTCTCGGCTTCCCTGCAATCTTCCGGCTGTTTAGCCCGGGAATAATGCAATCCAATTTTCTTTGTTGCTATCGAGGCCTTCATTATGGCTTCACGGGATATTGTAATCACAACACGTTGGGTGTGCTCGTATGTCAAAGTGACGCCTGCTCCAGATCCATCGGCGCCCTCGTGCTGCTGGAAGCGCTCGGATATTCCAGAGCGCATGTGTGGGATGGATTTATCCAGCTCCAGTTTCCCTCCAGCAGCACAAACCATCAGCTGGCTTGGAATTCTTGCCTCGCGATTGCCGCAGAAACGCGAGCATCTCTCGTTTGTGCCAGCGCTGGTCGCGGCGCTCCCGCTCGGGTTTTCCCGCTGGCATTTGCGGGAAGAGTTTTCATTCCCCCCGAACCCTGCGTGGTCGGAGATCTCTGGGGCTGTGGCAAAAGTCACCCTGGTCACTCACAGCTTTGCTTGGTTAACACTGGGGCTGGGCCTGAGGCAAAGAAAAATGAACATTTTTGGATGTTACCTTGCATTTGCCGAGGAAGTTTTTCTCGGAGATGCATTTTTATTGCCAAGATGCCGTTGGCTCGTCTCCAGCCTGTGCGATTCCAAGTCACCTCCCCAGGAGCAGAGGGGATGGGATGGAGCCAGGATTTAGAGGGACCTGCAGCCTCTGGCATTTCTGGGAACAGGAGGGTTTCAGCCCCGGCGTGGGCGCAGAGAATCATGGAATCGCAGAATCAAGGAATGGTTTGGGGTGGGACGACCTTAAAGCCCATCCCATTCCCTGCAGGGCACCTTCCACTATCCCAGGTTATTCCAACATGGCCTGGAAATGGATCCAGGGTGGAGCATGTTCCCTGTGGGTGAGGCAGGAGGTGCTGGAGCAGGAACAAGGCCCCTGAACAGCACAATTTTCCTTGGGGCTGTGGATTTGTTGAAATTCCCAGCAGTTTGTTAAAATTTCCAGCCTGGCTGGAGACAGGAATGCACTGGGAATGCTGTCCTGGGATGTGCTCTCGCTCCAGCTGGGGCTGGGAGCTCTGGGCTGGTTTCTCTGCTGGAAAAGCAAATTAAATCCCTTCTGTTATTGGATCATTCCCAAGGTTTCTTCCCAACACGGCTCACATGGACAAAGGACCTGAGCCCATTCCTCCCATCCGACCTCCAGTTTGCCCTGGCTGGCTGAGGGTGGGATTTATCCTCCTGTTAAATGCTGCTGTGGGATTTTCCAAAAGGGTTTCCAATGCTGCCCTTTTAAAACAAAAGCCCGGGATAGATTACAGCTATTTCCCAGGTTTAATCCCTAAATATATTGGGAATTCTTTTATTTTCCCAGAAATGCCATTTGCCTGGTGCATGGCTGACCCCGGGGAGCCTATTTAGGAACGTCTTTCACAAAGGGAATCCAGCTGGGTGTGAAATGAGCCCTTTTGTCCCTTGGAAATGCGGGATGAGGGTCGGGATCGATCCATCCCTGCCTCTGGAATAGCCCGGCCACAGACCTGGCAACAATGGGAGAAGAGGTTCCAAAGATTCCCGCTGGATGCAGCCGAGGGCAAACGATAATCACCATTGAGCAGGGGATGGAATCGCGCTCCTGTTTTCGTGCTCCAGCTGCAGCCCCGAGCCGGGAATGCTGCCCTTGGATGTCCTTTCTCTCATCCTAAAGCCCCACAGCGAAATCCCAGCTCCAAGCAAGTCCAGCCAACCTTTGGAGTATTTGGGGGCGAGGCTCTTTCCTGACTCCAAGTGGTGTTACCCACCCTGGGAATAACCTGGGCCCAAACAGCCCCTCGAGGGTGGTGGCTGCTCACTGCCCTCCCATCTTTTTGTCCCCTGTTTCAAATCAATTAATCCACATTAATGAATCCGCATTAATTAATCAATTAATCCACATTTCCCCAACTCCTAGTTCCTTGTTCTGCAGTCGTTGTTGTTTCTTTTCCTGCAGCTTCTGCTGTGTGCCAGCACTTATGGCCCAGTGCGGCAAAGGCAAAGCTCTGTCTCCAGCAGGGAAAACACCCAGCATTATTTGCATATATGCAAATTGAGTGACTGCAGAAATTTCGGGGATGGGGACAGTTTGTGGGGATGGAAAACTCCGCATCAGTGGGAGAAAACAGCCTGGGGCCTCCTTCGCTCCACATCTCCTCTCCATTTTGAAGCCAATCCATAAAAGAGCTGCCATAATTGTTTCCTCTGAAAAAAAAAAAAAAAAAAAAATCAAAAAAATGAGGCTGAATTGTGGTGTTTGTGCTGTTTGTTTTTCCCTGGACGTGGCATTTATTTTCCCATTTTATTGCCCTGCAGATGGAAAAGTCTCTTTGCACAGAGAGTTCACTGAGCTTTGAACCACGGCCTTCGGGCCTTCCCAAGTGGAGCTGCATGAAATTCCTTCGCCAAATACTCCCAGGAAATGTAAAATCGGCTCCATCGGTGTTGTTTCTTACACAAGTGCTTTTTGGAGGCTGAAAAGCAGCCTGTAAAGTTCACTCCAGCATTTCCAAATTCCACGATTCTGGTATTTGGGTTTAATCCTAAAATGCCATCGAGGAGTCGTGCTGGAACGGCTTCATTTTCTCAGGAAAAAAAAATTTAATTTAACAGTGAAAATGGAGGAGTGAACGAATTTGAAAGGTTTTATTTCCTCCTGATTTTTCAGACCAGCAGGAAAATGAGAGCCCAGCCCTTCCCAGAGCTCCATCCCAGCAGTGTCAGGGAACATAAATCCCAGTCACTGCCTCCTCTGGATGTTGCCCCCTCCCTGCTTTATGGTGGATATAATTTAAGCCGTCACAGATTGAATATTCCCAGTTAAAGTGCACTCACCCTGCCTTTCTCTCGCATTCCTACTTGTTGGAAATGCATCCCTGCTGCTGGTTCAGCTCCCAGGACAGGGCTCACGCCAGCTGTGCCATCCCCGTACCTCAGGGTATCTTAAATCCATGAAGGATTTTCCAATTAAATTTTGATTTGGAAGTTGCCAGATGAGAGCTCTGCCTGTAAGTAAGAACTCAGCATTTGGGAAAAATTCCCAAGCAAATATCCCGTATTTCCTCGGCTTTGTTCCTCCCACAGAATCCCAGGCTTGTTTACTCGGATCCTTTTTGCTTCGGTGTCGCGACCCTGCCCTTTCCTTCCTCCTTCCGCGTGCTCTGCTTGTCATTAAATCTCCGGATCACGGCACGAAGTCATTCCCGCTCCGTGCGTTTTCCCCCCAGCTCCTGTCCTCAGGGATATGGGATCTATCCAAGGACAGCCCATCCCTTAAACAACTCTTCTAATAACGCCTAAAGAGCGCCATAAACGTAATTGCTGCCGTTAGCTCGGGAATGCGACGCTGCTCCCGCTCCCCCTCTGCCATTCCCAGCCACGGCTTCCCAATATTCCACCGCTGGGTTGGTTTTCACATTTATTCCATGGAATTCCAGGGTTGGGAGGCACCTCAAGCTCACCTAATTCCAAGGGATTCCCTGGCAGGGACGCCTTGCACTATCCCAGGTTGCTCCACAATCCACCGGCCTGGCCTTGGACAATTCCAGGGATGCGGATGGGATGTGCGAGGTGGGATTTTCTCCCTCTGAATTGTGGGATGGGCACGGAAGGAGGCAGCCTCCGAAAGATTAATGGAGCCATTGATCCCAGCGGTGCTGTAACAGCTCGGCATCGCTCCGACATCTGAGGGCTGCCAGCATTCCCGGAGATAAAAGCTGGAGCGGGAATGTGCGTCTGTCTCCGTGACATCGCTCCTTGTGGGGTTTGGGTTTTCTTCACCCCTTTTCATTTCCCCTCCTGTCCTGCCCGTGGAAAATAAAGGAACAGGAGGATAATGAGGGGCAGGTGGCAGGTTTGTTATTTAGGATGATCCCCCTTGTAGGCCTCCAAATAATTTCCAGGGTTATTGGGTGATCAAAGGCGGGAATAAAAATGGGAAGATCAAATAAATAACGTGGAACTAATGAAGCTCTACTCACGTGCCAGCAAATGTCAGGGAAAAAAGGGTTGGACATGCAAATTCCTCTTCATCCTGCTCCCCGGGGAAAAGCTCAGTCAGACTGAAGGTCATCTCAGACATTGTGATTCAGGCATAAAGTGGTGCTGGGAGAAAGAATCCCAACGGGAATCTTTCCCTTGTTTGCAGGATTTGGTGCCCGAGGAGGCCCTAAATCTGAAATGAGCTGGGGCAGAAATGGGGCAGAAATTCCCAGTTCTGGGCTGGAAACTGGAGAGTGCACATCTGCACTGGGGGTGAACTGGTGGGACTGGCAGCGCCTCAGACACATCAATAAATATGGTATTTTGTCCATAAATATGATATTTTGTCCATAAAGATGATATCAGATCGATAAACGTGAGCGAAGGGAGAAATCCTGCCTTTTTCTGGCTGTCCCAGACCAGGATCTGGGATATCTTCACCTACCGCCCTAATTAATTGTATTATTTAATGGGGCACTCTTGGAAATCTAAGGAGCAATTCTGCCCTGACAGAGGGATGAATCAGATTATTTAATTCCCTAAAATGTGAGGGTTTGGAATCCTCTATCAGCTCCATGTCCTAAGGCAGGAATTCCCTACCTCAGTGTATCCTGCTCTGAGTTTTTCAGCCCCATTGTGGTGTTCGGCGTCGAGCAGGAACATTTTCCTGTCCATTTTCCACCTGAAACTCTGGAAGTGCGCCTGTCTTCCTCTATTTTCCTTTCCGTAATTATTATTATTACATCAAAACATCTTTGATGAGCACCTCAAACAATACAGAAACCTTTTAGTCCTCTCTTTTATAAACAGCCTAAAGCACTCGGAGAAACATTGATGGAAAATGCGTCAGACGAGACCAAAACAAATAAATGCCACATTTAATAAAGCGTCCGCACAGATAAAGCATAAATTTCCCTACTGGAAACCCATAAAATTCCATGTATGGGAAGGAAATACGGATTGCAGAGGCATCAAAGCCTATTGGAAGAAAAAAAATGTGTTGGTGACCATCATTTAAATCTGGGGATTGGATGAGATTTGTGGGAATCATCTCTCCTCCCTCTAACTCACGCAAGATAATTGGAAGGACTGGAAGGAATCCCTTCAGCTGGGACTGGGAGATGGGGGAAGCTCTTTTCTGTTTGTTTGATTTAAAAACCGCATTTTCTCTTCCTGAAGTAACTCCGTTCTCTTCCTCGTGGGAGAATCAGCAAACCCCGAGTGCTTTAGGTAGGAAAAGCCCTCGGAGGCTGAGTCCAAGCATTCCCAGCACTGCCAAGGCCACCACGGAGCCGTGTCCCCAAGTGCCACATGCACACTTTGAAAGAGGTTTCTCAAGGGTTTCAAACAGGCTTTGAAATCCCTCCAGGGATGGGGATTCCACCCTGTACCAGGGCTGGACAACCCTTTCCATGAAGGAATTTTCCCCATATCCAACCCAAACCTCCTCTGGCACAGCTTGAGGCCATTTCCTCTCATCCTGTCCCTGTTCCCTGAGATCAGAGCCCAATCTCCACCCTCATCTTCCTGATCTGACGGGCTCTGTTCACGGCTGGAGTCAATGATTTTAGAGGTCTTTTCCAACCTTAGTTATTCCATGATCCTGTGCTGTGCAGCTTCCCTGTGCTTCTCATCCTTCCTGCCACCATTCCCGCCGCCCAGGGTCAGAGCTGCGTGGTTCTCCATGGATTTAGCTCCTCTGGGGATGAACAACCAGCCAGGTTTGGGGGCTTGGAAGAGCCAAACATGTCCCCTTCGGCTGATGGAGAAGGGAGCTCCAGGGATATCCCGGGAAGGAATCCTATTTCAACACGGATTCCTTACCCACGTTCAGCCGCCTCTTGGCTGCTCTCCAAAATGTAAACAGACTCCAGGGCTGGGACTTGGGAAGTTGTTTCAGATGTGTCAGCTCGAATGTTGGGAATTTGGGACTCCTGAAGCCCTGGGCCTAAAAGGAACATTGTTTTCCTTCTCATTAGTCCTTCTGCTGAACTCCAGCCACAGCCTCCCTGGATTTTCCCACCAGTATCCCTTTATCTGCTGGGGCTGAGAAGGAAAACCTGTTGCAAGCATTGAGTATTTTCTGATGGCTCATCTGCTTAATTGTGGCTCTGCAGGATCAGATTTCTGGGATGCGGAGCAATTCCAACTGTTTCTAATGTTACGGCTCTGAGGACACTGCCAGCTGTGGAGGTGGCTGCCTGGGAGTTTTCCAGGGAAAAGCTTTCCTGGAAAGGAAGGAAAGGTGCTGCCAGCAGGTGATTTCTCCTGGTGGAGGGATATGTATGGAACAGGGATTGTGCTGCTGAGCCACACCTGGGGAAAAAAGCGGCACCGAGGTCTCTGCAGGAGGGGCTGGGGAGGAGTTTGGTGTCCCTGCCTGGGATGTGGCCACGTGCTTCTCCTGCCAAATTTCGGATTTTGACACCCGTGTTCCTGAGGCTGAGTGCTCAGGTTGGGATCCCTCCAGGATCTTTGGCCATTCCCACAGAGCTTGGAGCAAGGGCCATGCTGGCCACGAGCAGCTCTGTGCCTTGGGGAACCCATCTCCCTTCAAGCATGGCTGGGAGTAGATGGAATGCTCCTCTGGCAGGGAGCAGGACTCCCATTCTGGATGTTTCTGGAAGAATCTCCCCCCAGCTATGGAAATCCAGGTGTAACCACCCCGTGCCAGGATCTGCAGCAGGGAACAGGACAGGGATGCGCAGCATCATGGGAAGGGTGAGAAGGAAACGTTCTCCAGGTGTGGTTTGTCCTCCTGCTCTGTGTTTTGGGAGTTCTGTGGGAATGGAGGATGAAGGGTGGAGGATGAAGAATGGGAGGGTGGAAGATGAAAGATGGAGAGCGGAGAGTGAAGGGTGGAAGGTGGAGGGTGGAGGATGGAGAATGGAGGGTGGAGGACGAAGGCTGAAGAACAGAGGGTTGGAGGATGGAGATGGAAGATGAGGATGGAGGATGGACAGGGGAAGACAAAGTCTGGAGGGTAGAGGTTGGAAGGTGGAGATTGGGAGATGGAGACTGGGACAGGGCATTCCGAGGATGGGAGACGGAAGATGAAGGATCGAGGATGGAGAGTGGAGGGTGCAGAATGGAGGATTGAGGGCAAAGGGTGGAGAGTGGAGGATGGAGATGGAAGATGAGGATGGAGGATGGACGGTGGAAGACAAAGGATGGAGGGTGGAGGATGGAGGATTGAGGATGAAGGGTGGACAGTGGAGGATGGAGATTGGGAAATGGGAGATTGGGAGATGGAGGGTAAAGGATGGGAGAAGGAAGATGAAGGAGTGAGGATGGAGAGTGGAAGATGGAGGATGGAGATTGGAGGATAGGGATTGAAGGATGGAGGATGGGAGATAAAGGATGGAGGGTGGAGAAGGGAGGATTGAGGACCAAGGGTAGACAGTGGAAAACGGAGGGTGGAAGATGGAGGATTGGGAAGGGGAGGGTGGAAAATGGGGTTTGAGTTTGTAGGGTGGAGGGTGGAAAACACAGGATCAGGGCTGGAGAGTGGAGGATTGAGGATGAAGGATGGAGAGTGGAGGATGGAGGATGGAAGATGGAGAAGAGCCCGCCGGCATCTCGGGCTGGATTTTCCCTGCAGTTTTCCTGAGCCATCCTAAGGTGGCAGAGTTGCCGTCTGCTGCAGGCTGAGCCCTGGGCTGGCTGCTTTGCGATCCGAGGGGAGGAAAGGTATTCCAGGGAAACGATCATTTGTCTTGCAAAGCAGCCCCAGCTTTACGGGAGAGGAAAAGATCTGAGAGCAAATTAGCGAGTACTAATTACAAATGTGCCAGCGCTGGAATATTCAGGTCATTACAAATTTGTAACTCCCTTGGAATCGCTCGCTCGGCGGCAGCAGATGAGCAGATGGCGAGAGATCCTGGCAGCCGGTGTCCCACCCTGCCAGGGAAAACGGGGCTGGAATTGCGCCCTGCCCTGGGCCAGGTGCCACCCCACAGGGCATTCCCAGCCGCTGTGGGACGCGGATGTGCCACCTCCTCCTTGGCCATGGCGATTCCAACCGCACGGGCTGCAAAATCCATGGCGTTAAAGGCTGGAGGGAAGGGGTTGATGCCCCACAGCATCCATGGGATCCAGGAGCTGGAAGCGGAGTCAGATGGGGGTGGTTTGGCTGGAAATGGCCACCAAGCTGTGCCGGGGTCAGTGGTTCCTGTCAGGGCTCTTCCAATCCCTTCCCAACCTTCCAGGTGCTGCCAGAGCAGGAGGGATGCCTGAAACTGGGAACACTTTGTTTCCATGAGGAAAAATGAGGTGGAACCACTTTAGTTGTGCTGTCCTTATCACTGGAATTTAATTTCAAATAACGGCAAATTCTCTTTGACGTGGCTGGAGCCATTTCCATTCATCCTCTGCATTTCTGTGTTGGTAACATTTCGGATAAAAACTAATCCAGTGGGAAATCATCCTTAGCGCTTCCATGGAGCTTGTGATGGATGGAGTTGGGAGGTGACCTGGTTTTGGTGGAGGGCAGAGCCACACCACGAAACGGAGATCTTCAGCTCCTCTCTGGTTTATGCAGCCCAGGAAAGGGAACATTGCCTGGACATGCCTGATCCACCCTTTGGAGTGGGGAGTGTAGCAGGACAAAGCTGCTCGTAAGGAAAATTTTACTCCATAAGGAGCAAAAATTAGGATTAGCCCTGTCTGAGTTACAATTCCTTCTCTTCGCTCTCCAGGAAGCAACACTGATTCATCTATTTCCGTCTGGAAACCCTGGTCCTAATCCTTGCATCCCACCTGGAGAAATCCCGAGGAGTCAGGCCCAGCTCTCCAAAAGAAATGTGAAATGGGATGACCCTCTGGAAGCTGCACTCTACTGTTAGTGGTACAACAGCTCCCGGGGCTGTGGGAATGCTGCCAGGATAAACTCCTTGGATTTCGGGAGGTGGGGAGAGCTCCAGGAGGTGGAGGGCCGGGATTCCATCGTCTCCATGGGCATATCCAACTCAGCTCGGAGCCCCGGGAGGAGGAAAGCAAGCGTGGCTTTGGAGGCTGTGGCACGACGGGAATTTCTCAACGTGGAACAACTGGGGAAAAAAAGAATAAATTAAATAATTTGGGGCCCTGTCTTATCTGCTGTGAGACTTTGCAGTGCTCAATAAGCCGTGAAATTCCTCATTTCTCAGCAGGGATGCAGTGGGCGATTGCGCTGCCTGAAAAACACCCACAGCTCCCGCTCCGAGCGCGGAGAAACCAGGGAGAGACGAGCCTGGATTCCAAGGATGGAGAGGAAAATGTGGGTTTGGCCCTCAAATGGTTCTGAGCCGCCCCCCTTGGCTGCTCCAGGGCCCTCCTGGGTCACAAATATCTGGGAAGGGCGGGCAGTGCTTGCTGTCCTGAGGGTGCAAATTCCCTGGGAAAAGGACACCGCACCATTGTTGATGGATTTAGCTGCGGTTTCTCGCCCGTGGCAGTGCCTGCTGCAGGAGCAGTGGAAGCACAGGTTAATCCGGGAGATATCCACATTCCCAGGTTCTTGAGGGCCATCTCTGCTCACGGAGAGAGCCAGAACCACACAAATATCCTCAGTCCCAGCTCTGGGCTGTGCTGGATCTCCCAGGGACTTGGATAACCTCTCCCACTCCTCGTTCCATTGGCGATGCCCTCTGGAGAGCCCATCCAAATCCCTCCTGAGGTGACACCACCCAAAGGGCCGGAGCCGGAGGGATCCCGGTCCCATCCCCACCGTTCCTCCTCATTCTGCGCTTCCAGTGGCTTGGAGCAATCAGGCGTCCCGTTCTCAAGGACGTTGACAGATTATCCTCATCAGTCCCCTGCTGTGGCCGCCAACTTTCCCCAGATTAATCAGGAAAAGCAGCTCCCTGATTGCCGTTTCAACGGCACAAAAGATACATTTGTCTCGGGGAGCTCCCTGACGTTTCAAGCGGCCTCGAAGGAGCATTGCTGCCGCGCTTCCCGAGAAGCTGGAAAAGCGGGAAGGGAACGTTTGGCTTCGCGCTGTCGGTCTCCTGCTGGAGTCTGAAAATGCGGCGGCTCCTTGAGGCTGGCGTGGGGAGGGGATTTCATTGATGATATCAAACATAAACACTCGGTGCTGTAATTTGGCTTCTGATTCAGGCTCTCCACATCCTCCTGCTTCAGCCGCATTTTTCCCTCTGAGGAGGCGGGGAAAGCAGCTTCACCCCAGAGCCGAGGTGCTTGGGGTGTGGGGTGGCAGCGGCGCTTGGGTTTCCTCCTCCTGCCCTCCGGGGCTGGCGCTGCTCATGGAATGTTCATTTCCTGGTGACTCCATGGCTCGCTCCTGCTGCTGTTGGACATCAGGGAGCGACAAGGAGACACTGACCCAAACCTGAGGGTGAAATTTGGCCTTTGTGCATCGTGCGCTGCCAGTTCAGGTTTTTTGAACTGTAAGAGTGACTTGAAGGCGAGGAAATAAACATGGAATTCAATGTGGAGAATGGAATCACGGAATCACGGAATAGTTTGGAGTGGACTTTGAAAAGCCCATCCCATCCCACCCCTGCCATGGGCAGGGACACCTCCCACTATCCCAGGCTGCTCCAAGCCCCATCCAGCCTGGCCTTGGCCACTTCCAGGGATCCAGGGGCAGCCTCAGCTTCTCTGGGAATTCCATTCCAGCCCCTCCCCACCCTCCCAGCCAGGAATCCCTTCCCAATATCCCATCCATCCCTGCCCTCTGGCAGTGGGAAGCCATTCCCTGTGGCCTGTCCCTCCATGCCTTGGCCCCAGTCCCTCTGCAGGCCCTGCCAGGGGCTCTGACCCCAGTGTGACAGATCCAGGACTACTCCTGGAGCATTCCTTGAGGAAAGGCTGCCCAGAGGAGCACAGGAATCCCTCGAAGCGCCAGGATGAGCCCACCCAGCCCCTCCTTGCTGGGGAGCATCCAGCAAAACACCTGTGCGGTTTTACAAACCCCCTCGACGCTGCCAAACCTCTCCCAGCAGGATTCCCGCATCCCCACGCACCGTGAGGATGCCAGGCAGGTGGGATTTTGCTTCTCCAGGGTGTTCTCACTGCCTCCAGGGCTATTTAAAGCCTGCAGAGCTAAAAAAAAATCTGTTACTCGCCAGCACATGGTGTCTGTGCAACACCTCCCGCAAAGCAGGGCCGGGTGCTCCCTCGGGCGACGCTGGGCCAGGAATCACAGCCGGGATCCATGGATGCGTCCCTGGAAATGACTCCGTGGAGGGATGGCTGCAGCTCCCGGAGAGCTCGTCCTGCGTTAATTCCTGCGGCAGGTGATGCCTCTGCCCCGGGAGCCGCTCAGCACTGATGGCTCTGCCAGCGCAGCCTTTCCCAGCTCTTTATCCAGCCCTTTCCCAGCCCCTTCCCAGCCCTTTATCCAGCTCTTCATTCCAGTTATTTGTCCCGCCTCGGATGCATCCCCATGCCAATTTTTCCCTGTGGAAATGGGAATCATTTTGGAGGTGTCTGTAAGAGGCTGGTGGGGTTTTCCAAGTGCTCGTGGTCCCCCTCATTCCCACATTTCCTCCCAGCTTCTCCCTTCTCCCACGAGCTGGGAATCCTTCCGGTTTGAGTCCTTCAGGAATTGATTTTCTCCCCTTCCTCACGAATATTTGCTGACCTGCTCCCGTCTCGTTCAGGCGCTGACCTGGCTCCTCCCACCCTTCCCAGGACATTACAGCCTGATTTCCTTCAAAATTCTCCCTCATAATGTTCAAATCCCACATTCGGATTTGTTAATTCTCGTTAACACCAGAACATTTATTTCCGGAGAGAAAACAGCTCTCGGCAGACCACGGAGTGATGTGAGAGGAGAGGAAGGATCTGTTTCCATGGAATTTTATTTCTTTCGCTTACAACTTGACAGGAAGCTGCAACTGATTTTTGTTTTCTTGGACAAATAATCACAAATCATGGAATAGTTTGGGTGGAAAGGGATCTCTAAAGGGCATCTAATTCCAATCCCTGCCATGGGCAGCGACACCTTCCACACCTTCCACTATCCCAGGGTGCTCCAGGTTCTGGCCTTGGACACTTCCAGGGATGAGGCAGCCCCAGCTTCTCTGGGAAATCCATTCCAGGGCCTCCCCACCCTTACTGGCAAATCTCCTTCCTTATATCCAATCGAAATCAACCTAAATCCTGAATTTTAAAACCATTCCAGCTTGTCCTGCCAAAAAGTTTGTCCCCATTTTTCCTATGGGCCTTCCTCCAACTACTGTCTCCTTTTCCTCCTGGGAAATCTTTTTCTGGGGTGATCTTAGGGAATTCCGTGACGATGCAGGGAATTTCCCACACTCACGTAGAAAGCTGTATGGATATGCCATGGATTGGGATATCCACCTTTCCCATTGTGGGATTTCCCAGTCACGGATTCCGTCCTCTTTATCCCAAAACCAGCCCATGACAACATCTCTGTTTTCCCGAAAACCTCTGCTCCAAACTTCTCTGCGTGCCCTTCTCGCTTTAGGAATCGCTCCCCCCGTGGCTGCCAGATAAAAAGCGAAGATAAGGAACGGATTGACCCCGGCAGAGCATTTTTAGAGCAGAAAATTAAAATATGATGGATTTTTTCCCAGTTTTCTGGGTGAGAGCTGGGGATCCAAACCCTGCTGCGTGAGCTGGTGCCTCCCGAGTGATGGATGTGCTCGAGGAGGGCATGGCGGAGCTCCCAGGGCAGCTGGAATTGCTGGGGGTGGCACAGAGAATCCAGGGAATGCGTGAAGTTATGTTAAGCGGAGAGGCTGCGATCCCAGCACGTTGGGAGTGCCTGGAGCTGACCCCAAGCAGATCCCACAGCGGGGGAATGAAAGGTTTGCTGAGGAGACCACGGGGAATCGGGTGAAAAGTGGAATCCCGAAAGACTGAGGAGCTCAGGGAGAAAATTCCTGGAGAAATTTCCCTGGCGAGACCTCCAGTGTGGATTTAGAATCACGGAATCATTTGGGTTGGGAGGGACATCTAAAGGTCACCTCACCCACTCCCGACCTGAGGGACGCCTCCCACCAGATCCAGTTCTGAAAAGCATTTTGGATTTGCTGCAGATGTTTTCCAGGGCCATGGAACAAACGGGGCTGTTTGCTCCATTGTTTTTATTTTTCTGAGACGAAAATCCTCCCCGGAGGCCACACCTTTCCATAACCTGGCTGAGATGAAGGGAGGGATTCTAGAAGTGTGGGAATGCAGTGCCTGATGGGTTTGTAGGAGCACTGTTATTATTGTCCTTGGAAAACCCTCGGAGGACGTGAAAAGCTCGGGATCATCGCGGAACATCACCCTGCCCACGCAGCTTCCAGTCTGATTTTATTCTACCAGGGACATGTTCCGCCTTGGCTTGAGTGGATTTTTCCCAAGACAGAGAATTTGCCATTGGATTTTAAAGGAGAAAATGGGCTCTGCCGGGGCTGTTGGGGCATGTGTGTGCATCTTGAGAGGAATTCAGGATTTCAGATTTGTGGGAAGTTAGTTCAGTCCGTATTCTGGCATTCTTATTAGATAAATATTTATATATTTTTATATATATCTATATTTATATATTTTTATATATTTATATCTCTGCCCAGCGAAGCTGTGGCTGCCCCTGGATCCCCGGAAGTGTCCAAGGCCAGGCTGGATGGGATTTGGAGCACCCTGGGACAGTGGAAGGTCTCCCACGGCAAGGGGTGGGATGGGATGAGTTTTAAGGTCCCTTCCAACCAAAACCATTCCATGGTTCTGTGATCCCGTGACGGTTCCATTGGAATTAGTGACAAGCGCAGCTCCAAAACAATTAAATCCAAGGTCAAGGCCACGTCAAAACACACCAGAACTGCGATGAAACGTTTAAAGGAGCTAAAAAATAATCAAACCTGATTAAAATCACTGGATCTCTGCTTCATTTGCTCCTGAGCCACTCCTCTCATTTAATTAGAGCTTTGAACGCCGCCACAAAATTGAGGATCATTTTCCAAGAGCAGTTTTGGCTTGGTAGGTGCCATTTTCCACCGTTCATTTTTCCCTGGAGAGGCTCTCAAGAGGAATTCGCCTCTCTGGATAAACACGGGAAGAACCAGGACTTCCACCAGCTAGGAAAAAAAAAACAAAACAAAAAAAAAAAACCCGTGGCCATTCCTTACCGACCGCATTCACCTGGAATCTGGGGGTTGTTTTTGGATGCGGGATCCCCTGCGATGCTCCCGGTGCCAGCTGGTGCTGTCGGGAGCTTGGATAAAACCATTTTCCTCATGAGGAGCGTCCCCAGCATCTCCCCTGCCCTCGCAAACTGTTATGCAAATAACTCTCGCTGACAGCGCAAATAGATCCGTTTGGGTGTCGCACTAATTGATTTTCGCTCATTAGGAGCGATTTCGGCCTAATTTGATGGGGAAGTGTGAAACTCCTCCCCCCGGCAGCAGGTTGGGTGTTTGTGGAGGCATTAGGGAGGTGTTAATTAGGCCCGGCTCTGTCGCAGTGATGGTTCTGGGAAGAATCACGGGCGCCTGTTGCTTCCGGGGCTTTGTCCAATTAAATTAATTACCTGGAATGTGGCACCTATGGATGTGAGGGACACGTGGATGCGTGGCTTTGTCCCTGCCTCAGGTGGATTCGGGGAAGCTGGAAGTGCAAAACTCGGTGGGATCCACCCCTTGGAGCGAGGTCTGCTGCCTTGGATTGTCCCACTGGAACCTCCCTGTCTGGAAACACATCCACCACTCGATTCCTCAAGTGAAGGAGAGACTTTCCTCTGGATTTGCTTCCCAGGGGGTTTGAGGGTCCGAGATCCTGGGAAAAACAGGGTTGGATTTGACGGATCCGTTGTTTGCGCACTCAGAACACCCTCCGTGGTTCGGGAGCCAGCAAATGTCCAAAAATCCTTCTTTTTTTGCCACTGGAATGCCAAAACAGCTGCTCGGTGTCTCCGGGGTGGGTTGTCCCAAGTGTTCCCAAGGATTTTCTGGATCCAGAGCTGTCTGAGGGCTGGAATGTCTGCTTTGCTCTAAATCCGGACGCTTCCAAAACTGTTTGCATTGCACTTGAACCCAAGCCAAATTCTTTCAGCCTTACACGAGCAAGGACAGGTTTTAAAATAAGATTTTCAAAAGCATTGTTTTCCTTCCAAAAAAAAAAAAA
>VZRN01006444.1:514250-525870 GCA_013397935.1 Dasyornis broadbenti
AAACAACCCAAAATCCAGCACGGAGATGGAAAACAGAGATGGAAAACAGAGGTGAAAATGGGGAACCTTCCTGGTGAAGGTGTAGGGAAGAAGGGCAGATTTTCTTGGAGATGGACTAACAGGGAATGGGGCGTTTGGTGCTTTAGGAAGGTTCATCCTTTTGGCTGGAAAAAGCCTAAAAACTTCCTGCCTGTGGTTGTTGTTTTCCCTTAAACCCGCTGTGCCCTCAAGGACATGGGGAATTCACGGCCATCAGGAATTCTACATCACTAATTCCGGGACATGAATCTTGGGAAATGGGCATCTCATCCCAGAGATTCCAAAAAAAAAAAAAAAAAAAGGGACTGAGGAAAGGCAAGAATTTAAAAAACCATCATCAACCCTCCTGAGCACTGCCCCCCACCCACTCCCATCTCCACGTTTCCCTCAGGAAGGGGCCAGGGATGATAAAACTACGGATTAAAAGGTGATCAAATCACCGGTGGCCTGTTCCGTATGACGAGGGTGATGCTCCCCTGACCCACCACCGCCCGTTCCCGGCTGCGGGAGGGATTTGTGCATCCCTCACCGAGCGGGCAAAGGCTGTTCCCCCACCTCTGCTGGCTCTAATCCACAGCAAGGGGCCCCAGCTCCCTCCTGCTCACCACCCCTGCCTCCTCTCCCTAAACAAATGGGTGTGGGGAGGTTTCAAAGCATTGGGAATTCTGGATTTTCCCTCTGGAGCCTGGTGTGGATTGCTCCTTTGGCAAGCTGGGACGTGTTGGTGCTGGGACAGGACTGGGAGAGTCATGGGCTGGGGGTTGATGATTCAGTGCTGAGCCCAGCAGAGCAGGAATTCAGGGATGTAATCCCACATGGCTGGAAACCTTGGGAATTTGCTAGGAAATTTCCTCACTGCTGGAGAGAAGGATTTGGGTCCCGGCTCTGTTTCTTCCATGCCAGGCTTCAGGAAAAAAAGAAACGGCCTCGAGTTGCACCAGGGGAAGTTTAGGAAGCGACCTTAAAACCCATCCCAATCCATGGGCAGGGACACCTCCCACTATCCCAGAGTGCTCCAAGCCCCATCCAACCATTAAAGGTCCCTCCCAGTCCATCCCTTCCATGATCCTACAATGCTCTGGAGAAGTTTGGACAGCAGGACAGCCGTCCAAACAGCCGACAGGGATGAGGGGATGAGGCAGGACTACGTGGGAGCCCATGGAATTTTGGGCTTTCATGGACAGAAACAGAGCAACACGGGAGGAGAGGCTGAGGATCTGTGGCAGGAGGGACACGGAGACGGTAGCGTCCCTCCCGAGGGACAGCGGGACACTTAACAGAGAATGATCCTGATCTATCCAGGATAATTTATTCAGTATTTTAATATTAGATATGTATTATTTAATAAAATTTATTTGCTCCCACAGCAAAATGTAACTCGGTGTCAGCGAGCACGAGCAGCCCCGTTATTGTCTATTCCGTTTTTAATCCTTTTTGTGGATTGAGGCCCAAATTAGCGCTGGAGTCAGGGGTGCATCCAAAGCGGACGGATTTATTTCTACATAAAATCCCAGCGTTATTTCCTGGCTCGGTGGGAGCGCGGGGTGCCACAAACACCCCAACACCAGGGAGCTGCGAGCCGATGGGATGCGGGCACAGGGGGGATGCACCCCGGAATGAAACCCACGGCGCTTTTATCGCCAGGCGAGGCGGACTTTTGATCGTCACCTGCTCTTCTCGCCGCACGGCGATGTGCTTCCGACGAGAACAGAGGGCGAGCGCTTGCCCGGGGGCCCCAGCCTTGCTTCCCACGCGCTGGCGCTAGTTAAGGTGACGCGTGCGCACCTCGGGCCGCGTGTTCCGGCAGGAATTCGGGCTGGGGTCGGGAGCCGTTGTGCTGATTTTTATGGGGCGATTCCCTTTAGCATCTGCCTGTCTGTGCAGCAGCGCCCGCCGCTGAGGAAGGCTCGGCTGCCTGAGGAAGTGCCCGGTAATTACTGCTGGAGTCAAACAGGGGCGGTGTCCAGGTGGACTCAAAGGGAGCGTTTCCCAGGAATTCCTGGGGCCGTTCGAGCAGTGCTGAAACAGAACTAAAAGGAGAATTGTCGTGGACTGTCACACCGAGGGCGGTGAGGCGCTGGTGGAGAAGCTGTGGCTGCCCCTGGATCCTGGAAGTGTCCAAGGCCAGGTTGGATGGGGCTTGGAGCAGCCTGGGATTGTGGGAGGTGTCCCTGCCCGTGGAACTGGATGGGCTTTAAGGTCCCTTCCAACCCAAACCATTCCAGGATTCCGTGTTCTCAGCACAAGGAGCCACTTGGCCTCCAACTGTGCATCCCGAATCCCCACGCCGAGGGGGCCCATCCAGCTCCCTCCAGGCCCTGCTGCTTGCTCTTCCCAGCTGTGCCTGTGGGCAAACAGAAATCCCCAAAGCTGCTGGTGGTCGATCAGGAAAAGCTCCCTGGCCAGGGAGTGCAAACAGCTCGGGAATGCGCGCGGTCCGTGACCACAGGAATGAGAGCCACGCGGGCTGCCTGGGCCAGGAACCTCTCTCTCGATGCCTTCAAACCAAAACAAAATTCCCTGGGCTTGGAAGGGGAGTGGGAGCAACGTGCGGGGTCCCCAGGAGCAGGGAATGCAGGAATGTGGGCTGTGCTCCCTGGGGAAGGCTGCTTGGGTTTGAGGCAGCTCCATGATTTTGGCGATGGCAAATAAGGCTCAACATTTCCTTTCCCCTTTTTCTCGCCACAAAAACCGGGAATGCTTTGGAGGGTTGGAACGGCTTCGTGTGCACGACTTTGTCGTGAAGCAGAATTTCCCCCAAACCTTAATTTTTAAAAATAATTAATCCTGGGAATTTTCCTTTCCCCCTCCTCTCCTGGCTGCGCCGAATTTCTGGATTGTTTCCATTCTGGTCCTACAAGGAGTCGCTGATGTCAGGATCAAAGCGAATTTGGGGCGCTTTGTGTGGGTTTAGTGTCCCTTGTCCCTTTTCTTTTATCTCAGCTCGGAAGGGAATGAAAGATGAGTCCCTGGTGTTATTCCCAAGGGAAAGGCATTCAGGGAAGCCGGAGGAGAAATAAAATCCAAGCCTTTGGGGCGTTTGAAATGGCAGTGAAAAAAAAGAGGGAGCCAAGCCTGGGGAGATGTGAGGAGCGAGGGAGGGACAACAGAGGAGGCATGAAAGGAAAACTGGGAGAGAGGGAAAGGGAATGAGGCAATTAAAGGCAGGGTTGGTCTTGCAGGACCCTCTCCTGCATCCGTGCCTATGGAAAACCGGCCTTGGAAGGAATTCCTGTCCCCCTTGTGCACTCCCAGCTCCCTGCCGGGGTTTGGCCACGGCCCCAAAGGGTGAGGATCCAGGTCCTGAGGCACCGGATCCTTGTGGGATTCTGGGTGTCGGGCTGAGCACAGCCTCCTACAAAACACGGGATACGAGCCTTCCCTTTTCCATCAGCGGTTTCCCAGGGATCCCAGGAAAATCCAGCACCAGCCAGCTCAGCAGCACCTGTGGGACAACACCCAGGGGCCAGAAGCTCCCCAGTGCCAAAATCTGGGGCTGTTGTGGCCCCAGGGTGGTGATTTTACACCTCTTGCTCCTTTCCCCATGGGGCTGGACAGGAGAGCTCTGTATCAGCACCACGCCTGAGCGTTCCCTGCAGAGCTGGAAGGATTTTCCCTGTCCCGCGAGGAATTCTGCGCGGCGACCGTCCCAGGAATGCCTTTGGAGCTCCTCTCTGCGGGGTGAGGCTGTGCCGGGAGGGAGCTGTGCCCCCTGGCTGCCACAATCCTGGTGGGAATACGGGTGGGAAAACATCCCTGTTTTCCTCATCCTGAAAAAGAGGGAGAATAGGCAAAAGCTGGAAAATAATCCCAAATCGACACATAAACGATTTTGCCTCCTGTGAACTTCAAATCATGGAATTAAGGCTGGAAAAGACCTTTAACATCCTCAAGTCCAAGCTCCAACACTGGTAAACATTTGTGGGTTGGTGAGCGATGGTGAATCTCATCCCAGGGCACGGAACTATCCGGGATAAGAAGAAACAGGAATTCCCTTCCCATGAGGAAGGATGGTGGGTGCCAAATATTTCCCGCATTTCCCAATCCTAGCAGAAATGCCATTCCCCCCCACAGCGGGCTGTTTGTGGGATTTCCAGCTGCCTTTCTGCTCGGGGTGGGGGGGAGCAGAGCTGACAGGAAAAACACGGAAAATAAAAATTCAGGAGAACTTCTGCAAGAGATTCCGGAGCTTTCTCATCAAAGGTGGCGATATTTTAATGCCTTGCTCGATGTTTACACGGTTTTATCTCTGTTTTCCATTCTTGAGCAGCTCCTGGGGCTGGTTGTTGTTAGAGCACATCCCAGGGTCTGAGGCACTTCTTGATCCACACAAAACCAGGGAATTATTTCCCACCGAGGGGAGAGAGGCTGCTGCACGCAGCGGGTTTGATAAAGCGGGGGTTGTAGGGGCATCTCCTGGAGC
Organism: Dasyornis broadbenti; assembly: GCA_013397935.1. Classification (NCBI taxonomy): domain Eukaryota; kingdom Metazoa; phylum Chordata; class Aves; order Passeriformes; family Dasyornithidae; genus Dasyornis; species Dasyornis broadbenti. Next base: position 518,713 of record VZRN01006444.1, read on the forward strand.
TGCTTTTGGGGTCCTCGTGTGGGGGGAAAGCGCTGCGGAGCGTTTACAGTTCCTGCTGGGAAGCCCTTCTCGTTTTCACTTCTCCTCGCAAAGCTCAGGCGCTAAAAACGCTTCGTCCTGCTTGAGGAGCGGGGTGCAAAAAGCCCTGAAATTCCCTGGGGTTTAAAAACAGGGAGGTAAAACACCAGGAATGACGCGCAGACAATAGGAACGGTCTGGTTAAGCAATTTATCACCTCCTTTTCCAGGCTATTCCCACTGTGTGCTCGCATTTCCATCAGGGATGACAGCGCTGGCAGAGCGGGAGAGGAGAGGACGGATCCGCACAAATCTCCCTGCTCCGGTGTCGTTCCCGGCGATGGCAGATCCATCACGAGGGATGAAGGATCCCGATATCCACCTGATTTATATCCCAGCTGGAAAAATGGAAACGAGGCTCGGGGGAGCTCCTCCTGATAAATCCCAGCCTTATCATCCCAGCTCCACCGGGGTCGCTCCTTTTCTCCCGGAGATTGGCAAGAGCCAAGGAGATATTCCAGAGCCAGGATGTTTATGGGAATAAATGGCAGTGTCTTGGTGAGGATTAGAGGGAAAAACTTCGGGAATGATGAAAAAGACAACCTTTGGTATCCTTTTAGTAGGAAATTATGGAGCCAGCGTGGGCCTAAAGCAGGGATGGAGGGGAGGGAGCGGGGAATGCTCCGACGTTTCCCTTGGCAAACCAGCGGCGCTGGAATACCCAGGGCAACAACAAAAGTCAGCGCGTACAATGCTCTGGTTTCCAGGGAAACCCAACCTTGGCCTTTGGTCCCGTGTTTCAGCGGGTTCCATTATCCTCCCCGGGTTTGGGATAATGAATTGGCTGTTGATGGATGCTGCCGCCTCGGAGCCGCCCCTTTCCCCTTCGCCAAGGTTTCCGCCGTTTCCCGGCCGGGCCGGGATGCTGGGATCGCTGGAGGAGGACTGGGAGCTCCGAAGGGATGGATGTCCCTGTGGAGGGGCTTCTGCATCCAGACTGTGGAATTTTGGGGGCCTGCCAGAATCAGTTGAGTTTTTTGTTTCGTTCTCTGAATAAAGAAGAGAGGCTGGGAGAGCTGGGAGGGTTCAGCCTGGAGAAGGGAAGGCTCCAGGGAGAGCTCAGAGCCCCTGGCAGGGCCTGAAGGGGCTCCAGGAGAGCTGGAGAGGGACTGGGGACAAGGGATGGAGGGACAGGACACAGGGAATGGCTTCAAACTGGGAGAGGGGAGGGTTGGAAGGGATTTTGGGAAGGAATTCCTGGCTGGCGGGGGTTGTGTGTGTGCGGACAAAGAACCCCGGGAGGGGATGGAAACACATTCCCAGCCCCAAATCCCTGTCTGCTCCTCCCTGGCCTCACAGAGGCCGCTCATCCTTTAAATCTTGGCCACCTCCTCTGCTCTTTTCCTTCCCTTTTTTTTTCCAAACCCCCTCAGGCAGATTTTTCCCTGAGTCACTCGGCAGCAGCGTGGGCCAGGCTTTGACAAGTGACTCATCACTCCGAGTGCTGAGGGCATGAAACGTTAAATCAGAGATGAAACACCCGACACATTCCCAAAACAAATCCCTCCAAGGTGTCTCCCAAAGTGGCTCCTAAAAGGGAAATGTTTGCAATTCAATCGTTTTACAAAAATGTCGCCTTCCGTGCTGAGGGGCAGAGCTTCTTTCATCTTCCCTTGGTAAATACTGGTGGTGGATTTGGGGAATCGGAGAAAAATTCACTGTTTCACCTCATAAGTGAGCCAACAATGAAACAATTCGCTGGAAAAGTGTTGGTTCTATTTCCCCTGTTAATTACATGGCTTGCGATGGCTGTAATAACCCATAAAATCCCCCAAAAAACCCTGAATCAAATCCCGTCTGGGTATGGGAATGACTGGGGTCTGCGCAGTTCTGGGAATCGCTGAGCCCACAGCTCACTCCTCAGGCCGGTTCCTGGATGCTTCCCACAAGTATTTCGTTTTGCGAGCCGCACGTTCCCGTTTCCCCCCAGTTTTTGTATCCCTTCCTTCTAAACCCAGCGAACCGCGTCACCACCGAAGGGCTTCTCGCGTGACGGTTTCGTTCCGAAACAACCCTGAGGGGACGAAGTTCGGAGCAACCCAGAACTGCTCTTGATTTACTGCAAACATGATTAACATTTTATCTGAGGTCTTTTTTTTTCTTTTCCCCCGAGGTCTTTTATCTCCCTCTGTCCTTTGCCGCTCCGTGTTTTCATCCTGCACGTAAAAGAGGCTTTTTGGGGGTTGTTTTATTTTCTGGCACTTTAGCAGTGCGAAGGTGCTGGTGGAGGATTGAAATTCCCTGAGAGCTTCCCCTCGGTTAATCACAAGTTTTATCATCTTGAAAGCCGGGCAGAGGAGGGCTGGGTACCGAAGGAGGAGAAGTGCAAAGTGCGGCGCGTTTGGAAAGGGATTGGGATGAGTTACATCCAGTTCCTCCCTGCTGGGCCATCCCGGGCTTTCCGCCGGGAAGGTGACGGGTTTGTTTGGATTTGTAACTGCTCCAGGCTCCAGGGTGAAGCCCTTTTCCCCTCACATTTTCATCTGTCACCAGAGCAGCCAAGCTCATTCCTTAACTCCTTTCCTCGTGCGTCGCCGCTATCCTCGGAAAAGCCGCCTCGGAAAAGCCGCCTCGGAAAAGCCGCCTCGGAAAAGCCGCCTCGGAAAAGCCGCCTCGGCACCGGAGGAAGGTTTATAAACGGATGGAAGGAGCTGCTGTCTCCTCTGAACCCCGCTGTAAGTGTCCTGTAAATAAAGGTGAAATAACAAACAGCCCTGGAAATCGCTTAACGAGGGTTTCTGCAGCTCCTGGCGGCTCTTCCTGGGAATTTCAAGCTCCATGAAATGAAACTTAACAGCACGGAGCCTTTTATTTTCCCAATGTTTCCAACAGCTCTCGCTGTGGATTCATCCTTCACCGAGGCCTGTGGCTTTTACATCCCTGGCATGATGATTCCCTCATAGAAATGGTAATATCCCGGCTTTCATGGGCAATTCCAGCTGATTGGATCCTGGTTTTAAATCATTCTTCTCTCACCGAGAAGGAAATCGGTCAGGACCACGCCTGGGCGCTCCCGGTGATGCTCAGTTTTGGGATAGCTGCTCCTAACACGTGGGATTTCAACCCAGAGCTCTGCTTTCCACCCTGGGAAGGTGCAGTGGTGCTTGCATGGATCAGGTGTTTCAATAGTAATAATAATAATAATAATAATAATAATGGAAGTATTTGGCACATTTGGAACCCAGCATTTCCTTCCCGAGCGCTCCGGGAAAAATAATTCCATCCCAGACGGGTCCCTTGAGGGGAATATTTCCATGGCAGAATTATGGACACTTAGGAAAGCTGACAACAAGCACTTGGAATTGGGTCCTGGCTGGGATAATTGGACCCTGGCTGGTGGGAGGAGGGGGGAAAGGGATGGCAGAGAGGGAGCGTCCGTGAGGAAAACACAGCTGCTGCTGAGTTTCTGGGATTTTCCAAAGAAACGCATTTCCCTCTTTGGTTTTGCTTCCCTCACTCCCAATGAGTTCAGGAAAACCGCATTTCCTTGCTCCCAGCCTTGGATCACAGCTGTTCTGAGCTGAAGTGGTGGGAATTGCATTAAATTAGGGATAAAGCCTGTAACAGCTTTTGCATCCCGGTGCTTCAGCAGGGGAGCTCATTTTCCCTTGGAAATGCTCCTATTCCCTGGAATTACTGATCCAGGCAGGGAAGAGCTGGTGCTGGGCTGCTGCTCCTCCGACTGCAACTGGCAGCCCTTGGGAGAGCCACAAATCCATGAGTTTTTCCATGGTCAGGAGAAAGTTTGGATGCACAAGCCCTGGGACGGTCCCAAGCTCTGCATTCCAGTGCAGATCCCGGCACGGCAAACCGGGATAAACCAGGAAACCCCTCAGACTGCAACGAACCCGTTCTTGTTTCCAGGGAAGGGGATCCATTAACGATCTGCGGGATAAGCGGGATCCATCGAGGGTGACGAGCAGCTTCCACATGGGATGGGTGCTTCCAGGGCTGTTTCCAAGTGGCTGCAGCAGGGCAAGGCTGTAACCTGGGGTTCCATGGAATTCTCCAGGCCGTCACCTCCAGGAATTTGGATTTCACGGCTCGGGGGTAACTCCTGCCTGGCTGGAGCAATGGAATGGCTGAGCATGGGATGATCCAGAGGGTGTGGGGATCCTCAGGGGCTGTGGTGTCCCCTTCCTGTGTGCATGCCCTGCTGAAGGACCCTAATGATCATTCATTAATTAACCCCGGGAATTAAGTGCTGTCCATCCACTTCCCAATCCCTGAGGAGCAGGAAATCGCGCTGCCAGCAAAGCTTCTTCATTTCCCCATCCTGGCGAGGAGATCTTGGAAGAAAACACCGTGGGAGGCCGCTCCGGGGGTGGATTCATCAGCAAAGCGCTTCCATGCTCAACGAAAAGACGGGAAGAAGCATCTTCTCTCAAGGATCCAGGGAATGGGCTGTGACTCAGGAGCCCTGAGCGGAAAAGCCGCTGCCACCTGGCTTCATCCCAGCACCCCTGCCCGAGGCAGCCCAGCCGTGCACGGAAAACCTGCCCCGGATGCGGCGCTGCCAACGGAAGGGTGGCATCGCCTGCCACGGTCCTGAGCCAGCGGAGAGGTGGCATCGCCTGGCACGTTCCTGACAGGACGGCCCGCCTGCCATTTCCCTTCGGATGCAGCGTGCAGGAGGCTTGGGGAGGCTGGAGAAACCTGGGAAGATCAGGAAGGCGGCGTTGCCCCTGGAAGTGTGGGGGTTGATCCGTGTCCTCCTCGGTCATCCATCCTTTTCCTGTGGAGCCAGCGGGCTGGGGTGGGCTTTGCTCCCAGTTAGCCACGAAAATAATCTGGGAAAACACATTTTGCGTGTGCAGGAAGAGTTGGAGTTAATGGAACACAACCCTGGCTCCCAGACTAATCCAACATTTGCATTCCTCTAACTTCAGTAATTTCCCAGACTTTGGATCCGGCTTCAACGAGCGCATAATTCCTTGTTTTCCTGACGAGGAGTGTGGATTTCACAAAGCTCCCTCCACTCGGTGAATTCAAGGGGAAATGTTTCTCCTTCATATCAATCAAGCTCTTTCAAACGACTCAAGTTCATTTCACGCTCTTCTCCTTGATTTCTGTGCCTCGTGATCAGCAGGAAAAGCAAAGCTCGGAAATAAAACCCAGCTTGTTTGGCAAAAATAGAATTTGCAGAAGCCGAATGGAATTTTAAAGCTGGTGCCTTCTTTTGTCCCGTTTTTGGGGCAGGAATAGGCAGGAGAAGGGTGAAATGGGGAGGATTTTCTCCTGCTAATCCAGGTGCCCACCCGGAATGCCGCTTCCAGATGTCCTGGGGGCTCTTTTCACCTCCAAAAGACAAAGCCCATCCAATATTTTGACCAGCAGCAGGAAATGCTTCACTCCCTGGGGAGTCTGGGCTGCGCGGTCCCAAACCTTTGGCACCTCCAGGTACTGCTTGAAACGGATTGGATTTCTCATGGAGAGGCTGGCGATCCTGGGAGAGGCTGGAAAAGAGCTCCAGGACAAGCACCTGCCATCCCACGTGTTTGCTGAGGCACAGGTGAGGATCAAGGGACAACATTCCTTCAGTCATCCCACTGGTGACAGCCATGGATTGCAGGATATTCCCAGCATCCCCTCCCACTGAGGGTCTCAGGAGCTGCTTTCCGGTATAAAAATCTTTGGTTCCACTGGATCCTGCCATTGGGAAGGCAGATTTGGAGACGGGAGAAGGGGCAGAAGGAAGAAAAGTACGGGGAAGAAACTACAAATAGGAATAGCCTATGGAATGATGTGGAGGGGCTGAGTGTCCACGGTCATCCCAAAAATCTCCACTCTGCTATGGCTGCATTTTGGAGAGCCAAGGAAAGCATCTCAGAATTTTGGATCAAAAGGTTCTTCTGTCTCTCTTCTCCATAGATTAAAGTCTGGCTCTTTTTTTTTTTTCCCCCCCCGGGAAAAGCTCATTTGGCACACTGGAAAATAGGATGCGTTTCCCTTTTCCCATCTTTATTTATCTCGGCTCGATTCTAATTGTTCCTGTAAACCTCAGTTCCCGGGGGGCACTGAAACCAAAGGGAATCTCTCCAATTCCAACCCAATGCTCCATTGCGTCCTTAAATCTCTTTCTTGGCCACTGTTTCGGAAACCTGCCGTTCTTTTCTTTGATGTTCCTGCTTATTGCTCACGGAAGCAGGGAAAAGAGGCTGCTCCTCTCCCTTTTCCCCTTCTCCAAGACACAAAATGAGCAGCCTCCTTCCCGGCTTTTGTCAATGATCACCGGCTGCCATCTCCTATCAAAGCGCTTCCAGGGCTGACATAGCGGAAAAAATGGGAAAGGACCAGGAGAGGAGCATCCCATTCGGCAGGGAGCACTCAGCACCCGCGCCTCGCTGCCTGAGGGGCAGCTCTGCTCCCGGGAAAACCCGCCAGAAACAAAGGGAAAAGGCAGGAGCTCCACGCGGTCCATCCGCTGCTCATTTCAGCAGCTCCGGGATCCGCGTTGCGCGCATTCCGAACGGACACGGGGTGGTGGTCGGAATAAACACGGGCCAGGGAACACCGGGGCAGGGCAATTTCCCTCCATCCTTAATGGATTTGCGCCGTCCTGGCGGGCAGCAAAGCGTCCGAGTGTTTTCCTGGCGGGATCCGTCTCGCCGCGGGGTCAGCGCGGGGACCCTCCCAGCGCTGAAGAGCAAATTCTTCACGGGCCAGATGCTGCCGCCTTTATCCTCGCTAAGTGGTGCCTCCCCCAGCCCCATCCAACGGGAACGGATCCCGCCGGGATGCGGGAGCCCGCGGGGGGTCCCTCGGAGCCGCGGCCTCTCGCTTGCTCATTTTAATGGGGGTTTGTTTGGAGCAAACCAAGGAGTTGCTCCTCTTCCCTCAAGTGACGAGGGAAGGAAGAACAAAGCCAGCAGCCCAGCACCACGGCAGTTTGTTCCTAAATGTGTTATCCGTGGATATTTTTATGCAGGATTTTTGGCTAATTACGGCATGAAAGACCAGCTATCGCTTTCCAAAGTCTTTCCGCATCCTTCCCTAAATGCATTAATTCCCTTTATCTCAGCTCCAGGGCAACATTTGGGCAGAACTCCTTTTAATCTGCCTTTCTTTAATTTTTCTTCTT
>VZRN01006444.1:525937-541870 GCA_013397935.1 Dasyornis broadbenti
AGCTAAATATTTGGCAGCACTTTAAATAATCGCCTCGAAATGCATCCCTACTTCTCACTGCCCCTTTCCGAAGGCTTCCCACAGCCTTTCCCAAAGAAGCTCTTCCAAAAAAAAGTTATAGCCACGCTCTTTTAATGCTCTGCCTGGAGTAAATTCCAGCAAAAATATAAAACAACAGGAGAGCCTCACCTTTTCAATGTTCAATATTCACCATGGATTATTACTGCGACGTCGAGAGGAAAGCCACCAGATTTCCATTTATCTCCTCACCTACCAGGAATCAGGGGGATCATTCCCATCCCAGGTACAATATGGAAATAAATGACAAAGGAATTCCAGGGATTTCAAGAGCCGAGCACTCGGAAATCTCCAAGATCCACCTCGTTAGGTTAATTGAGCGCTTATGGTTTCCGCAAACCGGGAAGGAAAGATGGAAAAACCATGGAAAAGCGCCCACTGAACGGCTGCCCTTTTCTGTGTGTTATTTACATGACTTTAGGGATTGATGGTGGAATCCAGGAGAGAGGGGAAAAACGGGAAAAATCCCCAACCAGCTCATGGAAAAGCCAAGAACTCGGCAGAGGACCCGCCTTTATCTTTTGCAATACAAGGAGCTGTTAAATACCTTTATCCCAGGTTCAAGGCAATATTTAGGGACAACTCCTTTTATTCTGCCATTTCCCCCCTTTTTTAGTAAACGTTTGGCAGAACTTGGAATATTCACCTTGAAAAGGGGCTGCACTCGGATTTTCTGCTCCCCTTGTATTGGTGAGAGACTTGAAATGGGCGTTGGGCTGGGTCTGCGAGGTTTTGAAAAGATTTCGGGAATTTTTTTGTTTTCAAATGGACACTGTCGGAGTTATCCCAGCGCAAGGGGAAAGAGAAGTCGTGCTTTTGGGAAGCAGGACATTGAGTGGCTCGGCATTGGCCACAGCAGATGTTTAGAGCCGTGATTCATTTCTCTTAAAAGATAATCACAGAATATTCCCAGCTGGAAGGGACCCACGAGGATCATCCAGTCCAACCCTTCCATGGGGATGGATCCCACAACTTCCATTTTAACTCCAACCGACTGAGCTCATCTCAGGGCAATGCGGGACCACTGGGATGAGGGCTGAAAAAAAGAGGGGAAATGGATCTGAGTGCCCTTTCCAAGCCGTTCTTCATGTCCTCAGATATTTTTGTGCTCCTTTATCCCAGCTCACTGGGAGCCATCCTGGTTGTGCGTCCCGCGTTCTCTCTCTGCTGTTTCCTTCAGATCCTCCCCTCCACAGGAACATTTTCCATGTCTGTCACGGGCCTGCTCTCCCGGAGATTGCCTGGAGGCTGAACTTTTGTGTAATAGATTTTGACACCCCATATGGCCCTCGCGGATCTCTGCGGCACGAGCTGCAATCCCGCTCGCGTCGCCGGCAGCTCCGGTCTCCGGGAGCAGCCTGGCTTTCCCTCTTCCGCGGCGAGATCCGCGTTTGGGAAGATTAATGTGCCGATCAGGCGCTGGCGAGGAGCTGCAGTAAATGACCTAATAGGTCATTCCATCCCTAATTCCCGTGTTTTATTAAGAGGGATTCTTTGTGGCGGCGGCGCTGATTTGTCGGAGCTGTCACCGCCGAGGGAAGGCGGGAGAGGTGGCACTAACGGTGTCATCGAAATCCATCTTTTTTTTTGGCACCTCTGCCCCTGTGAATCACGGGGACCATCTGGAGAGCGGGCGCGCTGCCACGCCGGCAGATGGGCAGGGGTGCACGGAGCGAGGAGCCCGTGGATGATTAGCAAACGTGCCGTGGGGCCAGCGCTTCCAGCAGGAATATCCAAACGGCTTCCCGGAAGGAGCTCCAGGTTTTGCGGATGGAGACAGGCCGTTTAGCTCCCGAAAAACAGCCAAAATGCTGTCCCTGGGCTGAGTGGCGCCAGGGTGAGGCGGGAGGGGAAAGCCAAGGATTGTGGCACCAGCAGGTGCCGGTGGTTTGGCACCACCGTGGGATCCTCCTGGAGGCGCTTCGGAGCACAGGGAGGGATCCTCTTGGAGCCGCATCCCGAGGTTTTAATGCCCGACAATTTCACGCGCAGTTGGCCGAAACATTCATGATTATATCTAAGTTTATACATATATAAAAAATAGAGAATGTATCTAATTATAATTCCTAATTATCCCAACTTCTTTCCATCCCAATGGGAGCGTTTGCCTCCAGGCCTCGTTCCCGCAGCTGGGACACAAACACAGACAAGGCCCTTTGTGCTGCCACGGAATATTTTTAGCAGGTCATCCATTGCTCCGCAATTTCTGCTTTCCCAGGAGACATGGAAAGCTGTTTTTCTCCTCACATCCAATTTATTTCTTTGGAATCCAGACCAAGCCAAACGTTCTCCACCTGGGGACAGCGTGAGTGGCACTGGAGGTGGCTTCTCCGTGGATGGGGGGCCCTGGGGGTCTTTTCCTCCTTCTCCTCACACCAGGCCCCTTGGATTTAAGCAAATTTTGTGGGTTTAGGCCCAAGGCTTGTGTGCAGAAAATCCTCGTTGCGCATCCGATTTGGAATCCTTGCCCCCTTGGAGAGCGGGGAAATGGTGAGGACGCCGCGCTCATCCGAGGATGGGCTCCCAGCCGTCCCAACGGGCCGGGATTTATCCTGGATCCCAGCTGGAGCTGAGGTGGCTCAGCTCGGCCCATGCCACGCTGGTCCTGGCCCCCCGAGCCTGGCCCCCTTGGATTTATCCAGATTTGGTGGGTTTAGGCCCAAGGCACGAGCGCAGAAAGTCCTCATTGTCTATCCAGTCTGGAATCACGGCTCCCTTGGAGAGCAGGGAAAAGGGTGAGGATGGGTTTTGTTAACACTGCAAGGCTGCCCAGCTGGGAAGGATTTGAAAGTCTTACAAATTTCCCAGTGCAAAAATCTGGTTATTCGGAAATGGGGAGGACCAAAAGAAGAGAAATTCCCAGAAACAAATCTGCCGTGCGTCACATCCGTGCGGTAAAGGCTCCTTTTCCAGGCTGAAAATCAGATCCATTCCAATTTATCCCTCAGAGCAAAGGCAAACGTGGGATGAGGGCACCAGGAATACTTTTTGTTAATGAATCATTCCCTTTGGAAAAGCAAATAGGGAACAAAAAGCGGTGTTAAAGACCCGAAAAGGGTTTGGGGTGAAATAAAGAGGTAAAACCACGGCGGGGCCTTCCCAGCTAAAGCTCCTCCATCCTGGGCGATTTGAATTCCAGATCTCAATTGGGCCTTCCAAGGTAATTGGGAAAAAAAAAAAAAGCTGGGGTGTGGAATTAAACGGGAGCTGCCCACGCATCTCCAGACTTCCGCGGAGCCCCTCGGCGTGGAGAGGTTTCTTGCCACAAGCTGGGCAGGTTTGTTGCTGCTTTATCGGGAATAATTCTCCCAGAGCCCTTGGCCACAAGCAGAGAGTTTAATTATAACAAACCCCCCTGGAACAGCCCTGCTCCGAGCGCGTTTGGAATTAGGGAAGCCAGGGAAGCGGCTGCTCGGGAATCAGAGGGAGAAGCTGCCGGGCCCCCCTCGTTTTCCCAGTCCAAGCATCAACCTGCGGGATTTGGCACTTTTGGGAAGTGTCCCTGATGAAGTGGGACGGAATATCCTGATTCCATGACTCCTAAATCCAGGAATTTAGACATAACAGCAAAGAGCCCGGAGGAAAAAGATCTGGATAAACCCACGCAAAGTCATTTATTTACTGAAGTCCTTCCTCTGGAATTTCTTTAAACTCTTCCTGGCTTTTCCTGCTGCCAGATTCACTTTGTGCCGTTCAAAATTAATTTTAATTTTTTTTTTTGCCTTATCAAGATTGCGATTTTCCGCTTGGCAAATCCCGAGGTTGATTCCTTATCCCGAATGGAGCCTGAAATGATTACGGGGTTTTTTTTCCCCCCTCCTGTTTATTTATCTTGGATGTTCATCGGGATTGAAAAATCAGCTCATTCCTTGGATCTGGACGATTTTGGGGAATATTCCCACGGAGCTGACAGGATGCTTGGATTTGGAAGAGTCCCAGAGCTGTTCCCTGCTGTCACCTTCCATCTCCATGGAAAAGAAATCACGGAATGGTTTGGGTTGGACCTCGAAGATCATCCGAGAGGCAAATGTTTGATGAAGCTGGACCAAAGCGTTCCTGGGAATCCTTCAGATCCTTGGAATCACGCTGATGGAGCTCCCATCAGTGCACACTGGAAAATTTGGGAAAATTCTCCCCCTGCTCTCCTAAACCTCCAGCTCCATCCATTATCCCTATAAAAACCTGGAGCTGGGATTTTTGGACACTTCACCGATCCAAGTCCTGGCTCCAGCTGTGCCACCTCTCCAGCCCTTGGACCAGCCAGATTCCTGGTGCATTTCCATGGATAAGCAGCCAACCTTCAGCACTTCCCTGTAACTTTTATAAGGATTGATCCAAAAACACAGGGATGCATCTCGGCATTCCTGGTGGGACAGATCCCTGCCTCCAGCTCCATGACCTGAGCAGGACCCAATGGAGGCAAATCCTGTGAGCACCAAAGATAACAATGGATTTTCTGGGAGCAGGATCTGGGCTTGGAACCACTTCCCTTCCCTCCTGGATTTCCTGGGAGCAGGATCCAGGCTTGGAACCACCTCCCTTCCCTCCATCCATGAATCGTCCCAGTCCTTTTATCCATCTTATCCCTCATGGAGGGCTCTGCTCCTGGCACCCCGCTCCATAAGGATTTCCCACCCAAACAACCCTGGAGCAAAGGGATAAATCCCTAAAGCTGCCCCGATTTCCCTGTCCCTGGAGCACTTTTGGGCAGCCCCAGGAAGGGCATTCCCGGAGCTCCCTGTGCTGTCCAGGACAGTTGGTATTGGCTGCTTCCCATCCCAAGGAATCTCTGGAAGTGGGGGCAGACCCCGGAGCATCCGGAGCAAACCTCAGCAGCTGAGCTGAGCCCTGGGCACAGCCCCTGGAATTAATTCTGGGATCACCACAGGCTCTGCAGGGTGATTTGCGAGCCTGGGGTGATCCACGAGAAGTTAAATTCCCAGGATTTCTTTGTGGCAGCCCCTGGGATTCATCCTGCACCTTTGCCATGTGAGCACTCCTGGTGCTTAAAAAGATTTATTCCAGGGGTTCTTTCCCTGTTCCTTCATCTGGATCACTTTTCCCATTCCACCAGCGCCCACATCCGATGGAATCTCAATTTTGTGGAAGACCCAACAAATCCTTCGTGCCCAGACAGCCGGGAGAGGTACAAAACCAAGGAATGGGATGGATTGGGAGCACAGGGAGGGCCTTGCCCTGCCACATCCCAGGGATTATCAGGGGCCATGGTGTCCCATCCATGGGGAGCTCTGGATTTTCCTGGATCCCTGCGGCGCCGCCGGGTCCTCCTGCATGGCCAGGAATGCTCCCACCCTCTCTACAGGGCCTTCCTGGCACAAGGCTCATTTCCTCGAGTGGGAAAAGGGTAATGAATCCATGGAAAGTGCGCAGATCCCTTTATTCCTGGAAGGAATGAGTCACGGAGAGGGAATGGCTCCGTACCCCACGCAGAGCCCTTTGCTGCCTCATTCTTCACCAGCCGGGCTCCTCGCCCTTCATCCAAGACCCCAAAAAGCTGGAATTCCCTTTGATCCTCAACAAGCGGGTCCGTGCTCTTTCAGCCCAGGTTTCATGGATTTTTATTCCTTTTTCTCCTCAGGAAATCCTTTTGAGCTGGAGTTTTTCCCTGCTTGTAAAATGTCCCATTGCGGCGCTCCGGGCGGGAGGAGATTAATGTCAGCTCCCATTTGTGCATCCCTACGGATCAGGAGAGCCCTTTGTAATGCCCTGGGTGGGTTTTTTTTGGGGGGGGAGGGTTGGGATTAAAAGTTTGCCGTTCCAGAAAAATCCCCCATTGTCGCTTCCCGGAGTTATGGCTTTTAGGGAAATTCCCTTTGCCATAAAAAGGGATTTATTTTCCTTGGCCTGCAGCGAGGCAGCCGAAGGGGGTGATCCCTGCCAGGCTCCTTAAACGATTCCCAACGTTGACGGAGCACTTCATCGTGAAAGGGGGAGTTTCGGGATTTGCTGGAAAAGCCTCTCTCCCGAGGCCGGGAGGAGGAAGCTCTCCAGCAGGAGCCATGTGCAAGCAATAATGAGAGGAATGCTCTTGGAAAAGGCAGCTCGGAGGATTTGCTTTGGCATCGTTTGGGTGGCCTGGGAAGGGTGGGAAGCTCTTGGGGAGCGTCGGGAGCGGGGCTCCGGCTCGGCTCCGGCTGGGAAAGGGAAGTTTTGTGGTGCGGCACCAGGACACTCTGGCTCCTTCCCACCCCTCTGGACGCTGCCTGAGGAAAACATCCAGCTCCTCATTCCCCTCGGAGGCAAGGCTCTGCTGGAATGGGAGTGTGCGGTGGGACACCTCTCCTGCACAGCCTGAACTCGGGAAAACCCCGCTCGCTCCCCAGTCCCGCTCCAGGCCTGCCTCCGTACCAATCCTTGGGAGCATCCCAGCCGGAGAATTGCTGCCAGCACCTCCTGCTTCCCAAAATTCTTCAGTTTTCCTTTCCGCATCCAGCGTTATTTCTGTGGGAATTCAAGCTCGGTGTTGCTCCCTTTGCTGCGAGGACGATCCCAAACACCACCCACAACTGGCTCGAAGAACTCCAAAGAGGGAAGAGTGACCCAAATCCAGGGAATGGTCTGAAAATTCCGGTGTTGGTCTGACCGACCTCAGCTGGATGAGTTTCCGTTTTCTCGCCTTTCTCAGGATCCTGTGTGGAGCTGGGAGCAGGCAGGAGGTGCCTGGAGCAGGATAATGTGGAATCAGGAGAATCCCATGATCCTGCTGGGAGCGACAGCGATGGAGAGACCTCGGGAAGGAATTCCGGCTTGGTTAAAGCCTTGGGTAAAACAACAAAGAGGGAATTCTGCGTGGTGTCCTGGAATGTTTTCTCCCTCTGGATCCTGGATTTCTGTCTCTCAGAGGTTCATGGCAGCTTTTGGTTCCTTTTTTCTATTTACAGAGTGTCCTTTCTTCCCTGGGATTTTTTTGGCTGGAAAATGGAGAATCGGGGCTGCAAAATCTCATGGATTTGGAGGAGGGTTTGTAAAGGATGCTCCAGAGAGGGGGGGAGGAGGAGGAGGAGAAGGAGAAGGAGGAGAAGAAGGAGAAGGAGAAGGAGAAGGAGAAGGAGAAGGAGAAGGAGAAGGAGAAGGAGAAGGAGAAGGAGAAGGAGAAGGAGAAGGAGAAGGAGAAGGAGAAGGAGAAGGAAAAGGAGGCACCTCCCAGAGGTATCTGGGCAGTGAAGAGTCTCCTTCCTCCTCTCCCAACACAATTCCCAGGCTGGTACCCAGGGAATTCTGGGGCTGGAATCCCCCTCTGGAGGCATCCACCTGGGAATTGGCACCGTGGAGCACCAGGGCGTGCAGGGAGTCCCAGGAGCTCCCACAAACCCAGCCCTTGCTGGGGACCTGCCCTGGGTTTTTCCCCTCTGAGGATTCCTTGTCCTCACGTGAAAGGGAAGCGGAATCATTATTTTGTGAAGAGGGATTTGGGAACAAAGCCTGGACTCATCCCTACGTAAGGAACGGCTCCATGATGAGCAGGGATCGGAAAAATCAGCCCCAGCCTGGTCGCAGAACGGCTCTGGTGGCTTTTCCTCTCTTTTTTTTTTTTTTTCTCTTGGTCCCTTTTTTAATTGCAAATCTCTCCGGTCCTGAACCTTCGAACAATTCCGCGTCTCCTTCCATCTTTTCGAACGGAGTCACTCTGATGTTTGGAGGTGGAAAGTGGGAATTCAGCTGGGGACAATGGGGCCGTGCAGGGAATGGCGAGAGCTGATTCCCCCTCATCACCCAGCCATCGATATCCCTGCAAATATCCAGTAAAAACCAGGGGGAAAAACCGATTCCAACTCCACCGGCAGCCCTCTTCCCGAAACACAGCAAATTCCATGATTGCAGCCTCCCTGCAATTCCTCTGGGGTGAATTCCTCGTGGTGTTCGAATTCCCTGTAATAACGTTTCAGCAAAGGCTCCGACTGAAAAATTGGTGAGGGGGGGATAAAAGAGCAAAATGGCGAGAAATCACGGACACAAACGGTTCTCCCGAGCTGTTTCCCAAATGCTGCTCGGGATGTGATTCCCTTGGCTGGCACGAGGAGCACTCAGAGCTCCCCTGAAAGCCGGGAGAAGAATTGCAGTTGTTAACGGCCGTCTCCGCGAAGATATCCCAGATTATCCTGCATTACTCTGCCGAAAGAGAAATCCGAGGATATTTCCTTTCATATCAGAGCCTGTTCCCATTTTTCTATCCCTGACTGGAAATACGAGGAAAATACAAACTGAGCCCGTATTTATTAAAGTCGCTTCCCTCCCTTGGTTCCTTGGATCCCTTTTCCTGCTCGCCAAAGGGGCTGGAGGGAGCCTGGGAAAAAGGAGGATCAGGGGGACCTTCTCCCTCTTTCCTGGTTTCTCCAGGCAAAGTGATCCCCAAAAACCCAAGGAGAACGTTAATAAAACTCAGTGTTACTGCCCATCATGCCCTGACTCCGCGGAAAATCCAGCCCTCGTCTCCTTAACCCACTGGAAAACACTGCCACAGGCATTTAGGACAGAAGGACTGAAGGGATGGAACGTTTGAGTTTGGAAAAGGAAGAAGGAAAAAAAAGACCAGGAAAAAAAAAAAAAAAAGGGAAAAGTCAGGAGGGTTACACCCGGAATAGCTCATTACGGAAGCGCTGCGGAGCCATTACTTTAAATAAGTGCATCTCATTCCAGAGGCTGGGATGGGGACCGGGACGGATTCCGTGTCAGACGGATTTGCATTGTTATTTATTCACGAGCTCTAAAAGGATCATTATTTCTGACGGACAGCTGCTGTCAAAAGATTCGCGGAGGGGAGCTCGTGTTTTCCCATCATAATCATTCATCAATAAACATCGGGAAACGGGGCCTCCAATCCCGTGTTTCCAGGATACGCGGATCCCTCTAATTAGGAACACGTTTCCAGTTGGGAAAGCAGATCGTTTTCCCGTTCCCTCTAATTGCACACAGGCTGAGGTGGCAGGTGATCACCCACTGCGGCTTTATCCCAAAAAAAAAAAAAATCCTTGGAAGTGTCCAAGGCCAGGCTGGACAGGGCTTGGAGCAAGCTGGGACAGTGGAAGGTGTCCCACGGAGTTGTTCATGGAGGGGATTTCTTTTCCCAGTGATTCCTTTGGTTATTCCCTGAATTCAGGCTCGGAATGTCCCAGGTGGAGCCTCCGGGTGGGATTTGCCTCCAAGGGGGTTTGGAGCCCATCCTGTGCTAAATTCTCCTTCTCGAGGGCTGGCCAAGGATTCCCAGCTGTGCCAGGGAGCACCAGCCCCGTTTTCCTTGGCTATCCCGGAATTATTCCACAGCTCAGCCCTGCTCCTGCTTTTCCTGCTCCCCTCAGCGCATCCCTGGCTCCATCTTTGCTCTCCATTTCCCGGGGGAATTCCCAGGTGAACCCTTCTCCCAAAATCCCGTTTTCCACCCGTGAATAAACCCCAAGCAGTGAATTGTGTTTCATTTCTCAGTACCAGACTGGCACCAGGTGGATTTAGGACGCTCCTGGTCCATGTGCTCCAGCTTTGGAGCTGCGAGGAAAAAGCAGGGAATCCGAGTTAGGCAGGCAGCACATCCCGAATCCCACAGCCGGGAAAGATCCTCAAAACCATTCCCAAACACTGGGGCAAAATTCCCTCCGAAAGAGAGGAATTTTGCCCAAGGCAGCTCTTCCCTGGCTGCCCCTGCCTTGTCCAGGAGGGAGACGCGGGAGGCAAGGGAATTTCACGAAGGTTTTGCAATAGATTTGGGATTGGAATGTTAAACGTTCCAGGATAATTCCAGTTTTAATGAGACTGCGCCCTGAATCGGTGCCTCCTCTGATCCTAACTTGCATTTCCCGTGGTGCCGCGAGCCTTTTTAACGTTCCAGCCTCAAATCCGCAGGAATTGCGCCGGCGGGAAGAGCGGCCCGGAGCCACCAAAGTCCCAGCTCTTTGAAAGGGATGCTAAACTCTGATCATGAAAGCCTCCTTCGGAAAAAAATATGTAAAAAATCCCAAAATCCACGTCAAATAAGCTGCCCGGAATATTTGATGTCCTGACAACTGTGCAGCAAGAGGTGGCTCAAAGGCAGGGAGAGAACGGACCTGAAATGCTCATTAAAATCCCAACGAATCCTTTAGGAAAAGAGGTTCCTTTCTCCCCAGCACGATGGGAGAGAGTGGAAATTCCAGCTTTTTTCCCATCCTCCCCGTGCTCCAATTCCAATCCCTTTACTTGGAGACGTGCTCAGGCTGGGTTAACCCTGGCCAAGCTCAGGAATTGGGGAATTTTTTCCAGCAGATTTTAACCTTGGGCATAAATCCTTGGAAGGAGGGAATGTGCTGCCTCCATCCCTGATTTTGGGGATTCCAGAGGCCGCGGCGGGAGCAGGATTTTGGTGTTTTCCCGCTTCGCTCCCGGCACTTCCGGAGCCTCACCCTCATCCCTGCGGTGCCACCTGAGCATCCTCAGGTGCGCCGGGAACGATCCCGATCCCGCATCCAGCGTCATCCCAGTCCGCAGCCATCAAAACCTGGCTCCGAGCCCGAAATTTATTCCCGGGATTAAAGGCAGCGCGTTTGTCCTGCTGGGAACGTCCGCGTTTTCCGAAGGAGCGCGCTCCGCTCCCGGCTAACTGGGAGCAGGTGGATTGCGGCATCTGTCACCTGGAGCTCCGCGGCTCATCCCGGGGGCTCCGCGCGGGGACGGAGCTGTCCGAAGCTGGGAAAGGGGCGGGATGTGGGAGAGCGGCTGCTGCTGCCGGGGGAAATCCCCTCTGGAAAAGTGGGGAGAGCGCGCTGGAAGAATTCCAGGCAATTAGAGGCATGGGGGGGGGCCTGACTGCCTTGTTTGCCAAGGATTTTGGGGAGATATCCATGGCAACCGTGGGATTGCTCGCTCGTGAGCTGTGGCTGGAGCGCCTGGAGCCGCTGGGCTTCCTCTTCCCCTTGGATGCCGGCAATTCCATCCTTTCTCCTGGAGGAATATCCTGGTTTAAAGCACGGCAGCATCCAGCAGTGCTGGAGCCTCTGCCAGGCGCTTCCCCGTCAGGGAAGAACGGGAAGGACAGGGATTCCTCTTCCTCAGGCTCTGAATTCCCCACCAGGAGCTTCCAGAGGACACGGGGATGGGAAATGCACGCAGGATAGCGTTTGAAGGGAGAACCTGAAATAATCCCGGGATGGAATTCCAGCACTGTTTATCCCAACACTGAGGTTCCCAGGCAGCTGGGGTGGAAAAAAGAGGGATTTAATCCCTTGCCAGGGGCTGACAATCCAAAGGTTTGTTGGGAATCCCCAAACCTGCACCAGGGAGGTGCTGATCCTGTTTTTGGGTTGCAGATTCTCATTCCCCTGCGTTCCGTGATCCCAGTGCTCCACGATCCCTGTGATCCCATTCCTGCCCCATTCCTTCCCTCCACCTCTGGAATTTGTTCCTGCCATTCCCAGGCAGCACTGGGAATTTTTATGTGGTTCCCTGCCCCTTTTTACATTCCTGCTTCCTATTCCTGGCTGCAGGGGTGGGATTTGGGAGCTGGGCCTGGTGCAGCATGGATTTCACCTGCTCCATAAATTCCTGGGGTTTTTCCCCTCTCCCCACACTTCCGCAGGGACATTCCACCACCGCGAAGGTGCTGGAAAAGAGGAATTATCTCCATGTGCGTGGAGCATCCTTGTCCTGACGCTTGGTTTTCCTCCCGAGATGCCGGGAACACTTGCAGGCATCTCATTAAAATAAATCCACTCCAAAGGGCGCCACAGAACTTCCCACCCTTTATCCAGCCCGGAATGCTTCCAATTAAGCCGGGTGTAAAATGCCGGTATTGATTTTGGGGCTGGCTGATGGGGGGGCCTGGGTGAGGTTTGGGGAACAGGAGGTGCTTTTAATTATTTTTTTCTTTTTTTTTTAAATTTGATTTGATCTGATTTCATTTCCTCGGTGCTGGGACAGCACCTTGCCATCAGCGTTTCCTTTTGTTTGCACATCTGGGATCCAGGCACGGGGCACAGCTGGGAAGAGCTGCCGGCCATTCCCGGTGCTTTGCTTTCCCCTGGAGAGCTCGGAAAACCACCCTGGCTGAGGAGCAATTAAGCAGGAGAGTTAATAAATCCATGCTCAGGACGAAAGGAGGATCGTGATAGCAACAGCCCCGAGCATATGGGAAAGATTTGGGAATTTGCTGGGTTCCCAACAGCTGAGCCATTTGTGGGAAGGTTTGTTTTTTTTTTTTGGGAAAAACCTGCGGCAGGCACAGGTGGGAGCACGGATTCCCTGGAGCACAGTCGCCTTCCCATGCTGAATTTCCCAGGGCTCAGCCTCATCCCATTAAATTCCGAGAAGCGCAATCGGAAATAAATTTTTGAAAACCCCAAAACCACAAAACCCAAGAGGATCTTTGAGCCACACGTTCGCAGGGCAGCAAATCTGGTGAATATTGTTAAATAAATCAATCCTGGTTTATCCGGGGAAGTTTTCCTCCGGGCAGAGCCACGGAAGCACCTGTACAGGGAAAAGCCTCCGGCAGAATTGAATTCACATGGAAAATAATCCCACCATAAAACAACGGGAGAGCCGGGCAAAGAGAAGGGGAGGAAAAGTGAAGGTAAAATGTGGCTCCATAAACCAGGAGCTGTAAAACAGAAATCCCGGGAAAAGGAGGTTTTCCATGTATTTTTGTGTTACATGGAATCAGGGGTCAGCTTAAATAACAGTGACCACGCCAGTGGAGGAGCCTGGTCTTCCCAGGATTGGCCGAAACCTTGGAAAAACCCAGCCAGGTGGGCTCTGGGATTTATAGTCTGTTTGATGGGAATTCGGGAAGCAGGGACTCCCCCCAGCACAAATCCCAGGGATGCTGCTCCTGCCTCGCTCCCTGGATTTCACCTGCGGGGCTGAGCAGCAAGAGCGACATTCCCGGAATTCCAGTGGAGCCCGGGGTCATTAAGGATTTAAAGCAGGATTAAGGAGCATAGCTAATTAATTGTAGCGGCTTTAGATGGATTCCCAGCAGCGATATCCTGCAGGGGACAAGGAAGGATGGGAAAGGCCTTTCCCAAGCGGGAATAAACCTCAAGGAAGGCAGGGAGAGGAGCAGGGAATGCCTGGGAGCATCCGTGGGGGTGTCCCTGTGCAGAGAACGGGAATCCTTGGCCCAGAGGGAGGGGACTTGAAGGGCATTGTGAGGTGCTCCAGTGGAATCATGGAATCATGGAATCATTCCTCAGCCATCAAAGCTTCTCCCATTGTTCCGCATTCCCACCTCCCAAAACCCCCCCTGGAATGGGGTTTGTGTTTGCTGAATCCTGCTGGAGTGGGCAGGGCCTTCCTGGAGCTCCAGGACACCGCTGGAAAAGTGTCTTTTCTTTCCTTCTCTTTCCCTGCAGGTTTCCAGAACTTCCCTGCTTTCCTGGGAATCGTTTTCATCCTGCAAAGTGGCACCGAGAAAAACCCGGAGCTTAGAAAAGAACGGAATTATTGGAGCTGGAGAACATCGAGTCCAACCATTCCCAGCACGGCCAAGGACACCACAAATCCATGTCCCCAGGGGCCACATCCATGTGGATTTTAAATCCCTCCAGGGATGGGGATCCCACAACTGCCCTGGGCAGCCCCTTCCGATGCCTGACAAAGCTTTTCCACGAAGGAATTTTCCCTCATCTCCAACCTAAACCTCCCCTTGCAAAACTGGGTTTGATGCTGGGGGAACATTCCCATCCCTTTTCCATGTGCAAAGCTCTCCAGGTGTCCCCTGAATTCCTGGCTGGATGCAAAGCCCTGGGATTGCTGGTGGTGCTTCCATCCCCATTCCTCGACAGCTCCTCACCACCATTAATAACCCATTCCCTAACCGATTCCCTCATTAGCCTCTTCCTTCTGTTTTTCCAGGTGCGAACCTGTGGAAGGTGAGTGGGAATGAGAACAATTCCCCCTAAGGACAATGTTCTTCCAGCTCCAGGATATTTCCTGTCAGGAGTTATTTTCTCCCTCCGTGCTGGGAATGCTGTCATTTCCTTTCCTGTCGGCTTTTCCAGCGTTTGGGCCGGGCTCTATTGTTCACCAGAGCCACCCAGGTGTTCTGAGATCCCCCAAAACCCACACCGGGATCACGGAATTCTCGGAGTTGGAAGGGATCGGTGAGGATCCATCCAGTCCCGCTCCTGGGATCCCAAAAAAATCAATCCATGTGCCCGAGAGTGTCGTGGAGCAGCTGCCGGGGCTGAGATCCCAAGGCCACGCCAGGCCTGGCATCCAATTTCTCCTTTTTTTTGGAGAACAGGAAGGATATTCCCATTCTGCACAGCACATCCACAATCCTTGTGTGCCATCCCATCCTCCTGCCCACCTGGATGCGCTCGTTAGGAAACCCCGGAGAATCCCAGAATCCCAAAGTGTTTGGGTTGGAAAGGACGTTAAGGATTACCCAGCGGAAAGGCAGGGACACCTCCCACTATCCCAGGTGGCTCCAAACCCCACCCAGCCTCGCCTTGGGCACTTCCAGGGATCCAGGGGCAGCCACAGCTTCTCTGGGAATTCCATTCCAGCCCCTCGCCCCCTTCCCAGGGAAGGATTTCTCCCTAAAAACTCCTCATTTCTCACAGCAAGGCACCCAAACCAGGGCCTCCCCTACCCGTGTCCCTGGGGAGGGGCTCAAACCCTGCTTTATCCCAGCCAGATCCAACCCTGGGACATTTTTTTCCCTCAGAAAGAGAAGGGGAAGATCCCAGATCCCAACACAAATGTTTCTCTTCCCGCGGCTCCCGGCGAGGAGCGGGTTTATAAATCACCCCAGATAAACACGGACAATCAAATCTTTGTTTGCAGCCGGGGCTGGAGATGCTGTGCAGGCCCTGATATCCCGGGATTGCTTTGCTCCGAGCCAATAAATCCCGCCTGGCACAATCCAGAGGCTGCCAGGAAAATCCCCTCAGGCCTGGGCTGCTCTCGGCACAGGAGATGCAGACGAGGCTGCATAAATATTGCACTTTTAGGCCACTTCCCACTTTCTCGCAAAGCCAAGTGAATTTCCTCTTGGAGATGGGAGCAGCAGATCCCAGGGCTGGGGGTGGTTTTGATCCTGAATTTTAGGGAGTTTTTGGCTCAGTGTTTATTGGTTTTAAGCAAAGAGCAAAAAGGCCGCGGCCTTTTCCTGCTCCTGACCCTGTTACCACATCCCAGATCCCTGCCGGCGTGGATTTGATGCTTTAGGGACACTTGGGAATGGGGAATATTCTCCTTCAAGGTGCTGATGCTCCAGGAGGAGGATTGGAAATGCTCCTTTTTCCCAGGGTAAAATATTCCTGGCAAAATCAGAGCCCTGACTGAATCAAAACCTGTGCTGGATGAGCTAGGCTGGGCAGGTATTTTTCCATCAGGAATTAAGGATATTTTAGAACATTCCCTGTGGGTTTTTTGCATTGAAGGATCAGCACTTGCAGACTTTCTGGTCCAGGAACACATTTATGGATCAGGAATAAAAGGATATTTTCCAGACTTCAGGAGCCAATCCTGCTGTGTGGGATGTGACTAAAGACTCAGGAATTCACAGGAATTACAGTGGCAATGCCTGGCTTGTCCTTCCAAAAATGGAGGAGTTTTGCTTGAGGAGAACTCTCCATGTGGGGCTGGGTGTTTGTGTGGAAAAGCTGACCTTGGGAATGGTACGTGGATCCTGGAGGCACCACCGGGATGGGAGCAGCTCTGGGATGGCCTCAGCTCAGGATTTGGTGGCCCAGGAGCTGGAGGCTGCATTGGCTGGTCGGGAATGGGATCTGGAATTCCTGAGGTGTTTGAGGAGCAGACGCTGTCCGTCTGTCTGTCCATCCATCCATCCATCCATCCATCCATCCATCCATCCATCCATCCATCCATCAATCATCCATCCATCCGTCCGTCCATCCATCC